>JAPTYO010000015.1:21604350-22062495 GCA_036873135.1 Clarkia xantiana subsp. parviflora | reverse complement strand
AAATACTTCACCTTTAGTTTTCTTCGGAGATGGCTAGCTAGGGTTTTTTCTGAGGTTAAGTTAACGGGTAATAATAAATTGTATTTATGGTAGGTAGCTGTTAGTTATGAGTTGCTTCCGTTTTTTCCGTCTGTTCCGATTTTTTTCTTTTTCCGGGTAAACAAGTAGAAGGCAGGCAGGTTCGAATCAATTAACTGCACACATTTATTCAGTTGTCTGTTCTGCTGTATATATGAATGAAATCTGAATGATAGTTAGTCATTGCGCTGTATGTTTTTTTTGGGCCATATGCTAATGGGCTGTAAATTTACTTAGCCACTTAACTAAATTTGCCTATTTCTTTTCTTTAGGGCTCAGACCATTATTAAATACATGAGTTTTTTTTTTTTACGTCAGCTATGCATATTGTTTGTCTTTCATGTTAGAGCATCCAATTTCTTCAAATAATCCACTATTAATAGAATCCAATACACCTGAAGACTGAGGTGCTCTCTACAGTAGGTTTTTTTTTTCCTGATGTCTTTGGTGCCGTTCTGCTGTCGTGTCTTCTTCTGTGTCGGTCCTTCTAGTCGAACAGGGGTGAGCATGGACCGGTCCTGGACCAGGACCGGTCCAGGACCGTTAAGGTCCACTTATAATGGACTTGCTTCTAACGGTCCAGGACCGTTAGGACCGATAGAAACGGTCCTACACTTAACGGTCCTGGTTTTGGTCCAGAACCGTTAAGACCGTTAGGTCCAGTCCAAGACCGAATTTAAAAAAAAAAAAAACAATTTTTTAAAGAAAAATCATAATTTATTTTTAAATATTAATATATTAAATCTGAAATTTTAATATATAATATTTTGTAAATATTATTATATTAAATCCAAAAATTTTAATATATTTTTTAAAAATATTATTAGATTAAATCTGGATTTTTTTAACATATGATATTTTTAAAATATTAATATATCAAATCTGAATTTTTTTAGAAATATCTAAATATAATGTGGAATATATCGGTCCAGAATTATTAAGATCATTTGAGCAATTACGATTATTCTTGGTAGTCCGATAACACATACATATGTAACTACTAATTAAGAATATTTAAAAGAAAAAAACACATATTGTACCTAAAAGAGACATAATCTAAAAAAATGAAAGTAAATTAATAAGCCAAATAATACAATTGTAAACAAAACTATTAACATAAATTTGATTTATTTATTTTAGGCAAATAATGATGGATATACGCCCAATTTGAACCCGTTGACTTCCGAATCGCTTTATTTTTATCACCCCGTTAATGATTGTAAATCGAAACTTCAACCCGAACCCTTCGCGAAAACACCAACGGCTCGGACGAGGCCGAAGCGCTCGTCCGGCCGAGTCAGACTCGCCTAGGTGAGGTTGGGTGGCCACACCCGACCTCCCCTGGGGGAGATCGGGTCAGCCAACCCGATCTCCCCTAGGAGAGATCGGGTGGACCAACCCGATCTCCCCTAGGAGAGATCGGGTGGACCAACCCGATCTCTCCTAGGAGAGATCGGGTCAGCCAACCCGATCTCTCCTAGGAGAGATCGGGTCGGCCAACCCGATCTCTCCTAGGAGAGATCGGGTCGGCCAACCCGATCTCCCCTAGGGGGGATGGGGTTGGCCAACCCCATCCTCCCTAGGAGGGGTTGGGTGCCCTCACCCAACCCCTACCCTTGGGGGTCGGATTTCCCTTCCCCCCAAGGGCCCCGGCACCATTTTTGGACTCCCACACTCGGTTTACTCCGCCTACCTTCTCCGTATCCTAAGGTCCTAATTACGTGTTTAAAGGTTAACGATGTCATTAAGCCACCTTAATGACACCGTTGCCTATAAATACCCCACCTCCACAATTCATTGGGACATCTTGGCAAGTTGCACAATTTTGCTCTGACATCTCTCTAGCTTTATCTCTCTAAAACCGTACTGACTTAGGCATCGGAGAGGGTTCATCAGGCACCACCCCCCCCCCCCTCTGTGCCTGGTATTGCCCCTCTTGCAGGGTGGCAAGGAGAAGAGAACCAAGGAAGCAGAAGAGCATAGAGCAGTAGGACAAGCCCCAGGGGTAAGAAGTACAAGCCTCAGGAGGTCAGAAGGAGAGAAGGAAAGGAGGTCAGAAGGAGAGAAGAGAAGGACATATATCAGAACGACTACCCCAAGAGAGTATAAGGGCAGGGATCAGAACGACTACCCCAAGGGAGTATAAGGGCATGGATCAGAACGACTAGTCCTAGGAGCACTGAACCCGACATTTCATTAGTGGGAGATAAATTCTAGATTGACGACCCGTTGACCTAGAATTTATAACCTAACACTTGGCGCCGTCTGTGGGCTTCGAACAGAAAGCCTGACAATCACGAGAGCGAAGACGAACAACTTAGTGTCTAGAGATAATCGCCCACCTGGGGGCAATAGGCAAGAAAGACAGCCTATACCTCCAGCAAGGCTGCCTAACCCAGAGAAACAGTCTGCACACCCAGAGTCTCAGGTAACCCCACAGGCACCCCAGCCTAACAAGCAGGGAGGAGAACCTTCACGCCCAGCTGGCTAGGAGGCTTCCACAGCTTCAACTCCATTGACTAGGAAGCCACAGGGACTGGGGGCAACAAGGAGTGCCATCCCAATACACGACACCTCCACAGGGATACCACTATGAGGTACAACCTCAAGGGTACCCATATGGAATACTGACTCAAAGGAACGACAATCGTGCCCACACAACCAACACAAGGCCGGCATACACACAGGGAGCACATACAGTGACTCCAGGGCTGATGAGCGCCTTGGACGAGGTACTAGCTTACAGAGAGACCCTAAGGAATAGACAGGAAAGGCAACACCGACAGGAAGGAGAAGAAGCTCATGAAGAGGAGCAAATTCCAACGTAAGAACGCCACTCGCACCCTCGAACAGGGCAACGAGGAGAACAAAGGAGAGACAACCAAAGGCCACCCCCAGGGGGAAGGCAGCAGTCTGTGCCTCCAAGGCAGCAACAGACACAGTAGGATGCCAGGGCATACACCCCTCTGGGGGCAGATAGACAGGTAAGACCTCCAAGGAGGCATGGATTCAACCAAGTACCCCAACAGGGACATACACCGCATTAAGGGAGGACATACACGCCAGACCAACAAGGATATAGGAGTTCCAACATCCACCCTGGCAATGTACACATACAGTCCGTATCACTACAGACATGACTAAAGGACATATCAAGGAAAGCTAAAAGAGAGGGACATAGTCCCAACAACACAACAAGGCAACCACCTACCCATGATACAGCACGACAGGTCAAAACCCCTCATGCATTACAACCCATTGGCACACATCCCCCTAGGACAGGGGAGCAGTCGAAAAGACAAGAATTTGAACAGGGGACTCATAGAGTACCATACCATGTTAGTACATAGCTACTACAATGGGAAGTCTCATGGAGAGACATAGTGGAGTGAGATCACACATAGCATACATGAAGGATACATCTCCACCTAGTCCGCCTCGCAAGAATGCGACCTTATATTCCTCAAGTGGAAGGAATACACACAGACTACTGGAGGAAGACAGCTACATTACCAAGGAAGCAAGGGGTATCAACCCCCCACACTCATATCCTTCCCATATCCTCTTATTTAATTTATCTGCATAACAAGTCAACTCCCTAAAAGGGGTAGATTTTGATACTTGATATCAACATGTTTTCCAAGAATGACCATACCGGACGCCTTCGGGCTCCGTGATATATATATACACAGGTGGACCACTAGAAGAATCCGTAAAAGGCCGTCGTCAATCAAGAGATGCACAAGCAACAGATTCCTCAATCCCAAAGAACACCTATAAGGTCAAGTTTCTTGGAAAGATCACAAGATGGAAGGCTCACTTACAAAAATAAGTCGAGCACTCCCAACATCCTATAGAGGAACTACCATGAAGGTCACAAAGGATTACCCCTACTATAACCTTCCACTAAGCATCCTAGGGCCAAATCCGTCAAAGGATCCCATCGGGCATTGGTATGCAAGGGGGGCACCAGTCACAACATGCCCTCCCCACAAACGCCCATTAACATGAGAGGGGGTAGCCGCGAACACATCCCTCCAAAAATGGAGGAAACCATATCACATGGGCAACACCCACCATCAGAGACAAACACCTCCAGCGGATCTTTATGATTCCACTTAGTAAGCTCATCCCAGGTAATGGAATACACTTCCATCAAAAACGCTCAAGGACACCAAACCTAGCAAAGGAAGAATGGCGACACCATCATCAAGCTTTTAAAAAGGGACATGGAAAACATAGTATTTCCACACAAGGATATGTTAGTCATAAGAGAGGGAATCACCAACTTTGACATGAAGAGAACCATAGTACATGAAGGGAGTCCGTCAGACATCTCCCATGACCAACCATTGATGATACTAGAGAAGAATCAGGCATACCTAATACCAAGGGACCCCCTACTAGTAAAGGTGGTCAGAACATCAACACACCCATTAGGGACACGGCACTGCAAATGAACCAGGAAAAGGATGGAACACATATCCTTACAAGTATCCTTACAAGTATCCTTGCATTTATCCTTGCAAAAATAAACTCCGTAGATAAAGAAGTCATCTAATAGATGACTATGTCTCTGTTCTCAAAATATGATCCTAACCCGGAGATACTTGGACTCTGTATCATATATGCAATGAATAACATGTTCATCAAAGATAGGTACACGAAGATTCAAGACAGCGCCATAAAGATTATGCGCATACCTCTACCAAGTACGACACATTTGAGTGTTCACAAACACTCCTTCGCCATCTCACAAGAAAGGAAGGCAACCGAGGATACAAGTCCTAATAGAATAAACATCGGTAGAAAATCCTGTCATTGAAGTCATGCACCAAGAGAGAAACTCTAAAGATACAAGATTAGCAAAAGAGATAGTGCAACAACTAGAGTATGAAAAAGGAGATACATCTCCTATCAAGAGCCTTAAGGCAGGATAATAGTTCTACGAGATCAACCAAAGTAGAGCTCAAAAGCTTGGGGAGTAAGGTTTCAAGATTGACCCTCACACTAGACGCACATCCCGATCAACCACCTTGTCTGCAAATGATAAGACATTTGACTCTGGCATCCCATCAAGAGGAGAACCCCGATAAAAGGGGCACTAGAAAAATATCCCGCCTTTAAGGCCATACGCCGAATACATGATGAATGAAGGTTATGACAAAACAAAAAAGGAGGGACTTGTCAGCTCAACACACCTCAAACACGTATACGTACGCAACACAAATGCAGCCCCTAATGAAGTCATCCAACAAGGAATAGCCAATACAGGAGCAAAACCATGGAAAATCATGCAGCATCACCGGCAGACCTAAAGAAAAACGTCCTTTTTAGATTCAAGTCCTAATGCAAAGGAAGACTATAATCAACATTCAAGGTGGGAGGAGCATGACCAATGTGACACCCCCTAAAGGCATTGAAGAATACTCCAATGTGAAGGAAAAGGCAAACCACATTAAGTGCCACAACACTCCAAGAAGATTATCACAGCCCGGTCAGACCTCCCCATGCACGAGCAAAGAGCATGGATTAGATTGACTAGTCTGAAACACACCTACGAGATTAACAACTCAAGACGCCATTCTATGAGAGAGCTTTTCAACCTAAAACACAAGGAAGGGGGGGAAAGAATTTACAAGCACCCCTAGGATACAAACAATGCCACATCCTAGTTATCAAGAGAATGAAATCCACCCCCACCCACCCAAAGCAAAAGCTCTTCCACCCAACCTCCAAAGACACATCCGACAAAGGCACCATCCAAACCATGCCTATGACCGAAACAAGCAAGCATGAGAAAGAGTAAATCCTACAAAGGACACTCATCGCATTCAAACAAGCAGACAAGGGAGCCCCGAGCATAAGGGGTACCCAACCAAGAAAATGAACGAGGGGCCTTCAACGGCCAAATATGAAAGGCGGTGTGACCACCAAGCAACTTGGGGGGCACCAAACGAATAAGTGCTTGGTAGTCCACCTAAGTGTAAAAGAAGAGATTAGAGGCAGAAGATCACAAGAACATGCAATACCACTTTTCCTAGAAGAGGTCACATAAGAGGAAAACATCATCAATTCCCTATACGAACTCGTCCTAAGTTGGCAACACACAAACATCGCCCTCGAGAGGTGATCTCCCACATTGAAGGAAAAGCGTGGTAGCATGCAATATCATAGAAGGAAAAGTCATGTAAAGACTCGAAAAGCATACCAAAGACGCACCCTACATGAGAAAGGACACAAGATAAGGTAACATTATGAGCCCTCCGGGAGCCAATCCCGCGAACACATTCGACGCCCCCAAGAGCGTATCTTGAGAGTCGTTCTAAAACTACGAACCCTGTTCCCTCCGGGAGCCTATCCCGCGAACAGATTCGACGCCCCCAAGAGCGTATCTTGAGAGTAGTTTTTATACTACGACATTCGACGCCCCCAAGAGCGTATCTTGAGAGTAGTGTTCATACTACAACCTTCGACGCCCCCAAGAGCGTATCTTGAGAGTAGTTATTACACTACGACCTTCGACGCACCAAGAGCGTATCTTGAGAGTGGTTTCCAAAAACTACGAACTTCGACGCCCCCAAGAGCGTATCTTGAGAGTAGTGTTCATACTACGACCCTCGACGCCCCCAAGAGCGTATCTTGAGAGTAGTTATTACACTACGAACTTCGACGCACCAAGAGCGTATCTTGAGAGTGGTTTCCAAAAACTACGAATTCGACGCCCCCAGGAGCGTATCTTGAGGTAGATTTGCAACCTACCAGATTCGACGCCCCCAAGAGCGTATCTTGAGGTAGAAAAAACACTACCAGTTCGACGCCCCCAAGAGCGTATCTTGAGGTAGATTTCAAACTACCAGTTCGACGCCCACCAGGAGCGTATCTTTGGTCTAACCTGAGCCCTCCGGGAGCCTATCCTGTGAAACGTTAAGTGCCGTCCGAGAGCCTGTCTCGTGAACAGATTTCGACGCCAATCAGGAACGTATCTTTGGACTAACCTGAGCCCTCCGGGAGCCTATCCTGTGAAACGTTAAGTGCCATCCGAGAGCCTGTCTCGTGAACAGTTTTCGACGCCCACCAAGAGCGTATCTTTGGTCTAACAGTACAACGTATACCGTGTAATGGGTATCAGAAGAGATCATCACACCATGCTCAGAAGGATACCATGAGAAAGAAATTTCTAAGTAAAGTAATGTGAAGAACAAGTAATGTTTTTTCTTTATGAAATGGCAGGTACGACATGAAGGAAAGCACGAAAGAAAGACAAGTAAAGGAAACACACCAAGAGAAGAGTCCATGACCAAAGGATCATATACAGAAGCACAAGAGGTTATCATGAAAAGTAACGAGTTATCCTACCACCCATATCACAAGTCAAGAGAAGTATCTCAAAGGAACCCAACACCACCAAGAAGGATAGCAAAGACATGAAATCCGAAGGTCAAAGCTCTCAAAATAAGCTCGACCCATCAAGAAGAGAATTGCCTTACAAGTCACACAAATCTACCTCCGACAAATGTTATTGTCATGCATGTCGCCCACGCGTGACCTATGCTCGTATCAGACTTGAACATCGTCAAGCACAACTCATGAAGGAGACATCTAAAGAGCATAAAGGATACAACATCCGACAAGACGAGACATCGGGACCTAACCCAACAAACATAGCCTACACAAAAGGCAACTAGAGCAATGAAGGCTCTCCAATGAGAAAGGAATACTAAAGCACAACTCCGTACATCGTGATGTGGCTATCGTGTCCACATACACTGAAGTGGCTATCATGTCCACATACCTTGAAGTGGCTATCATGTCCACATACCTTGAAGTGGCTATCATGTCCACATACCCTGAACTGGCTATCATGTCCACACACTACAGAAGGGCTATCACTCCGACACATCACGAAGTGGCTATCACGTCCACATACCCCGAAGTGATTATCATGGCAGCACATCATAAAACATCTGTCAAAGACATGAATTGTAAAGACACCATCCCGACCACGAACATCAAAAGGCTACGCCTAGCCCTAGGAGGAGGTTCAAGAAAAAGGGAAAAACAACACCCTTCGTACGCTCATCAAAGGTAGGCACTTATATTTCAACCCACTGGGTGATACTAGGAAGGAGACGTCCTCATTATGAAGACAACCTCCATATCTCACGAAATCAACCATGAAGCAAAGAATCACGACAAGCACTTTTGAGGGCATATAATAAAACGACCCCCACAACGATCACAACTACGATACTAGTAGAGGCTAATTCAAGAGCAGTCTCCACCAAACTCCAAAGCAAGAATTTGCTATCTTAATCAGAGCCATGGCAAGAGAAAGGAATCTCAATGAAAGGTGATGATCACACCCATCACCAAAAGAAAAATCTTCAACGCAGGGGTTAATAACATAACCCATAGGAAAGACAAAAACACCTTCAAAAGTCGTCAAATCTACATGAAGATGAAATAAACTTGAGACTCGGCCCCTCGGCTGGGGGGCAGGGGATAGAGAAGAGACATCAAGACCTATGATCACCCCATCGCCAGCCACAGGTTGTTTCCTTTTGTCAAGAAAAGAGGTCGACTCTTCAACCACTACCTCCTTATCATGGGAGGGAGTCAGCAAGGGGGCACTTGAAGGAGAGCCTCTCGCGGTTTCCTTCTCCTTGGCAGCCGAGGGCCCGACCTCAGAGTCAGGTTTCCGCGCCTTGGATTTAGATTGACTTGAACTCTCACCCACCACAAGAACCATTCGGTAACCAGGGAAGAACGCTCTAACAACAAGAAGGAAGCAGCATGAGAACAATCATAAGTATATCACAAAGAAAAAAGAAGGGAAAAAGAACATACTGGAAGCATTAGCAGCCACCCCTGACTTAGAAAATTTCTTGGCCTGATAAGCAGAACTAGAGGGTTCTTCCCTCTCATCTGATTCAACAGTACGTTCGGAACGCTCTGCCTACACCTTGTATGTTTCTCCATGAAATCAACCTACAAGGGGTCATACGAGTCCCTGCCTCATACGAGTCCACCTCGGACACCCAAGACACAGGACGGTCAGATTTGGTCTGACTACCTGGGAAAACGATCTTCAAGGTCTCCCTGTCTGAAGAAGAAAGCTTCCCAAAAGGTAAAGGTCAAGAGCTATACACACGCTCCAACGAATGAAGGAAAAATGTTACACGTGCCGAAGGTCGAGATTAATGGAAAATGCTCACGCTAGTACGAGGGAGGCGGAACGTTGTGTCCCATTGAGTGGCAGAGTTCCCACCCTCAAGTAAAGGAGAAGTCTATGCTCTCACCTTTGCACTTATGCTCATATTCATGATTAACGTCTACAGATACATCAATGTCATCACTCATGCTTATACTCACAACCCGTCCATGCATACATACATGTTCATGCTTACACTCATATGCATGCCCACATACACACTCCCATGTGTTCAAACATTTAGACGTCCATGCACGTGGCCGCCATATATTCATGCATACATTCATGACTACAATCGCAGCATGTCTCCACTCACTCCCATCCTTATGTTCCTACTTGCATGTATGCTAGTACACATCCTCATGTTCATGATATGTCCATGTTCACTCCTAGTTAACATATTTTCTAGTATCCCATACTTAGAAAAATTTCGGACCAAAATCAAATTTTCCTTCACTTGGGCAAAATCCCGGCACGAAATTGAAGCATGAGTCACTTAGGTGTATTCGTATTGCATCCTTATGCAAGCGTGTATTTTTCGAGTATACGCCTGTAGCAAAGATAGATTTATTACTCCCACCTCAGACGGACGCGTGCCTAGGCACACGTCCGTGCTACTCTGACGTTTACAATTCCTCTATCTCATAAGGCAGGGGGCAGAGTCAGAGGCACGCATCCATGGGTAAGCGGGCATTCAGACAAGGAGGTAAAACCCCGGTTTCAAATTGCGCGTGTCATACCATCCTGAAATAGAGTCAATCAAGGGTTAGGCCATTGGTTGACTCGGGGGCATGTGATGGATACACGCCCAATTTGAACCCGTTGACTTCCGAATCGCTTTATTTTTATCACCCCGTTAATGATTGTAAATCGAAACTTCAACCCGAACCCTTCGCGAAAACACCAACGGCTCGGACGAGGCCGAAGCGCTCGTCCGGCCGAGTCAGACTCGCCTAGGTGAGGTTGGGTGGCCACACCCGACCTCCCCTGGGGGAGATCGGGTCAGCCAACCCGATCTCCCCTAGGAGAGATCGGGTCGGCCAACCCGATCTCCCCTAGGGGGGATGGGGTTGGCCAACCCCATCCTCCCTAGGAGGGGTTGGGTGCCCTCACCCAACCCCTACCCTTGGGGGTCGGATTTCCCTTCCCCCCAAGGGCCCCGGCACCATTTTTGGACTCCCACACTCGGTTTACTCCGCCTACCTTCTCCGTATCCTAAGGTCCTAATTACGTGTTTAAAGGTTAATTAACTGTGTTTAAAGGTTAACGATGTCATTAAGCCACCTTAATGACACCGTTGCCTATAAATACCCCACCTCCACAATTCATTGGGACATCTTGGCAAGTTGCACAATTTTGCTCTGACATCTCTCTAGCTTTATCTCTCTAAAACCGTACTGACTTAGGCATCGGAGAGGGTTCATCAGGCACCACCCCCCCCTCTGTGCCTGGTATTGCCCCTCTTGCAGGGTGGCAAGGAGAAGAGAACCAAGGAAGCAGAAGAGCATAGAGCAGTAGGACAAGCCCCAGGGGTAAGAAGTACAAGCCTCAGGAGGTCAGAAGGAGAGAAGGAAAGGAGGTCAGAAGGAAAGGAGGTCATAAGGAGAGAAGAGAAGGACATATATCAGAACGACTACCCCAAGAGAGTATAAGGGCAGGGATCAGAACGACTACCCCAAGGGAGTATAAGGGCATGGATCAGAACGACTAGTCCAAGGAGCACTGAACCCGACATTTCATTAGTGGGAGATAAATTCTAGATTGACGACCCGTTGACCTAGACTTTATAACCTAACAAATAACACAAATTTTAATTAAAATTGGAGGTTTGGCCAAAAAAATAATAATTAAAATTGGAACTGTCGTTAGTTTTGGCCAAAAAAACAATAATGTCTCTTGTAATATCAGCAACTTAGCTTCACATCAGAGTGGTTCACTTCGGTTCTCAGCAAAAACTGGGTTTTTTTTTAACATTTAGTTCGGTTCGGTCCTGGACTCCATGGACCATAACGGTCCCGGACCGAATTGAGTCCAGGACTGAAAAAGACAAGTCCAATGGACTCGGTCCTAAATGGACCGGTCCTTATCGGTTCGGTCCTGGACCGGTCCTAACGGACTTATTGCTCACCCCTAGTCGAGTTGCGTCTGCGACCGGACTTTTTATAGCGAAAATCAAAATCCTCCAAGTTTAATCTCTTGATAATTTTAATTAATATCTGATCGTTGTCATTGAGTTTTTTTGTTCCTATTTGAGTTCAAGTATTAGTTCGGTTTGGTTGAATAATTACGTGCATAATTCGTATCAACGACACTGATGTATCTAAGAGGTGATCGCTCCTTTATAAATCCCATTGCATAACTAAGGGGGAGGTATGACGAAATAGTCTTAAGAAAATTGTGAGCCACACGAGCCTCAGTTACAAAATGTATTGAAATTTCGATTTTCGTAAACTTACAGGGACTAAGCCAGAATTTGAAGTGAGGGTGCAAACTAAATCATTAAAATTTCATGTAAAATTTGTTTCTTCAAGTCGGGATTCTAATATAAATAATTTAAATTAAAGAATTTTTACTTTACTTTGAGCACTTCTCATTACCTTCTTAACTTAAATTACCTTCTTAACTTAAAGTTTTTTATTTATTTGAAATTTCAAGTGTATAATTTTTTTTTCCTTTGGCCAAGTATATAATTCTTACTGATGTGATATATTTTTACTATAGTTTATCATTTATTTCACACATATATTTTTTGAGTAAATTATTTTTTTTATCCATCTAGTTAATATACTCAATGAAATAATTAATCTTATGGTATGCTTTTATTGTTTGTATACATTAAATTAATCAAGTTACAATTTAATTATAGCAAAAAAAGGTTACAAACTAATTTGAAAAATCTAAATCCATTTAATAAACACAAAAATTGAAGGTTAATAATTATAATGGGTAAACCTTAACTAAACATGTCCAATTATATTATGTCTACAGATATTAGCTCAAATTCACGTTTTTCTCAAAAATTAAAAAAAAAAAAATTGAAAATAAATACATTAATACTTAATAGGATGCAGGAAAATAGGAAAGTAATTGATGTTTGCACAATTCTATGGCTCAGGCTCTCAAAAGTCAGGCGGCATTTCGTGATTTTGGGTGATAGCATAGTACCATCTCTCCTCACAATCTCAGTCTCTCAACCTTCCAATTTAATTTATAGGAGTCCACAGCTAATCAACAGCAATATGTGTTTGCATCGGAGACAATCAAACAGCTAACTAAGAGAAATAGAATGAGATAAAAACAACAGTACTTTTTCTTGATTGAAGACTAATTGTTTTGATGCGATGCCTTGAGTCTCTTTATTCAGTTTCTTTTGCTTCAATCTGATTGGTTTTAAGTAGAAAGTTACAGTGATTGAAAAAAATATTCTGTATGGAATTTAGTTTTAAGGCAGCTTGATACTCACTATCATATGAACTTAGTATTTTAATTTCTCTGTTTATCTTTGATGGGTTCCGATGTAATCGTTAGCCCCGTTAACAGCCAATGGACGGCGAGTAGGTCCAGTGGGCCTCGTGAAAAGCCTGGAAGGCCCAGCATGAAGGGTCCCGACTTTAGCGGTCCCGATGAACGAGCTGAACGCTCCCGATAAGAAGCCTCTGAGTAGGCCCCGATATGCCTTAGCAAAGGCCCCGATAAATAAAGCCCCGCAGAGGCTGGACCTGTCCCGTAGAGACTGAAGGTCCTGGGTGGTGATCTAGAATGAGACAACTCTGGAGTCCCCGACAGGAGTCGAGACTTGTGATCAGAGGATAAGACCGAGAAACCCGCCTACTAGATGAGAGTAGTGAGAAGACGGTTAAGATATAGATAATCCCCCCGAGATACGCAGGGCGTGCCCGAGATACGCGGAGGTATGGGTAAGATACGCGGAGCGTGGGGCGAGATATATGGAATCCCAGCCGAAATATACGGAATCATGGCGAGATACACGGAATCATGGGCACAACGGCCAAGCATGGCCACAGGTAACTGGGCAACTCCTCCTCCTATATAAGGGAGGAAGTTACCCCAGAAAACGCATACTATCGAAGACGAAATTATACTTTGCTTACCACCCATTGATCACCATACTCATTTAAGCATCGGAGAGGGATTCTGGGTCACCACCCAGGTCATCCCCTTTTGCAGGATTACGCGGAGCCCAGGAGTCCAAAGCTTTCCGTCAAGGACGTAACGGAGCTTCGCCCGTGATCCAACATTGGCGCCGTCTGTGGGAACCTTACAAAAAGTCAAAATAGTTTCTACCAGATCAATGGCCGGTGGTGGCAAGAAGAAGCAAGTTCCGGCCGGCAGTTCTCGTCCCGCAGGAACTGTGAATTCCCCGTTGCCGGAACGCGTCGCTGAACAAGGTGAGAACCCTGCCCTTTCTCAGACAGGGGGACATGGTGATGAGGTCTCAGTCCGAGACGCTGGAAGGGACAGGCAAGAGGTCCCTCATAGGGGGGAGGATGATGCTCCACCAAACCCGGTGGGCCCTGGAGCTGGAGATGCCCCGCGAAGGGAAGAAGGGTCGTCTTCGAACTCGGAGTTGGCCAAGGCAGTGGCGGAGGCCATGCCAATGTTCCTGGCTGCCATGGAGGCTCTGCTGGACAAAAGAGAGGCCGCTAGAAAGATGGGGGAGTTGCCTCCGCGAGAAGAGTTACCGCCACCCCCGCCGAGGGTGGACCCAGAGGAGCAGGAGGTTCCGCCCCGGGATAAGGGTAAGGAACCTAGGCAGCCTGAGAAGTTCGTGGTTGACGGCCCTGGGCCAGTGCAGAATAGGACCATCCCCCTGAATGGTCCCCTCACCGCTGACCAGGTGGTAAGAATCATTAGCATCTATACGGGCGACCAAAAGCAGATGACCTCGGAGCTCAGGGATCGATCCAGCCATCCTTTCGTACCGCGGCTGATCGACACCGTTGCCCCGCCAGGGATAGGTATCCCGACGATCGAAGCATATGACGGTGAGGGGGACCCAGTTCGCCATGTGCAGAGGCACGTCCAGGCCTGTATGGGACGAACATCGAACGATGATCTTATATGCTCATTGTTACCGATAACACTGGGAGAAAGGGCCATGACTTGGTTCTTCAGCCTCCCGCCAGGAAGCATCACCTGCTGGGCCGATATGCACGACCGCTTCATCAAGCAATATCAAGGTCGAAGGCGTCTTCGGAAGAGTGTGAGGACTTTAACCCAGGTGGTGCAGAGGTCCGATGAATCGTTGGCATACTATTACCAACGGTTCACTGCTAGTGCCGCGGAGATTGACGAGGAAATCTCGGAGGGAGAGATGATTCGCACTTTCCTAAGGAACTTGAGCGCTCCGTACGGTTCCGACCTGATGCATAGTGTAGCCGCGAAGGCTATATGGAGTATGGAAGCCCTGCAAGCGAGGGTGAAGCAGCAAATTGATGTCCAGGAGTCAAAAATCGCTGCTGGAGAGCTGGACCCCCCAAAATCGGGGAGAGGAAAGACGTCATCCAAGCTGTCGGATGATCGCAGGAGAAGCGATAAGTCGGAGGGGAGTAGAAACCGAGGCCGTCCCGACCGAAAAGAAGACAAGCGTCCCGCGGGGAAAGACAATCGGGAGGGTCGCGCCACCCCCATCAACACCTCGATGGCCTCTGTATTAGCCGTGATGGAGCGACAAGGCCTCGTCCGATACCCCCCAAGGAAAGAAGGCGAGTACCTGGGAGGCCGCCCAGATCGCTACTGTCGTTACCATCGAGCCAGTGGTCATGACACCGAAAATTGTCGGGAGCTGAAGAAAGAGATTGAGAAGTTGATCCAGAAGGGGAAGCTGAAGGAATTTGTCGGGAAGGGACGATGTCGATCTCGTTCCAGAAGTAGGTCCCGCTCCCGTTCGAAATCTCGCGACCGATCCCCAAAGAAGAAGAAGGTGGAGCAGGAAGCCTCAGGATCGGGAGCTCGCCGAGAGAGGCGCGGAACCATCAACGTCATCCACGGAGGAATGGCAGCGGGAGGTGATACCTCTGCTTCTCGCGAAAACTATGCTTCGCGCATCTCTGCTGCTGTGGTGTTAGGAAAAAGGTCCCGGTCGTGGACCAAGAAGGAGGAGATGGTGATCTCTTTCTCAGCGGAGGATCTGGTCGGTGTGGAGAGCCCCCATGACGACGCCTTGGTCGTGACCCTTGATGTGGATGGGTTCGAGATGAAGCGGATCCTGATAGATGGAGGGAGCTCCTCTGATATTCTTTTCATGGATGCCCTGGAAGCCATGGGAAAGACGAAGAAGGATCTGACGCAGGTTGACTTCCCGATGGTGGGATTCTCTGGCGCTACTTCCTACCCGTTGGGAATGATTACCTTACCAGTAGAGTTTGGTAGTGGCTGGAAGATGGAGAGGCGAAACGTGGATTTCGTCGTGGTGGAGTCTGCGGGGGCATATAACGCGATCATCGGGAGGACTACTATCAACCCTCTTATGGCGGTCGCTTCGACAGTTCACCAAAAAATGAAGTTCCCGACTGATAACGGGGTTGGAGAGGTCAGAGGTGACCAGGTGGCATCGCGGAAGTGCTATGTTAATGCCACCCGTCGGAGAAGGAGGGAGACCATGACTGTTCTTCAGACAGATACCGATCCTCGAGAAGAATATGGGCGTCCCGCCCCCATGGAGGACCTGAAAGAAGTAGAGATCGATGGGCCTCAGAGGAAGGTGAAAATCGGCTCTGCCCTGTCGGATGAAAGAGCACAAGAGTTGATCGAGCTCTTGAAGGAGTTCAAGGAGCTGTTCGCCTGGTCCCCGAGTGATATGCCAGGAATCAGTCCCGACGTAATAGTGCACGAGCTCAAGATTGACCCCGCGATCAAGCCTATCGCGCAGAGGAGACGTCCGATGGGCGCGGACAAGAGGATCGCGATTCAGCAGGAGGTAGGCAGACTGCTCGATGCTGGATTCATCAAAGAGCTCCGATTCCAGACTTGGGTGGCTAACCCAGTGCTGGTGCGAAAGAGTAACGGGAAGTGGCGGATGTGTGTGGACTTCCGCGATTTGAACAAAGCCTGCCCGAAGGACTGCTACCCGCTCCCGAGGATTGACCAGCTGGTAGACGCTACATCGGGACATGAGCTGCTGAGCTTCATGGATGCCTATTCCGGGTACAACCAAATCAAGATGGCAAAGGAGGATGCCCCCCATACAGCCTTCTACGCCGACAGCGATGTCTACCACTATGACGTGATGCCTTTCGGATTGATCAATGCCGGAGCAACTTACCAGCGGATGGTGAACAAGTTGTTCGGAGATATGTTGGGGAAAACCATGGAGGCGTATGTGGACGACATGCTGGTGAAATCCCGACAAGCAGGAGACCATGTCCAAAATTTGGCGGCAGCATTTGAGCGGATGAAGTTTCATCAGGTTCGGCTGAATCCCGACAAATGTGCCTTTGGGGTGAACTCGGGAAAGTTCCTAGGATTCATGGTGAGCCAGAGAGGAATCGAGGTGAACCCCGAGAAGTTACGAGCAATCGAAGAGATGCAGTCCCCGAAGAATCATCGGGAGGTCCAGGTACTGAATGGCCGGTTGGCCGCGATGAATCGCTTTCTATCCAAGGCGAGCGATCGAGCTATGCCATTTTTTGATGTGCTGAGGGCCAACAAAAAGTTCGAGTGGACCGACAAGTGTGAGGAGGCATTCCAAGCACTCAAGCAGCACCTTCGTACCCTTCCGCCGTTGGCGAAACCAGTCCCAGGCGAGCCACTTTATCTCTATTTGGCTGCTTCTGATGTAGCTGTTAGTTCTGTTTTGATTAAGATTGTCAAAGGCAACCAAGTGCCCATCTATTATGTAAGCAAGGCATTGGCCAAGTCTGAAATAAATTATCCCGCTATTGAGAAGTATCTCTTCGCGTTGATTATTGCCGCTCGAAAACTACGACCTTACTTCCATGCCCATGAAGTCACGGTATTGACGAACCAGCCCTTGAAACACTTTTTGAACCGACCGGAGGCGTCGGGGAGATTAGTAAAATGGGCCATTGAGCTGACGGAGTTCCGCATTCATTTCGCTCCGAGAACCGCTATTAAGGGCCAGGCATTGGCAGATTTTATAGCTGAGTCTACGGCACCCGATCTAGAAGCAACGGGTCCCGCAGAGGGGGCAACCATGAAGAGGTCCCGACAATAGAACAGCAGCCAGAACAGCCGAATAAGGGGAATACGTGGGAGATGTACACTGATGGTTCATCAAGTGTAGAAGGCTCGGGGGCAGGATTCGTATTGATACCACCCGGCGGAGGCGAGCCTTTACGATATGCCCTGGCATTGACATTCAAAGCCACCAACAACGAAGCAGAGTATGAGGCTCTCATCACAGGCCTCAAGATTGCCAAGGGCACGGGGGTCGACCATCTAAAAGTGAAGTGTGACGCTAGCTTGGTTGTAAATCAAGTCCAGGGGAACTATGAAGCTAAGAGCCCGACGATGAAGAAATATTTGCACGAGGTACAGACTTTGAAGGGGAACTTCAAAAGCTTCGATATCGAGGCGATCCCAAGGGAAGAAAACACGGAAGCAGATGCCTTGAGCAAATTTGCTCTGGGAGTGGCCCCCGAGGAGAATCGGAGGGTGCATTTCCTAGAGAGGGTGATCATCTCAAACATCGACCCGGTGGAGGTCTGTGCTGTGGGGACAAGATCGGAAGAAGAGGGGGAGCCTACCTGGATGACCCCGATGGTCACGTACCTGACTACGGGAGTACTCCCCGACGATAAAACGGCAGCCGTCAGGGTACGGCGGATTGCAGATAACTATGCGATGGTGGACAACCAATTATACAAAAAAGGGTACGTAAAACCTTTCTTAAAATGTGTAGCAGAGCCTGATACAAATCGGATCCTGAGGGAGCTCCACGAAGGGGTCGCGGCCTGCCATGAAGGGGCCCGATCCCTAGTAAGGAAGGCATTGAACTTAGGCTACTACTGGCCCTCGATGAACAAAGAAGCGACCGCGATGGTCCAATCCTGTGATGCATGCCAGAGGTACGCTCCAAATATCGTGGCTCCCGCCGCAGACCTGATGCCTATCAGTAGTGCATGGCCCTTCGCGCAATGGGGAATTGACTTGGTGGGACCACTCCCTCAAGCGAGAGGTCAGTGCAAGTACTTACTCGTGGCCATTGACTATTTCTCAAAATGGATAGAGGCCAAAGCATTGGCTAGAACGACGGGGCAGCAGATCCTCAGATTCCTTCAAACTCAGATCATATCCCGGTATGGGGTTCCGCGAGTGCTGATCAGCGACAATGGCCCTCCGTTCAATGGGACACAGTTGAAGGAGTACTTGGAAGAATTGAATATTAAGCATCGGACCGCTTCAGTCCGCCACGCCCAGACCAATGGTCAGGTAGAGTCAGCCAACAAGATCGTGATGGATGGCTTGAAGAAGAGAGTCTATGCCCTGCAGGGCCATTGGCTGGATGAGCTCGAGAATGTGCTATGGGCTGTGAGAACAACACCCAAGCAATCAACAGGAGAAACTCCGTTTGGCCTGGTTTACGGCACGGAGGCAGTTGCTCCCGTGGAGATAGCGGTGGCGTCCCACCGCGCGAAGTATTACGAGCCTCTGACAAATGAGGAAATGAGACGTCTGGACTTAGACCTACTCGAGGAAAAGAGGTGGAAGGCTGATGAAGTTCAGGCCCGAATGCGTCCGGCAACAGCCCGATATTACAATCGGCGTGTCAGGTCCCGACAATTCTTCGTGGGAGAACTTGTCTGGCGGAGGAACGAGTTCGTTCATCAAGATCGGATCAACAAGCTATCGCCAAAATGGGAGGGACCTTACAAGATCGTAGGGATGCCAGCACCCAATGCATACAAGCTAGAGGACCTTGATGGCAAGACGTTGAAGCATTCCTTCAGTGGCGAACACTTGAAGAAGTATCATGTTTGATATTAAGTCGCCGCGAATGGCGCAAGTTATCTATCAATCCGATTAAGACGTCCTGAAGGACGCGACAAAAGCCTTTCGAGGTACGAGAGAAGCCCCGTGGGGTATTCGTAAGTCGTCTATATGATGCGGCCAAAAGCCTTAACGGGTATGGACAAAAGCCCTACGGGGTACACGTAAGTCGTCTATATGATGCAATCAAAAGCCTAGGTACGAAAAGGCCCAGATGGGTCCGCGTAAGTCGTCTATATGATGCGGCCAAAAGCCTTAACGGGTATGAAAAAGCCTTAACAGGTACGAATAAAGACGTCCAGTAGAGACGCGATAAAAGCCCTAGGGGGCACGAACATGGCCTTGAAAGGCGGAGACGAGAAGCCTTAAGTGGTGAAGTCCCGATTTTGGACGAGAAGCCTTAAGTGGTGAAGTCCCGATTTTGGACGAGAAGCCTTAAGTGGTGAAGTCCCGATTTTGGACGAGAAGCCTTAAGTGGTGAAGTCCCAATTTTGGATGAGAAACCTTAAATGGTGAAGTCCCGAATAGACGAGAAACCTTAAATGGTGAAGTCCCGAGTGGACGAGAAACCTTAAGTGGTGAAGTCGAGTAGACGAGAAACCTTAAGTGGTAAAGCCTCCGACGGCAGTATCGGGAGGTATGAAGACAAAAGCCTTCGACGGCAGTATCGAGAGGTATGAAGACAAAAGCCTCCGACGGCAGTATCGGGAGGTATGAAGACAAAAGCCTCCGACGGCAGTATCGGGAGGTATGGAGACAAAAGTCTCCGACGATGAGGTCAGGAGGTCTGGAATTGGAAGACACGACGGACTAAAAGTCCCCCATGTCTTGGGGGCAAATGATGGGTTCCGATGTAATCGTTAGCCCCGTTAACAGCCAATGGACGGCGAGTAGGTCCAGTGGGCCTCGTGAAAAGCCTGGAAGGCCCAGCACGAAGGGTCCCGACTTTAGCGGTCCCGATGAACGAGCTGAACGCTCCCGATAAGAAGCCTCTGAGTAGGCCCCGATATGCCTTAGCAAAGGCCCCGATAAATAAAGCCCCGCAGAGGCTGGACCTGTCCCGTAGAGACTGAAGGTCCTGGGTGGTGATCTAGAATGAGACAACTCTGGAGTCCCCGACAGGAGTCGAGACTTGTGATCAGAGGATAAGACCGAGAAACCCGCCTACTAGATGAGAGTAGTGAGAAGACGGTTAAGATATAGATAATCCCCCCGAGATACGCAGGGCGTGCCCGAGATACGCGGAGGTATGGGTAAGATACGCGGAGCGTGGGGCGAGATATATGGAATCCCAGCCGAAATATACGGAATCATGGCGAGATACACGGAATCATGGGCACAACGGCCAAGCATGGCCACAGGTAACTGGGCAACTCCTCCTCCTATATAAGGGAGGAAGTTACCCCAGAAAACGCATACTATCGAAGACGAAATTATACTTTGCTTACCACCCATTGATCACCATACTCATTTAAGCATCGGAGAGGGATTCTGGGTCACCACCCAGGTCATCCCCTTTTGCAGGATTACGCGGAGCCCAGGAGTCCAAAGCTTTCCGTCAAGGACGTAACGGAGCTTCGCCCGTGATCCAACAATCTTTTCAGACTAACAAACTCTTTCAATTTGAAGAAACCATTGGTGGTAGTATTATGTCATTTAGGCAGGTCCTGAATTGTGCCATTAGAGTATATGTACTTTCAATCTGAATACGCAGAGATTGACTTTTTAATTTACTGAAAGTTATATATACGTATTAAAAAAAAAGTGATTTTGTTATTTGTTGTTTATGTACTTATGTACTTATTTTTTGTTTTCCCAAATGAATGGGGTAATTTGAAATTCAAATGGGCAAAATTAAAACTTGAGGGCTCGGGGGTGCAAATTAGATATTATCGAATTATATAGGATGGGTATTCATATTTACTAAAATTTCAAGGGCAGTTTCCCAGATTCTTAACAATTTGCGTTCATATATATATACCAATCGGGCCTGGCATCCACCAATTAGGGTCGGTCACCACCCCAAGCAAAGCAAGAAGGCTTCAACTGAACCCTCTGTGACTCATTTGAAGCCCTATGTGGCCCAAATCGGGGTCGGCAGACCTCAATTGATGGTGACCAATCCAGATTTTTGGTTACCGGCTCCGATTCGTGGTGGTTGGCCGCCTTGGGTGGTGGTCGACGACCTTGTGTGGTGGTTGGGGGTCTTGTGTGGTGGCCAGCAAACTAGGGTGTTACCAGAAAAAAATCAATAGTGATTGTTAGATATCTGTCCAGTTCGGGTTCGTATTTACATTTCAGGCCTCGTAAAATATCCCAAAAACCCGTAAAAAACCCTTTTGTGGACACCCAAGTCTGAAACGGTCCGGGATACGCGTAATTCTCGGGCCGAAGAACGTCCGGATTGCCCTAAGGAGATCCGAAAGTCCGGATTTCCAAAAGCAATCCGGACCCGTCCCGGATTGCCAAAAGCAATCCGGGTAGGTCCGGATTACCATTTTACCTCGTACGTTTACTCCAGTTAATTCGCCAAGTACGGGAAGTCGGTGCATACATAGTCCGCCTTGATGACGGTATACGTCTTCTTTACATACCGACATCAAGTACTTCAAAACTGAGTAGGATCCTTAGGTTCCCTATAAATAGGGTCCTAGGTCTCTCATTTGGATTTCACCTCACTTTTGAACTTAAAATGCTCTGACTTCTCTCTAAGGCTTTCTCTCTATAAAAGTGCTAACTTGAGCGTCGGAGTGGGCCCAACCAGCATTCCCCCCTCCCCACGCTGGTTACTGCCCTTCGTGCAGGACCCGAAGATCAAAGGTCCAAGGTTGATGATTGAAGTCTAGCTCGGTGATTGTGTATTAAGGATTGCAGCGTTCCTGTCTTTATACATATATCTCGAGCCCGATCGTGGAGAAAGAAGCTCGTTCGTGAAGGAAAAAGCCCGAAGCAGCCCAAGTGGTGAAACGAACCCAACATTTGGCACCGTCTGAAGTGATTCGAACAAAAAGCCGTGCTGCAAGCCATGATAGGAAGACGACCAAAAAAGGCGGGTACAGGCAAGCCAATACCAACCAAAATCCAGCCAGGACGTTCTCGCATGCCAAATACGAGACCCACCACTCCAACCATACAATCCACAAATGTGCACGTGATTCACGGAGGCTTTGGAGCCGGTGGAGAGACGTCGTATGAGAGAGAAATATACGCCACCCACACAAAGCGCATATGCCAGGACGCTGGCATAAGGGATACTATCATGATAGATGTTGCGAAGAGGATGATCGCGCGGAAGACGTCATTGGCTTTTCGTCAAGAGACAAAATCCACGTTGTGCTCCCACACACCAACGCGTTGGTTATAACTATGAAAATTGATGGCATGGACGTCAAGCGCATTATGGTAGATGGTGGAAGTTCGCCTAACATCATTACAAAGGCTATTATTTTAGCCTTGGGGAGAAAGAAGCTCATCAAAAGAATGGACTCACCCTACCCTTGGTGGGATTCATGGGAGATGTAAGCTACCCGTTAGGATTCATAACCTTACCAGTCATCATGGGAGAAGGAACGCAACAGCTTCAAATAGATGTACCATTCGTGATCGTAGAAAAGCTTGATGCGTATAATGGAATCTTGGGATACACCACCATGAACAAATGGGGTATGATAGCGTCAACATCACACCAAAAAATCAAGTTTCCAACAAAAGCAGGAGTCGGTGAAGTAAAGGGAGATCAGCAGTTGTCAAAAGATTGCTACAAGGTTGCACTCCAACACGGTGACAAGGCAAATAATGGTGGAATTCCCATCATTGATGAAGACCCGAGGATGGATCATGCACGTCCCGCTCCCGTAGAAGCATTGCAAGAAGTCAAGATTGATGAGCCAGAGAGGATGGTTCGAGTGGGGGCATCACTGTCAGAAGATGAAGTGATAGAAATCAAGGCACTTCTAGAAGAATATAAGGAGCTGTTCGCATGGTCACCAAGCGATATGCCAGGAATAAGCCCAAACATAATCTCTCACAAGCTCAACATCAAGCCAGGATCCAGACCTATAACGCAAAAGTTACGTCCATTGGGGGGTGACAAAAAGCTCGCAATACGAGAAGAAGTGGGCAAGTTGCTGAACGCAGGTTTCATTGAAGAATCGCAATATCAAACATGGGTGGCGAATCCAGTTTTGGTACCCAAACCTAACGGCAAGATGAGAATGTGCATCGATTACAGAGACCTCAACAATGCATGCCCAAAGGATTCATATCCGCTGCCAAGGATCGACCAACTAGTAGATGCCACTGCAGGACACGAGCTAATGTCAGTAATGGACGCGTATTCAGGATACAACCAAATTCCAATGGCGAAACAAGACGCACCTCACACTGCATTTTATGCAGACAGAGAGATCTACAATTACAAGGTCATGCCATTCAGACTAATTAATGCCGGAGCAACATACCAACGAATGGTCAACACAATCTTCGGAGATATGATCGGGAAAGTCATGGAAGCATACGTAGATGACATGGTCGTGAAGTCTACAAAAAGGCGTAACCATGCTGATGACCTCCGCCAGGTGTTTGAAAGAATGCGAGAATTCCAAGTAAGATTAAATCCAACAAAATGTGCCTTTGGCGTGCAATCAGGAAAAGTTCTCGGATTCATGGTCAGTGAGAGAGAGATCGAAGCAAACCGGAAAAAGTAAAGGCGATAGAAGAAATGGAGTCCCCAAAGAAGCACAAAGAATAGGCGACAAAGCCCTTCCATTCTTCCAAGTACTTCGTGCAAACAAGAAGTTCGAGTGGACACTAGTATGTGAAGAAGCATTCCAACAATTGAAGCAGCATTTGCGGACGCTCTCAACGTTAGCAAAACCAATCCAAGGCGAACCGCTCTACCTGTATATATCCGTAAGCAACACTGCGGTCAGCTCAGTACTCGTCAAGCAAAAAGGGACTACACAGCTTCCAGTATACTACGTGAGCAAAATTTTGGCAAAGTACGAAGTGAATTATATGCCAATTGAGAAGTACCTATATGCTCTCATAGTTGCGGCAAGGAAATTGAGGCCATACTTCCATGCACATGAGATAACAGTTCTAGCGGACCAACCCTTGAAGCACATCCTGTCAAAACCAAACATGTCAGGAAAATTAACAAAGTGGTCAATCGAGCTAAGTGAATTCCGCATTCACTTTGCACCACGAACAGCAATCAAGGGACAAGCATTGGTAGAATTTATCGCGGAATTCACAGGAATAACCCCAGGATATCCAAGATGGGACACAACAAAATGAAGAACACACTGAGGTGTGGCAAATGTACACCGATGGTTCCTCAAACGTGGAAGGATCAGAAGCTGGATTCCTCATAATTCCGCCTGATGGGTCAGAACCGTTGAAGTATGCTCTAAGCTTAACATTCAGAGCAACGAATAACGAGGCAGAATATGAAGCCTTGATAACGGGCTTAAGAATTGCAAAAGGCCTCGGAATCAAACACTTAAGAGTCAAGTGCGACTCACAGCTGGTTGTAAATCAAGTCAAAGGGGAGTACGTGGCTAAGTCAGAGAACATGCAGAAATACTTGGGACAAGCAAAAGAGCTCATTGCAAGCTTTCAAACTTTCAACATAACGTCTGTCCCAAGGGAAGAAAATCAAGAGGCAGATGCTCTAAGCAAGTTTTCACAAGGGGAGGAACAAGGCCAAAAAACACACTTCGTCGAAAACAGGATCATATCCGTAATCGACAAGCTAGAAGTGTTAAACATCAACACAGAGCCGACCTGGATGACTCCAATTCTGGCATACCTTACGGATAACATCCTACCAGAAGAAAGACTTAAAGCGCAAAATATCAGAAGAATCACTGTCAACTATACGTTGATTGACCAGTTGTACAAGAAAGGATTCTCGACGCCATACCTAAAGTGCTTAACTTTCCCAGAGGGCATGGCAGTGTTGAAGGACTTACACGAAGGCCAAGCAGCTTGTCACGAGGGGGCAAGATCCTTAATCCGAAAAGCGATTGGTCTAGGATATTATTGTTCAACAATGAGAAGCCAAGCAACAAACATGGTCACGGAGTGCGAATCCTGTCAACTTTATTCAAGGAACATAACGGCTCCCATGACGGAGTTGTGTCCAATTGCAAGTTCCTGGCCTTTCGCAAAATGGGGAATTGACTTGGTAGGACCACTTCCACAATCCAAGGGGCAAACAAAGTACATTGTAGCAGCCATCGATTACTTCTCCAAGTGGATTGAAGCTAAGGCATTAGCACGTACAACAGACGCACAAATAATGGATTTCATACGAAACTACCGCATTGCACGATATGGCGTACCAAAGGTACTCATCAGCGACAATGGGCCACAATTCAGAAGTTCAAGACTGCAAGCGTTCTGTGAAAGACTCAACATAGACCACCGTTTCGCATCAGTGCGTCATGCTCAAACCAATGGACAAGTCGAATCCGCCAACAAGATCGTCCTGGATGGTCTTAAGAATAGAGTTTATGCTTTGAAAGGAGGATGGGCAGAAGAACTTAGCAGTGTCCTATGGGCTGTACGTACAACCCCGAAGGAGTCAACAGGCGAAACACCGTTTAGCCTGGTATACGGAACAGAAGTCGTAGCCCCAATCGAAATCGCCGTCTCGTCATACCGCACAACTCACTTCGACCCACAAACCAACGAAGCGGAGATGCGTTTAGACCTGGACTTGGCAGATGAAAGAAGGCGAAACTCGGAGCTAACCCAGGCACGTATGCGCTTAATAACTGCAAGATACTACAACAGGAAAGTGAAAGAAAGACAATTCCATGTTGCGAAATGGTGTTGAGAAGAAATGAATTCTCACACTTGGATCAAATCAACAAGTTATCTCCAAAGTGGGAAGGCCCGTACAAGATTGTCTCAATTCCTTATGTTAGCGCATACCGCCTCCAAGATACCGAAGGCAACATCCTTCCAAACACATTCAACGGGGGACACTTGAAGAAATTCCACAGTTAAAGGAAGAACATTATATTACAAAGGAGCTATTGTATCAAGTTCTTTTGTCTTAAACTCTTATATAAAAAGAAGAGAGATTTACTAACTCAAAGATTGTTTACAATTATGTAATCACATCAATCATTTAATAAAGTCAATCTACTCTCGTAGGTACCTTCCCACATTATGCACTATACTCTAGATTAACATCAAGTAGAAAACAACATGCATACTACTCATAATCATCACGCCATGCAACTTATAATAGGCGACATCAACAAGTGCATCTTCAACAAATTCAAAAGCAATATCATGCAATATTCCAAAAGTAACATGGTGCAACATCCTTCTCAAAAGGACGGTACCCATGTTCACATCTATCAAAAGTAACATGTTGCGAAATCCTTTACAGGATAGTAAACCTCACGTTTACTTCTAAAAAATGACATGTTGGGAAATCCTTCGGGAAAATCCTCATGTTCATTGCCATTCCCTGAATTGAAACAGGATGCGGCAAATGCAATGATGGGACTGATCACCCCACCGTGGCGGAAGTCCTCTTATTAGACGACAACCCCACACACTAAAAGTATGCATACTCTCTTAAGGGTTCATACACCATGAAGACTTAAGCCCGAAAAGGGATAGCTTCATGTTATACCCGTTTTTAAGCAAACCTTGTACAAAACTCGTCAAACTTACAAGTCGAGTCTTGTATAACGTTATCTTGCTCTTTAGCATTTAACGCAAAAACAGCAAAATAAGCAAGAAGTACGTTGCAACAACGTCGCCTTAGAGTGGAACTAAGAGACGGTATAAACTTAAGTCTTGCTTCGTCAAGATGACAACTGCTATATGTCAAGTGCCAATGCCGAGTGCCAAGTGCCAAGTTCTCGCGCTAAATACATTACTACTTACAACACTACAAGTACCTAGCGTACGCATATTGCCATGCCATGGAATCCAACCAAGAAGGATGCTCACAACACTCGACAATGCGCGGCATATAGACACAATTACGGACATCATGTTCATCATCTAAGGATATCTATTCTATCTCTCAAGTCCAAAGCATACGGACAAAATGGATACTTAAGGTATGAAATATTACTAACAAGATATCACATGATTCTTATTATTGAAAAACAGGTCCAAGGGACGAAGTTCCATACAAAGCAAACACAAATAAAGGTTTGGGCAAAAGCCTTAAACATATCATCATCTCCTAAGGACTAAAACAGCATGTCCAGAAAATCAACACCAAGGACAAACATCAACTCAAAGACACATGAGAAGTTCCACTATCCCCAGTAAGCTGTGGAGCAACATCCATATGTTCGGGAGGAGTAGCAAGGATATCAGCACCCTCTCCATCCTCAATCATATCATAGGCAGTCTCTTCAAGCCCCAAAATGTGCAACGCCTTAAGATAATTAACGGCATAGTCAGAACAAGGCCCAAGCTTGTCAAAAGGAAAGTTGGGGGCAAGCGCGTTGACACGACGAAAGTAATCCTCGGCACGCTTTCCCATCATGGTATCAGTTATCTTTTTAGCTGCAAGCCCAAAAGCAGGAGTACTTAAGTACTGGGAAAAACCCGCTTCAATTCCAAGTGCATAATGTTCCTCACGTGCGGCAATCAAAGCAGCTTCTCGAGACGTGGTGTCATCAGAAATCTGTTTCTCAAGTGCAATCATCTCAGCTTCAAGATCAAGAATTCGAGTCTCCTGCACCTAATATTGGGTCTCAGAATCGACTACCTTCAAACCAAGTGCACACACCTTCTCCTTAGAACGAGCAAGTTCAAGACTAATGGTGTTACATTTGTTGACAGCAGTTCTTCTAGAACTAACAAGATCCACAACGTACGACGATATATTAAACATCTGAGACACAGCCTGAAAACCATACAAAAGCACAAAGCCATAAATATTACACAACAAAGACATACAACACGTAAGTCGTCAAGGAATAGAACTTGTTAACTTACATGAGCAAAGTTGGCCAAAGCATGTTCAACACACTCTTCAGCTTTTTCATCAGTCCTCGGACAGGCACGTCGATCACCGGGGGGCACACTCCTATGCAGCACAAGAACACCAACCTCCGGCATATTAAGCTTCACCTCCTTCGGAAAGCGAAGACCGCCTCTACCAAGAGGTCTCCAAGCATCACCAGATATATCACCTTCCAAGGGGCGAAGAAGATGATCACGCTTCAAAGCTAGGATAACTGCAAGGGAAAGATAAGGAATAAAAACTGATGGATATACGCCCAATTTGAACCCATTGACTTCCAAATAGTTTTATTTTGATCACCCCGTTAATGATAATAAATCGAAACTTCGACCCAAACACCCCGCCGGAACACCAACGGTCCGGACGAGGCGAAAATACTCGTCCGGACCGCGACGAACTCACCTAGGTGAGGTTGGGTGGCCACACCCGACCTCTCCTAGGGGAGATAGGGTCGGCCAACCCTATCTCCCCTAGGGAGGGGTTGGGTGGCCACACCCAACCCCTACCCTTGGGGGTCGGATTTTCTCCCCCCCAAGGGCCCCGGCACCGTTTCCCGACTCCCGTACTCAGTTTATTTCCGCCAACCTCTCCATGCTTTAAGGTTTTAATTATGTAATCAAGGGCTAATTATTTGTGTTTAAAGGTTAATGACGTCATTAAGCCACCTTAATGACAGCGTTGCCTATAAATACAACCCTTCCACCATTCATTTGGGGATCTTGGCCATTTTATGCAATTTTAGCTCTGGCATCTCTCTAACTTTATCTCTCTAAAGAAGACATACTGACTTAAGCATCGGAGAGGGTTCATCAAGCACCACCCCCCCCCCCCCCCCCTCCGTGCTTGATATTTCCCCTTTTGCAGGGCGAAGGGAGAAGAAGGAAAGGAACAGAACGACCGAACCCAGAAAGCACAGGATCCGCTAGTTCACCAGTGAAGAGTAGGATTTAGGCCGACAACCCGTTGACCTAAAAATTACAACCTAAAGAAGTTCTACGTCTAAGAAAACAACACAAGTAAAAGACCATATCCTTGGATTTATTTCAAGTCATTACATATAATTGTTTAAATTTTCCAAAAACAGCTTTTGAGAAGGAGAACTCAAGAAGTTACTCCGACTCTACAACTATCTTTGATTTCCACCAAAGGGTGTCTTGATCCATCTAAGGCACCCAAAATGTACATAAAGCATGAATGATACTAATGAAGTAGAAGTTACTCAAAAGTATCTTTCAAAGAAGGTGGTGATATAATCATTATGTTATCCTTACACAGATATGACTTCCAAGTCAACAACACCTTCAACGCCCCAAGAGCGTATCTTGAGAGTAGTTTTCATACTACGAACTTCGACGCCCCCAAGAGCGTATCTTGAGAGTAGTTTTCATACTACGAACTTCGACGCCCCCAAGAGCGTATCTTGAGAGTAGTTTTCATACTACGAACTTCGACGCCCCCAAGAGCATATCTTGAGAGTGGTTTCCAAAAACTACGAACTTCGACGCACCCAAGAGCGTATCTTGAGAGTGGTTTCTAAAAACTACGACCTTCGACTCCCCCAAGAGCGTATCTTGAGGTAGATTTCAAACTACCAGATTCGACGCCCCCAAGAGCGTATCTTGAGAGTGGTTTCTAAAAACTACGACCTTCGACGCCCCCAAGAGCGTATCTTGAGGTAGATTTCAAACTACCAGATTCGACGCCCCCAAGAGCGTATCTTGAGGTAGATTTCAAACTACCAGATTCGACGCCCACCAGGAGCGTATCTTTGGTCTAACTTGCGCCCTCCGGGAGCCTATCCTGTGAAACGTTAAGTGCCCTCTGAGAGCCTGTCTCGTGAACAGATTCGACGCCCACCAAGAGCGTATCTTTGGTCTAACAGTACCATATATACCATTTAAAGGGTATCAGAAGAGATCATTGCACCATACTAAGAAGAATTCCATGAGAAAATAATTGCAAAGCAAAGTTGTATGAGAACACATAATGTTTTTCTTGAGGAGATAGCAGGTATGATGATGAAGGAAAACACAAAAGAAATGCAAAGAAAAGGAAGCACCAGAAAAGGAAGGGTCCATAACCAAAGAACTACACACAAATGCACAAGAAGTTATCATGAAAAGGGGAGATAAGCACCCTGCCATGCATGCCATAAGTAAAGACAAGTGTATCAAACAAAGAGGGCAAAACTAGGAGATGTGGAGTTTCAAACTCTAAAGACAAGTGCAACCCACCAACAGGAAGAGTAGTAAGAAGACACCACAAGAAGGAACCCTTGATATACTCAATGAAGAAAGATGAGTACAAGTTCAAGACCACCTCATAGGCACTTCAGCCAAGCAACACTAATGAGAAGAAAAGTAACAACACAACCAATAAAGACAAGCATAAAGAGGCTAGAAGGCAAGAGGGAGAAGTACGACCTAAATTAAGAGAAACCTCAAGCCACAAACTCGCAAAACCACCACAAGAGATAGGTGTACTACTTCCTCATCTTGGAAATATGCCTAACAGCAAAGTCAGACAAATCACCAAGCTGAGAAAATGGAAAGTCGGGAGCAGTCATATATATACACTCAAGAATCGCCTTTAAAGAAGTACGCTTAGCCACAGAGCAGCGAACATCGATAGCAGCCTGATAAGAGGAAGAACCCTTATACTCAGCAATAGCACACCCTTTCTCCTCCATACGAAGCACTTCCTCAAGGGACACCAACTCAGCAGCCCGAAGTACCTCATCGCGATAAGACTTCTGTCTTAAGGCTTCAATCTCTTCTTTAAGAAGGGCAATACGACTCTCCAAGTCTCGGCACTGCAAATCCGTGATACGACTACGCTCCAAGCAACTAACAAGCTTAGAACTAAGGGAGACACAAGTGTCCTCGTGCACCTTCTTCTCCTCAGCAAGATCAATAACAAGGGTGGACAAACTAACAATGTCGGCGATACCCTGCGACAAAAACAAAGGGTGAGACAGATAAAGCATGAAAGAGAAATGGCCTAAAGGATAACAAGGTTAAGAAAAGTTACAGAAGCATAGCGAGACAACACATCATGAGCCAATTCATAAACTGCCTCCGACCCTTTAGAAGGGGGCACACGATCCGCAGGAGGAATAGCAGACTGCAAAACACGAACTCCAACCTCAGGAGTTTGCAAAGAAGATTGATTGTCAAAACGAGCCCCACGCCCGTAATAAGGCGCCCACTCAGACCCAACAATTCCATCAACAGGAGGACGAGATGGCTCCTTTCGACTCAGAAGCGGAAGACGAAGTCTACCTACAACAAGATACAGAGTAAACACTAATATACACTAAGGAAAATCAGACATTCCAAGACTTACCAAACAAGGGAGAAGCAAAGGATGGCTCCCGGACCCTCGATTGGGGGGCATCAATATAGAAAGAAGATGGTACCCTAACATCACCACCGCCCTTACCTCCAACTGGGGGACACCTCCTCACACCACAAAAAACCGATCTTTTTCGCAATCGAAGGTCCGGTCCCGGAGCTAACTACTCCCACCCGTACTGGCCTCTTACTCCTCATCAAACACCGGGGAGATCTGCTGATCGAAAACATGCAAACTTAGCCCAAGAAAAACAGAAAAGGGACAGTAGAGACAAGATGAGACTCATTTTCCTAAAACGACGAATACAAAGTCAAAAGGTAAAAATAGAAAGACGATATGGGAAGACCCCACTGGCCAATAAGCAGAGGCAGGGGGGCAAGGGGAGATAGTTATAACCCTATCATAGAGAGACCCCACTGGCCAATAAGGAGAGGCAGGGGGCAATGGGAGATAGTTATAACCCCAGTATAGAGAGACCCCACGGGCCAACGAGCAGAGGCAGAGGATAAAGGGAAATAGTCATAACCACATTGTAAGAAGACCCCACGCGCTAGTAAGCAGAAACACGGGGGCAAGAGGATGAACCAAACAGGACCATATCACCATGAAGACCCACAAATCAAGAAACGAGACAAGTAAAGAAACAATCAAGGGTGAAGCAGGATTACGTCCCCCAAAAGCAACGCTTACACAAAGGAAAAGGCACATACCTCAATGCGACACGCGTCCCGAGAAGTGAATCCAACTAAGAATCCTGCCGCCAAAAGAAAAAAGAGAAAAGGACAACGAGAATGAGGTAATCACTTACCCCTTTTTATAGTAAAAGGGAATAGAGTTTTTTCCAAAACCGCTAAATCGACACCGTTGATTTCTGGAAAGGAAAAATTTAAGGGTCAGATTTAAAAACTGATACCCCTAGTTCCCATTAACCACGGTTAAACTCACACCCACCATAGTTAATATCCTATAGGCATGTTTTTTAATATCCTATACTTAGAAAAAGTCTTGGACCAAAGTCGAGATTTTTCCCACATAGGCTTACCCCATCATGAAATTGAAGCATGGACTCGCTTAGCCATATTCATGTTGCATCCCCACACGTGCGTATATTTTCCGAGTATACGCCCGTGACAGTTTTGGATTTATTATTTCCATCTCAGACGGACACGTGCTTGGGCACGTGTCCGTGCTATTCTGACGTTTGCAGTTCCTCTATCTTATAAGACAGGGGGCAGAATCAGAGACACACATCCATGGGTAAGTAAGGATTCCAACAAAAGGTAAAATCCCGGCTTCAAATTGCGCGTGTCATATCATCCTAAAATAGAGTCAATAAGGGTCAGGCCATTGGTTGACTCGGGGGCATGTGATGGATATACGCCCAATTTGAACCCGTTGACTTCCAAATCGTTTTATTTTGATCACCCCGTTAATGATCATAAATCGAAACTTCGACCCAAACACCCCGCCGGAACACCAACAGTCCGGACGAGGCAAAAATACTCGTCCGGACCGCGACGAACTCACCTAGGTGAGGTCGGGTGGCCACACCCGACCTCCCCTAGGGGATATCTGGTCGGCCAACCCGATCTCCCCTAGGGGAGATAGGGTTGGCTAACCCTATCTCCCCTAGGGAGGGGTTGGGTGGCCACACCCAACCCCTACCCTTGGGGGTCGGATTTTCTCCCCCCCAAGGGCCCCTGCACCGTTTCCCGACTCCCGTACTCAGTTTATTTCCGCCAACCTCTCCATGCTTTAAGGTTTTAATTATGTAATCAAGGGCTAATTATTTGTGTTTAAAGGTTAACGACGTCATTAAGCCACCTTAATGACAGCGTTGCCTATAAATACAACCCTTCCACCATTCATTTGGGGATCTTGGCCATTTTATGCAATTTTAGCTCTGGCATCTCTCTAACTTTATCTCTCTAAAGAAGACATACTGACTTAAGCATCAGAGAGGGTTCATCAAGCACCACCCCCCCCCTCCGTGCTTGATATTGCCCCTTTTGCAGGGCGAAGGGAGAAGAAGGAAAGGAACAGAACGACCGAACCCAGAAAGCACAGGATTCGCTAGTTCACCAGTGAGGACTAGGATTTAGGCCGACAACCCGTTGACCTAAAACTTACAACCTAACAAAAACTAAGTGTGAAAAAATCAGAGTATAATGAGAAATGCGAGGAACATCTCATACCAACAGACGAGGAGCGATCCTCTGTAAGTCGATCTCTCGATTGGGGGGCAGAAGATACCATCGTGCATTCAGTGACTTCCTTTCCCTTATCAACATTGGAAGGAGGAAAGGCAGCATTCGTTCTTACACGCTTGGGATCAGTCGAGACATGCGACACCACCTCGGATCGCTTGACAGGAAGTTGATAATCATCCACGGAAACATCAAGAGTAGGAGAACGTACTGAATAATAATAAAAAAAACCAAGTAAACGATGAGTTAAAGAAATTAAAAAGAAAAGTTACTGGGAGAAACATCTTACCCATGAGCCCTTTTCCACGACCATATCCAGAAGTCACGGGGGCAGCAAGAACAAGTGGTGTAGCGGACGTCTCGGTTGGAGGTGTGTGGCGAATAGACTCCGCGTGCAAGGAAGAGTTCTTGCCAATAAACCAGTCTATAAGGATGATATAAACAAGGGGTATGAGAATCATCAATATGTAACTCATCACCAACATCTGAACATAATGTCACTCGCGGAACAGGGATAGAAGACTTACTCATGATAACCACGGCACAAATACTAACTCTGAAAAGAAGACTGCGTAACTCGGAATCCTGAAAATTACAAGTAACAAGTTAATCAGTATGCAAGCTTTATGTATGTACATGCATATCGACATGAATACATGATTTCAAGGACAAAATATTTTCTAAGTGTTTTGCTCAAGATGACAGTCGACATATGGCAAGTGGACATCACGCTACTATGTGTCAAACATATTGCTAAGCGTTAGCATACAACAAGGTGTTGACATACAACCTGCGTTTACATCGAGTAGATGGATATAGCATACATAGCCAGGGAAAAAGAAAAATTCTAAGTACGGGGACAAGCGCGCGCATACATGTCGACAAGGATGCATGTCGACAAGTGAAAAATATTTTCTAAGTGTTTCCATGTACGTACATACATGTCGACAAGGAGAAAATATTTTCTAAGTGTTTCCATGTATATACGTATATGTCGACAAGGGTGGATTGTATACGTCAAGTAGCTACTATCGACTTCTACACAATGCCTCTTGGATATTCTTACGACGCTTATCGGTAAAGCTCATACGACAACATCTATGCTATCATTACCAACATACAACTATGGACGACCATGCACGTGCAACTATCAATCATCAATATCAAGCATGCTAGAACAACGACTAAAGCATGGGAAATTATGTCAACAACGAACGCTATGCGTAAGGGAAGTATAACGATTCATTTACACTTTTCTAAAATTTTCAGCACTTTGAAAAATTTTGGCCGATTTGGGGCTAAGTATTCTAATGCATTTCATCAAACACTTTGTATGCATGATAAGATAACTAGGTACATGATGATTTCAAGTCCAAATCAAGGCCAAACGGAGTCACGAAAGGTCTAACCATATACGAAATTAGACTCACCAACACGAAACAAGTTCGAATTGCTACTCGCCCTCAACCGAAGATCCACGCGTCGTTGCCGTCCGCACGCGCCACCACCACCGCCCTCACGCGCCGCCGTCGATTGCTTCACGCGCCGTCCCTCTTTGCTTCACGCGCCGCCTCGGTTCCCTCCTTGCCCGGATTCGATCTTGATCGATGTCAAATGTGATGTGATTACTCCAAATTCACACCTCCATGAATTCCCTCCTCATCAAGAATGGAGAGCTTCTTGAAGATTTATCTATTAAGGATGTAAGATAATGGTATTCTCTCTCCTAATTCTCATTAATAGTGCCTACACCATGTGCTAAGGACTAAACTAATATTTATTTTCACATAAGTCCTTAGTATCACATACTTTCATCTCTCCTATGCTTGTTTTACATACATGCACTCTAAGTATTACATAGCACGTTTCATAGATCGTCATGCATGATTATCGTCTTTATACGTATATAATACAAATTTATGATAGTCGCGTGATTACTTTTATAATCTAAGTATGAATTGGATGCTTGCATCATTTTTCATATTTACATCATGCTTCATGATTACATACATGTTCTCCAATTTCATATTACTCTAAGTGTTTTGCTTATCGCATGATTACGTCATTCATCTACTACACTATCATCATTTACATATTGATAACATATTATATGCTTATTTCATACACCATGATACTATCATAAAGCATATCATTGTACGCATATTGTCCGTTACGCTAACCTTGTAAACAGATTACGTACGTATGGCGTAAAATTAAAAGTTGGTCAAATTTAAGTTCCCAACATTCGGATTGACAAACAGGCCACCCCTGAGGTCAGTACCGAACCTAAATCGGACGAATATCTTATATTTGAAAAGAGTCAAGTACGGGTTTTGAACCACTACTTGACTCGGGGGGCAAGTGTTAGATATCTGTCCAATTCGGGTTCGTATTTACATTTCGGGCCTCGTAAAATATCCCAAAACCCGTAAAAAAAATCTTTCGCGGACACCCAAGTCTGAAACGGTCCGGGATACGCGTAATTCCTGGGCCGAAGGATTGCCCTAAGTCGATCCGGATGTCCGGATTGCTTCGAAAATCCGGACCCGTCCCGGATTGTTAAAACAATTCGGGTAGGTCCGGATTACCATTTTACCTCGTACGTTTACTCCGGTTAATTCGCCAAGTACGGGAAGTCGGTGCATACATAGTCCGTCTTGATGACGGTATACGTCTTCTTTACATACCGACATCAAGTACTTCAAAACTGAGTAGGATCCTTAGGTTCCCTATAAATAGGGGCCTAGGTCTCTCATTTGGATTTCACCTCACTTTTGGACTTAAAATGCTCTGACTTCTCTCTAAGGCTTTCTCTCTCTAAAAGTGCTAACTTGAGCGTCGGAGTGGGCCCAACCAGCATTCCCCCCTCCCCACGCTGGTTATTGCCCTTTGTGCAGTACCCGGAGATCAAAGGTCCAAGGTTGAGGATTGAAGTCTAGCTCGGTGATTGTGTATTAAGGATCGCGGCGTTCCCGTCCTTATACATATATCTCGAGCCCGATCGTGGAGAAAGAAGCTCGTTCGTGAAGGAAAAAGCCCGAAGCAGCCCAAGTGGTGAAACGAACCCAACAGTGATTAAATTCTAAATATTAAAAGTTATGAATATAATAAATTGGAGGACTAAACTGAACAAAAGAATTTAACGGTCAAACCTAATGGTCAACTAACGGATGCACCAAACGTCTACAAAATGCAAATATATAAAACCAAAAGTCTACCAAAAAAATCATATGACACCAAAAGTCAATATTAGTTAAATATACATATGGCATCAAAAAGACCCTTCAAAACCTTTTTATATGTTGGTCTTCTTATTGTAGTAAGTTGATCCTACTGATTGCTCTACTTGGTGATACACTTGGTCATCACTCACCTCCACGACCACGATAAAATTGCCCAAGTCATAAGCCGTAATCAAGAAGAGGAAGTAACTGAAAATCGACGAGGACTATTCTAGCCTAGCCTAGAGTAGATAGATACATCGTTACTTAATTCTCTGATTTTTACTTCAAGATTAAAAAAAGTATAAAATAAAAAGAAATTGATGGAGATATATGATTTAAGTTGAAGACCAATCAATAATTCATTCCTTTGATTTTTTTAGCATTGTAAAATCTGATTTGATAATCTGTGTAAGAGCACTTTCAATAGGAAGTGCCTAGCGCCTCCACATCAGCAGCTACGTCGCTGTCAACTCATCAAAGTGGAACTGCTACAGTATTTGCTACAGTAAATGACACTGTAAAATTGGCACTCTCTCCAGTAGTGGAGGTCAAGTTCCACTTCTACATTGGGACCCATATAATTTCATAATTCAAATATAATTTTTGCATTATATATAAATTATATATCATTATATATAAATTATATATTCATATTTTTTTTATAAATACGGACATGAATAAATAATGAGATTCAAGTATTAGATGTTTTAATTAAAAAAAATAGGGAAAAATATATACAAAATTATAAAAATGTAATTGAATTTTTTAATAAAAATTTACATTCTATAGGGATAAGAAAATAACTGGTCCGGTCGGTTCGGAACTGGTATAGACTGGACCGGTTCCAAACAGACCAATTATGCGAGAGGAGAACCAGACCAAAAACCAGTAATATACTTATTTTTTACTGGACCAGACTGTTTTGAACTGGTTTTTAACTGGATCAGTTTTGTCGGAGGATCGGTTTTTCGTTTTTTTTTTTAATTAGGGTAAATTTGTATAGGAAAATGGGTCGGACCAGTTTTGAACCGAACCAGACTTTTTTTACAGTTCCAGTCCAAAATCGGTCCAGAATTTTTAGTGCTAATTTCAAATTCAGTCCAGACCGGACCATACTGTTTTAATTAGTACCAATCCAGTTCGGAACATATTCGGGCCCAATCGGTTCTTTCATATCCATAGTTTTCTATTGTCAATTCATTGCAATAATTATACGTTACTTGACCAAGGTAAAATTACTATTAGGTGCAGTCCCCATGCGGCATGCAGAATGATTGATAAGTATAATTGTTGATATAATAACATTGATCTATCAAATTCATTGAATCTATTATTCCACCATAATCAATGTATATCTGTTATACGTTGATTGACATATATTAATTCAACATCATCAACATATTCACGTTTATGTACATCCATGATCATATTAGTAAATTGATTATTGCATTAATCATGTGTTTTTATATATGATTTTCAATATATGTAAATTAGAAATATATTATATATACATCATTCTAAAAGTATAATTTTTATAATAATTTATCGTAAAAGATATATTTCTTTCATATAATAATATAATATAATATAATACGTAAAATATATAAAAATATATATGCATTAAAATAATATAATATTTTGTAGTAATTATTTTCCATATTTAATAATTTGAAATGTTATACTATTTCAAAATGTAGAATTAACGGTTATTCAACATGGTAACATATAAACAAATTAGATATGGAAATTTCGAAATTGATTCAAAGTTAAAAAGTAGTAATTTTGGTTCGTGTCGTTATTTATGTTACATAATATTCAAAATGACTGATTACGGCTCTTGTCTATCTGACTTAGCGTAACCGAATATATATACAATCAAAGAGATGAGCAACACAATCGAATAAAATAATATTAAAAAGTCGGCACCGACATGAACAGTAACTTGGGAGTTCCTACTAGTAGGCACTGTCTCACTTCACTATTCACTCAATAATGGCAAAACAGTAATATTAGTAATCATAGTCACACCTAGTGGCGCCTAGTCAGCGTCCAGTGGAAAAAATTGGAACTAGGCACTCCCATTTTGGAACAAGGCACTCCTATTGAAAATGCAAGTGCCTATTTAATCATTACCAGTAGGGACCAACAGTAAATGGCACTAGCACTCTCTACAATAATAAATTTACAACATGAAACTAGGAACTAGGCACTACCATTGGAAGTGCTCTAAGTTATGAGATCTAGGTCAACAGGGTGTCGGCTTTGATCTCACTCCTTACGGGGGATGTGTACGATCCGGTCTTCTCGAGTCGCCTTGCCTTTGTCTATGTCCTTCTTCCTTTCCTTCTTCCCTTGGTTCCTTCTCTTCTTCTCTCCCTTTGCCCTGCAAAAGGGGCAATACCAGACACGGAGGAGGGGGGGTGGTGCCTGGTGAACCCTCTCCGATGCCTAAGTCAGAACTATACTTCTAGAGAGATAAAGCTAGAGAGATGTCAGAGCTAAAATGTCCAATTAGCCAAGATGTTCAAATGAGTTGTGAAGGTGGGGTATTTATAGGCAACGGTGTCATTAAGGTGGCTTAATGACATCGTTAGCCTTTAAACACAATTAATTAACCTTTAGGCGCATAATTAAGACTTTAGGATTCGGGTGAGGCAGGCGGAGTGGACCGAGCGTGGGCGTCTGAAGGTGGTGCCGGGGCCCTTGGGGGGGGAGAAATCCGACCCCCAAGGGTAGGGGTTGGGTGAGGACACCCAACCTCTCCTAGGGAGGGTGGGGTTGGCCAACCCCATCCCTCCTAGGAGGGATCGGGTTGGCCGACCCGATCTCTCCTAGGAGAGATCGGGTTGGCTGACCCGATCTCTCCTAGGAGAGATCGGGTTGGCCAACCCGATCTCTCCTAGGAGAGATCGGGTTGGCCAACCCGATCTCTCCTAGGAGAGATCGGGTTGGCCAACCCGATCTCCCCTAGGGGAGATCGGGTCGGCTGACCCGATCTCCCCTAGGGGAGGTCGGGTGTGGCCACCCAACCTCACCTAGGTGAGTTCGCCTCTGTCGGACGGGCGCTTCGGCCCCGTCCGAGCCGTTGATGTTCTCGCGAAGTGTCCGGGTTGAAGTTTCGATTTGCAATCATAAATGGGACGATAAAAATACAACGATTCGGAAGTCAACGGGTTCAAATTGGGCGTATATCCATCACATGCCCCCGAGTCAACCAATGGCCTAACCCTTGATTGACTCTATTTTAGGATGGTATGACACGCGCAATTTGAAACCGGGATTTTACCTTCTTTGTCTGAATGCCTGCTTACCCATGGATGCGTGCCTCTGACTGTGCCCCCTGTCTAATGAGATAGAGGAATTATAAACGTCAGAGTAGCACGGACGTGTGCCTAGGCACGCGTCCGTCTGAGGCGGGAGTAATAAACTTATCTCTGCTACAGGTGTATACTCAAAAAATACAAACTTGCACAGGGGTGTGATACGAATGCAACTAAATAACTTACGCTTCCAATTTATGCCGGGATTTCATCTAAGTGAGGAAAAATTAATTTTGGCCAAAAATTTTCCTAAGTATGGAATGCTTCAAAAATACAACTAACTTGATAATTTTCCTAAGTATGGGAATATACTTAGCTATAGGTGAAAGGGATAAAAATGATGATCTTTCCTTGGCCCTTAGATTTTACTTAAGGCTAGATGGATGGTGGTGATTAAAACCCCTTAAAAACCCTATCATCCTTTTAACATAAAAGAGGAGAGTTAGAAAAATACCTTCAAGAGTTATTCTAGCCACCATCTTCTTTCTTCACTTACCCTTGGAGAGCAAGAAAGGTTGGAGAGCACCCCCAAGGTAAGGGCCGGCCGGAATTTCCACCAAGGAGCAGAAATCCAGCCAGCAATTCCGGTGGGAAGGAACCACCAGCACGGACGGAGCCGGCTAGCAGGTCGACGGCTCGAGGCGGCGGCGTGGAGGCGGCAGCTGGCTGGGACAGCGGCGCGAAGGGACGGCCAGACGACGGCGAGGTCGTTGCCGGCGGAGATAGCTGCTGGCTCACCGGAGGCGGTCGACGGCGAAGGGGGAGGGTTCCGGCGTGATTTGGGGCTAGCTCCGGCGACGGGAAGACGGCCGGGAACGACTCCGGCGACGACGGGATTAGAACTCCGGCGAGGGGCTGATTTCAATCGGCTTCGAAATTCGAATTCCGGACCCGTTTACCACATCGGGTCGGGTTTTCCGAAGGTCCGCTCTTTTCCTTTCCATTACCGCGTAAACGTTGATTTTTGAATCGTTGATATTTGATTGCCGATGCTTGATTGCCGATGCTTGATTGCCGATGTTTGATTAAATGTGGGATTGCCGTAGATAGCCGTTGGTAGTTGTGGATTTTGGGGAAAAGTGTTTGCCGGTCGTCCGGATACGGTTTCTTGTCCGATTGGGTTATCCCGGTCTTGAATTTGATGTCGTGCCGCCGTTGGTGTGTTAATCTTTGTTGGAGGGTATAATGGTAATTTTTTCCCAAAACCCGACCTTAGGCTTGGATAAAATTATTTGACTTGGTTGTTGTGGTGTTCTTGGTTCGTGCTGATTATCTTTGCTGGGTGTCTTTGGATCTTTGATTGTTGTCGTTGGTCGGGAGTCGGAGTATTTCCGGTTCTTCGGAAATTTTCCTGGTCTTGATATTTGTCGTGTCGTGGTAGGTACTATACTCCTGGTGGTGTCCACGTACGCAGACTCTTCAGAGACGCCGTATTCTCCGAAGGATGAGTGAGTTCCTCTTTCTCTTCCTTTTCGGTCGCGTTACTTCCTTTTCTATTGCTAGCTTAGTACCGTGGCCTTCATTGGGGTGTTAGTCGATATTTGATTTGTGCTTTGGGGTTTCCTGCTACCTTTGCCTTAGGTCTTGCTATCCTGTCAGAGAACCTTCTCACTAGGTCCGATTACAACGAACATGTCACTCTAGGAAATATCTGTCCCCTAGATGAGCCTCTGTATTCTTTTCTCCCCTCCTTGGGGAACACTCGAGCGACGGTGACGGAGCCTCCCATAGGGACGGTCGCCGTATACCCTTCTCAGATCCGATTCGGGCTGAGACTGCCTTACTGTGACGAGCTTATAGAGTTGAGCAGGTTTTTCAGGATTTCTCCTGTGAACCTTGCCCCCAGCGCCCTCCGTGTCTGGGTGGGCTTCCGGGTATTGTGCCATTGGTACTCCTGGAAGTACTCTCTCGTTCTATTCCGATGCTTCTATCGGTTCCAGTACCGGACGAGGGTGGGGTTTGCGAGTTTCGTAACTCGCCATCCGACCTTCAAAGATCCCCGATTCTCTGACTTCGGGTTGAGTGGGGTCGAGTGGGATACCTCCCTCCGTTTCGTGACCCAGAGTGACAATTCGGCCAGTCACTGGGCTAAGCACTATTTCTTCATTACGGACCGATATGTCACTTGGTCGGTCCTGAATGAGGATCGGTCCGATGGTTGGCCTGCTTTTGGAGAGTTCTCTTCAGATGACTTGAAGACTATGAAGATCATTCACGAGAGCAACAGGACCCGGTCTTACTGTCCCGTGTCCTTAGTGACTGAGACGGATCTTTACGAGGCCGGGATCAGTCTGACTCCTGACTCCGGGGGTTCGGTATGTCGCTTGGTCTTTCCATCTTTATTTACCTTCTGCTCTTCCTTTGTAGGTTGGTTTCATGGAAAAACCTATAACATGCAGGGAGCCCCTGTTGATCTGAGCAAGAGGAAGGCTCCTTCTAGTTCTGCTTCGAAGAAATCCCCCCTGCCTGGGAAGAAGGCTGGGGCCTCTGGTATGCTTTCTCCTATTTGCTTCTTTATGGTGTACCTTATGTTTTCCTTATCTTGTTTTTCTTACCTTGCTAGGGCGTTCCCCCTTGGTGACTGAGAGGGTCGTCTCCGTTGGCAGAGATTCTGGACCTTCCAAGTCCAAGCTGCGGAGATCTGATCCTGAGGCCGGGGCCTCGGCTGCTAAGAGAAAGAAGGCTGTGGATCCTGCTTCGCCTACTGCTCGTCCTCCGACCCTATCTCGTGATAAGGAGATGGTGGTTGAAGAGGTGCCTTCCCTGGCTGACAAAGGGAAGGGACCTGCTGGTGGTGGTTCCCCTGCCCCCCAGCCGAGGGCACGGTCCTCAGGTATGATCTTTACCTTACTGCTGATCCTTCTATGTTTATGTTATCCTTTGACTTGCTTTGCTTGTGTAGGTGGGCCTCCGACTTTAAGTCGGAAGGATTTCGCACGGCTCACTGATGAAGATGTTATCGGGTCTGAGTGGACTCCCTTCGCTGGTCTGAAGGAGTTCCACCTCGATAGCACCTCCTCTTTGCGGACTCCTGAGGTTGGCGTCCGCGTACTCCGTGGCGCCGTCCCCCCTGGCGATCGTGTTGCTTCGCCCAAGTCTCCTGGGGAGACTCGGCGCTTTGTTCAGGGGGTACTCTCTCGTTATGCACCTGTGAGTTGTTCCTTGCTTTCCTTTTATTACTTCCATAATGGCTATCTTTCGGTTATTCACCCTTTGTTTGTATTGTTAGGGTATATCTGACATGGTGAACATGTCCTCGCTCGTGCTCGAGTTATCTGACGAGAGGAAGACCCTTGAGGACGGCCAGGTCTGTCTCAAGGCGGAGGTCGCCACTGCTGCCGAGAAGGCGCGTATATCTGATTTGAGGTTGCAGGAGCTCCAGAGCCAGGTGTCCTTGCTTGAAGCCACTGTGGGCAGTTTGCGTCGGGAAGCTGAGGTTGCCGCGTCGCTCCATTCTGAGGAGCTGCGGAAGTTGGAGACTAAGTGTCGGGCGGAGGAGAGGGCTGTCGCGGTATCTGAGTACAAGGCCTCCTCTGCCTTCACCGCCGATTATAGCACGCGTCTCACCCAGGAGATGAACCAGTTCGGTGAGTATCTGGTTGATCACATATACCGGATTGATCCTCAGTTCCCGTTTGGTGACCTTGGTGACTTTGGGCCATATGCCACTGGCTACACGACTGTTCTGATGGGTCAGGCTGCTGTCGCAGACGAGGCTGCCCCAGCCCAGGTGGATGCTACACCTGTCGAGATTGGTACCTCAGACTCCTCTTCCTCATCTATTTCCGCTGGAGGTTCAGCTTCAGGGGGTGAGGGTGACTCCCCCGAAGGTTCTGACTGACTTGTTTATCTCATACTATCCTTGTATATATAACTACACTCCTTCTCCCCTTGTACGGGTTGAGTGTCTTTTGAGATTGTGATGGTGTTTGTTGTTACTTTCCTTTGCCGCATTATGTTGTTGACTACGTGGTTTGTTTGCCTTTATATTAGTGCTTCTCATGCTTTTGTATATATCTCTTCTCATGATGCCTCCCTATGCCTTGTGTATGGCTCTTTGGGTATGGACCCTTCCCTTGGTATATTTCCTTTACTTATCCTTCTTTCGTAGTTTCCTTCATGTCATACCTGTCACTTCATAGAGAAAAAACATTACTTGTTCTTCACAGTACTTTATTTAGAAATTTCTTTCTCATGGTACCCTTCTAAGCATGGTATCCTTCTAAGCATGGTATCCTTCTAAGCATGGTACGATGATCTCTTCTGATACCCCTTACACGGTATACGTTGTACTGTTAGACCAAAGATACGCTCTTGGTGGGCGTCGAAATCTGTTCACGAGACAGGCTCTCGGACGGCACTTAACGTTTCACAGGATAGGCTCCCGGAGGGCACAGGTTAGTCCACCGATACCTTGTTGACGGGTGTCAAACTGTTCACGAGACAGGCTCTCGGACGGCACTTAACGTTTCACAGGATAGGCTCCCGGAGGGCACAGGTTAGTCCACCGATACCTTCTTGACGGGTGTCAAACTGTTCACGAGACAGGCTCTCGGACGGCACTTAACGTTTCACAGGATAGGCTCCCGGAGGGCACAGGTTAGTCCACCGATACCTTCTTGACGGGTGTCAAACTGTTCACGAGACAGGCTCTCGGACGGCACTTAACGTTTCACAGGATAGGCTCCCGGAGGGCACAGGTTAGACCAAAGATACGCTCCTGGTGGGCGTCGAACTGGTAGTTTGAAATCTACCTCAAGATACGCTCTTGGGGGCGTCGAATCTGGTAGGTTGCAAATCTACCTCAAGATACGCTCCTGGGGGCGTCGAATTCGTAGTTTTTGGAAACCACTCTCAAGATACGCTCTTGGTGCGTCGAAGTCGTAGTGTAATAACTACTCTCAAGATACGCTCTTGGGGGCGTCGAAGGTTGTAGTATGAACACTACTCTCAAGATATGCTCTTGGGGGCGTCGAGGTTCGTAGTTTTTGGAAACCACTCTCAAGATACGCTCTTGGTGCGTCGAAGGTCGTAGTATAATAACTACTCTCAAGATACGCTCTTGGGGGCGTCGAATGTCGTAGTATGAACACTACTCTCAAGATACGCTCTTGGGGGCGTCGAATGTCGTAGTACGAAGACTACTCTCAAGATACGCTCTTGGGGGCGTCGAATGTCATTGACTTGAAGTCATATCTGTGTAAGGATAACTTGGTGATTATAACATCACATTCACTGGTAAATACTTTTGAATAACTACTACTCTCTTAGGAGCATTCATGTTTTTGTACACTCGGGATGCCTTGGTGCACCAAGACATCCTTTGTAGGAAATCAAAGATAGTTGTAGAGTTGGAGTAACTTCGTGAGTTCTCCTTCTCAAGAGTTGTTTTTTGAAAAGCTTGTAAAGCTAAAACATGCGAAATGCTAGATATGAAACTAAGGATATGGGGTGGTCACTGTGTCTGTTGCCACGTACTCCTTGAAGCTTCCATTGTAGATCATTTCTTCCACTTCCACCTTCAACACCATGCAGTTGTTGGTTTGATGCCCCCAGGTCCCATGGTACTCACACCAACCCTGTGCATCTCTACCTAGGAAGGCCTTGCCTTCCTCCCTGCATGCTGGCAGCTCTTGCTTGAGGCGCTTGTGGAAAATTTCTTCTATGCTGAGTGTGAGGGGTGTGAATGTGAAATTGACACCTCTTCCCAATATGTCTGCTTCTCTTCCTTTCTGTGGAACTTCATCCAACTGTTCCGCCTCTTGTTCAAATGCCGTATCCAGCCTTGTCTTGAGCTCTCTCATTGTGCTCGTCATGACCATCTCATAGAGCCCTCCATAGACCCCGAATGAGTTTGGATGCATGTTTCTGATGAATGCTCTGACTGCTTCTCCCCTTGTGATGTCCATGTTGGCACCATAATTGAAGAATCTCTGGAAATAGCTTGATATGGGCTCCTGCGGCATTTGCTTGATATCATCTATGTGGCGGAAGCCTCTTAGGATGGAGTCCCTTGTCCTGCTCCCTGTTATGGTGTCTGGCTGCCAAGGTATGGATGTCACCTTCACAGCCTTGCCCCTGTGTCTCCTTGTAGGCACTGTTTGAAAAAACTGCCTGCTCAGGCGGAGTGTCACTCCACTCCTCCTCCTTCCTTGCCTTTGTCTCCCTCCCCTCTTTCTTTTATCCTGGTTGGCTCCTGCCATGACCACAGCCACTGTGTCTGTCCTGTGTGATCCATGTCTCATTGAATTGACATAGCATTGTCTTGCAGTGCGTTGATCACCCAGGACCTCTCCAACTCCGTTCTCCGTGATGTACTTCAGCTTCTGGTGAACAGTGGATGGCACTATTTCATATGGATTTATGGTTGTCCTTCCTAGGATCCCATTGTAGGCTCCCAGGCTTTCAACCACCAAGAAATTGACATTTACCTTCAGCTGGGTCCATCCTTGGCCCATGGTCACTGGCAATGTTATCATCCCCAGGGGGTAACTTGTTGCCCCTGAGAAGCCAACTAGAGGGAAGTTGACCGGATTGATGTCTGCTTTGGTTTTCCCTATCTCTTCCAACACTCTCAGGCTTAGGAGGTCAGCTGAGCTGCCCCCATCCACCAAAATTCTCTTTACATCAAAATTATCAATATCTAAAGTGATTACTAGAGCATCGTCATGTGGAAAGACGATGTGGCTCTTGTCCTTCTCCGAGAACTCGATCTTTACTTCTTCTCCTTCTCTTGGCCTTTTTCTCCACCTTGGCACTGAGCTTAACTTGGATGCATAGACTTCTCTTGCATTAGCAGTTGGGCCACCCGATGCTACTCCTCCATGTATCATATTGATGACTCCTCTTTTGTTGGGTGGAGGGTTGTATTCTATCTTTTCCTTGCCCTTGTCTTTCTGTGGTGGCCCCAGCTGCATACTATTGCCCCCATGGTCTACGAACTGCTTCAGTTCTCCCCTCTGGACGATGTTGTTTATGCTTAGCTTTAAGCTAAAGCATTCATTTGTGTCGTGACCATAAGCCTCGTGGTTGTCACACCATCTATCCTTGTGATTTCCCACCATTGGGGCTCTCCACCTTGCAGGGGGTGACCATAGCTTTTGGTTCCTCATCTCTCTAAGTACGGTGGCTGGAGTGGCATTCAGTGGGATGAACTTAATGACATTGATTTCTCTAGCCTTTAAGGGTTCACCCATTTGGTTTCTTTGCTGTGGCGGGCGCCACTCTTGTTGTCTTGCATGCTGCGGCGGACGCCACTCTTGTTGCCTTGCTTGCTGCGGTGCCTGGGGTGGCTTTCCTTTGTTTGGCCTTTGAGTATCCTCCTTGGCTGCCTGAATTTTGGCCTTCTTGCTTGCCCTGTGCCTCTCAAGGTCAATATGCGTTTTAACTCTTCCTGCAAGCTCCTCCAAGGTGCTTGCTGGCTTTTTGGCCATCTTTTCAGCCAATGTTGACCCAAAGCGACCTAAGTTTCTGATAAAGGCTCGGATTATCTCCCCTTCAGTGATGTCTCCCTGGATGTCTGCAATATTCTGGTTGAACCTAGTGTAGTAGCTGGCCAGGGTTTCATCGTATTCTTGTTTTACGTCATCAATGGAGCCTGTTCCCTTGAGGAGTTTCCTCTCCCCTAGGTATCTCTGTAGAAACTTAGCTTTTAGCTGCTCCCATGAGTGGATGCTCTCCGAGGGCAGGCTGAAGAACCAATGTGAGGCTACCCCTGATAGGGTGTTTGGGAAAAGGAGTGTCTTGTATCTTTCATCAGTGGTCCTCCCAAATAGGGAGGCCTCATGCTGCTGGATATGCTCTAGGGGGTCTCCCTTCCCATTGTACTTTGCAATTTGCACTGTGTGCAGGGAGTCTGGCACCCTATTCATCTCCAGTTCCCTTGTGAAAGGGTGGTTCGTCTTGTCACTTAGACAATGCAGGCTGGGTTTCTTTGACTCATTCAATTTCCGGGTTATCATGGCTTCTATCTCCTCCGGGGTGATCATCACCTGTGCCGGAGTATAACCCCTCTGATACCCACTGTAGTTGTAGACTGGGCTTACTGGGTTCCCTTGTCCCTGCTGGTATGGACTGTAGGTGTACCCTTGATACGCCTGCTGGGGTGCTTCATAGAAGTCCTGCCTCCTTGGAGGTCTTGCTTGTCTTTCTTCTCCCAGCGGGGTGTAAGCCCTGTTGCTCTGCTGTTGCCTAGGAGGCACAAATTGTTGCCTGCCCTCTGGGGGTGGCTCTTGGTGATATCTTCTTTGTTCCTCTCGCTGCCCTGCTCGAGGGTGCGAGTAGTACTCTTCTGCTGGGATCTGCTCCTCTTCCTGAGCTTCAGTGTAAGTTCCTTGGGTGTATGCCGGCCTTGCATACGCTGTGTGGGCGCGATTGCCATCTCTTTGTGCCGGCATCCCATACGGGTACCCTTGGGGTTGCTCTTCATAATAGTATCCCTCCGGGGGTGCCGTGTTGTGGGAAGGCACTCCCTGTTGTTCTCTTTCTCTCTGTGGCCTTCTCGCCCGGGGGGTGGAGGCTGTGGAGGACTCAGCCCCAGCTGGGCGTGAAGGTCCTCCCTCCTGATTGTTCTGTTGCTGAGGAGGTTGTGGTATGTCTTGGGGCTCTGAATGCATTGGCTGCTTCCCAGGGTTGGGCCGCCTCCCTGGAGGTATGGGTTCTCTTCTCCGCCCATTGCCCCCGGGTGGGTGTTGGGGCCTGGACACCCTACTGTTCGTCATAGCTCGTGTGATAGCCAGGCTTTCTGTCCGAAGCCTACAGACGGCGCCAAGTGTTAAGTTATGAGATCTAGGTCAACGGGGTGTCGGCTTTGATCTCACTCCTTACGGGGGATGTGTACGATCCGGTCTTCTCGAGTCGCCTTGCCTTTGTCTATGTCCTTCTTCCTTTCCTTCTTCCCTTGGTTCCTTCTCTTCTTCTCTCCCTTTGCCCTGCAAAAGGGGCAATACCAGACACGGAGGAGGGGGGGTGGTGCCTGGTGAACCCTCTCCGATGCCTAAGTCAGAACTATACTTCTAGAGAGATAAAGCTAGAGAGATGTCAGAGCTAAAATGTCCAATTAGCCAAGATGTTCAAATGAGTTGTGAAGGTGGGGTATTTATAGGCAACGGTGTCATTAAGGTGGCTTAATGACATCGTTAGCCTTTAAACACAATTAATTAACCTTTAGGCGCATAATTAAGACTTTAGGATTCGGGTGAGGCAGGCGGAGTGGACCGAGCGTGGGCGTCTGAAGGTGGTGTCGGGGCCCTTGGGGGGGGGGAGAAATCCGACCCCCAAGGGTAGGGGTTGGGTGAGGACACCCAACCTCTCCTAGGGAGGGTGGGGTTGGCCAACCCCATCCCTCCTAGGAGGGATCGGGTTGGCCGACCCGATCTCTCCTAGGAGAGATCGGGTTGGCCAACCCGATCTCCCCTAGGGGAGATCGGGTCGGCTGACCCGATCTCCCCTAGGAAAGGTCGGGTGTGGCCACCCAACCTCACCTAGGTGAGTTCGCCTCTGTCGGACGGGCGCTTCGGCCCCGTCCGAGCCGTTGATGTTCTCGCGAAGTGTCCGGGTTGAAGTTTCGATTTGCAATCATAAATGGGACGATAAAAATACAACGATTCGGAAGTCAACGGGTTCAAATTGGGCGTATATCCATCACTCTAATATCCTGAATCCTGCTTTTTTGTGTAGCTTTAAGCTTTTTTGTGTAGCTTTCTAAAGCTGATTTTAATGCGCAATCGTCTAGCCACCTGTTGACGTTATGATTACATTGTGTTCAATAATTTATGTTACCTTAGAACATTCACAGTGCTTATACATAAATCGTATTCTTTAAAGTTGCCACGTAAATATTTATGTACACTTTAAGTAATACGTCAAGTTAAAACACACGTAAAAATGAATCGTATTACTCATATTCCTTAAATATATTTTATTATTAAATTTTTAAACAACCACCAATAAGATATTTGAATTAATTATAAAATGAGTTAATTTATAATTAAAATTATTAAGTAATACATAGAGCATTCCTTAAAGAATGCTTTATGTAAAAACATAAATTTACGATTAGGTTTCATCTTTAAGGAATGCTATGTAAAACCACTGTAGAAAGTTTTTTTTTTTATTTACATAAATAAACATGTAAGTAACATGTAAGGCCAATGTTTACATAATACACTCTGTAATACATTGTTGATGCTCTTACTAGATCATGAATATGAATATGCTATTGCAAATTCATAACAGAAGTAAAGAAGACGTCACTCAGCTACCTACCAATCATACATAGACACTGGAAAGTGATACATAAATAAATCAAACACCTGAAAGAGTAGGCCGAGGGTAGTATCATCATCAAATAATAATAATAATAATCCATCAAACAAAATCATCTGCAAATCAACCAGGTAAATGACAACTTCTCATCCATCCAAATCCAATCCAAAATGATAAAAAGAGAGTATCTCCTGCATTAAATCTAAACACCCTAAAAGAAGATGTAGTTTTTAAATCAAGCTCCCTCCATCCACTGATTATGATTCTACGCTGCTTTCGTCTTGTTGGCCTTCTTCCTAAGTGACCTTTTTGGAAATGAATTCTTCATCCCAACAAAGAAGAGCAATGCACCAAAAAACGCCATATTCTGTCCCAAAATATACACTCTTGTTATAACCCCAATAAAAACAAGATAAACATCAATTTGACAACATTCATCATAAATCTACCACCGTGCATAAATTGGCATTCATCTAAAGCTTGTTCATAAACCAGTTCTACCATAGCAGAATCCCTTTGTATTATGCATATATATTGTATAATACGATACCTGTGCAAAGTCATTTAGAAGTATCTCGAACTTTGGCTTGGTTGGATCAAAGTTGTAGAAGTCATAGATGATAGGAGTCAGAATGGCCAGTTGGAGAAGCTACCCAGAAGCAGATTTATGCATTAGTTGATCAACTTCACTTAAATAAATGTTATTCAGTGAAAAACAAGCAAGATACATAAGCTCTTACAAGGAGATAAGCTCCGAATGAGCTGCCAAATATAAACAAAATGCCCCCTATCCCTTTCAGTGCAATGATTGTGGTAACAACGTGCTTAACCTGGAAGAGGAAATTGCACAATCATTAGGCAATAAACTTTGACAGATAATAGCAGTAGCAACAGTTTTAATCTAATAGGTTGGGAAGAAGGCATAAGATCTAACTAACATCAAGGTCTGGAACAGCTAAACCAAGTTTAGAGGAGATATGCTTCAAGGCAACATCCAGCTTTGGGCCCAACTCTTTCGCAGCTTGGCCTCCATCAACACCAAATTCATTGAACCTGAAATGGGGAAAGCAGTACAAAATATATTCAAGGGCTATTTCAAGTTTGAAGACTACTCAGCACACATTTAGATTAATGGTTAGTTTATGACACACAGTAAGCTTTGAGCCCCACAGATGATTATAATGTCAAGAACCAACACCCAAATTAAAAAATCAGAAAACAAAAGGGTTGAAAAAACAAAAGCTCAGAATAGAAAAAAACAGTGCACCTTGGGGAAAACTAGTCCATGATTGGCGTGCAGTGAAAAACAACACTCATTTTCTGCTTTTTAAGGCTGAAGTAAGTTCACTAGTTAATAGTTATGAAACGTAGGGGATATTAAATATATATATATATATATGAGAAAAAGAGACCTGGCTGGCATTGCTAGAAAAAACCTAACATCTGGATAGATTAAATGCTCTGTTTGGGCACTCAAGCTATCCTACTTTCCTTTGAGGAGTGCACTGCAGCATAAGCTACAACACTGCACGACTATATTTTATGCAGCTAGACCTAAGTGAACTTGATTATCAATTTCTCCAGAACAATATGTCTTGATTTTCATACGGAAGCTTACTTTATGTAGCTAAATTCAATTGTCTCTGCTTATACATGAGTAGGTATCATACTGTGTTATTCAATGAAAATTAGGGGAGGGTAGACTTATGCAGGACGTTTCTAACCCTATTATTTATAATCATCATCTTATCTTAACCATGTAAGACGATATGTAAAAGAAGCAAAAGTTGAAAAGAAAATTATTCGTCTAAACCCCCGCTTTGGTAATTTCAGATCTCGAAATCTCAGAATGGAAGAAAACCAAATCATGTACATTTCTGCAGTATCTAGCTGGTTTGGTAAAAAAATTAGTCAACCCTAAGTGTAATAGTGCAGATCTGAAGATCCGCTACGAACAAAAAAATGACGGACAAAGCTAAGGAAAAACAGGTGCTGCTGCTTCAGATGTCATAGCTACAAAAATGAAACGAAGACGAACAAAAATAGCAGATCTATGAAGACAGAGAGCATTACATTTGCCAAGCTGACAGGAGAAAGAAGGAAGCGAAGAGGAGCCTTCCGAGGAACGAGAAGAAACCCATGTCTTCACTTGTTTTCCTTTCTGTGGAAAGAGCAAATCTCTTCGGTCCAACAAAGAGAAGAGAGAGCAGCTGAAGAGACGGCGTTTCCTAAACCCGACGAGTTAAATAGGGGTCCGTCCCCCTTCTTTATTAATCTAATTTTATTTAGTCCTCAATCTTTTTCCTTTTTACAAAATTTACAAAACTTTTTTTTTTTTTTTTGTTATAACATAGCTGCCCATATATTTTTTTTTTTGGTCTTAAAACATACTTAATATATATATATTATAGGCTCACTTAGTCCACCCGTAATGGATACGGAATGTCCTGAGTTAACCAAGATCCTGTTACAGATAAGTTCGCAGCACTAGTAATAAGTTTGTGTGCTTTAGAGACCCGAAGTCTAGGTACAGCATAAATAACAGACGAGGTAACTGAAATTAATAACTGGATATCCTGGACGATGCCGAACAAGGAAGGGTTGCAGCCTGTCGAAGAGAGTTCAATCTGTTTTAGTAGCTTGGTCGAATCTGTGAACAGGATGTGGACATCCTGCGGATGTGACCTAGCCAACAGTAAACCTGCTCGAACAGCTAATCCTTCTGACAAAAGAGGGTCATCTCCAGGCGCCGAAACAACGGAGGCCGCTACTGTTCCGCCACTATCGTTTAGTAAAATTGCGCCTCCAAAAACAAGGAACTTCCCAGCCCTCACTGCTCCGTCACACACTATAGAGGGCTTTGTGTGTGACGGCGGTCTTCTCCTGGGAACTACACTGGTGGGGACTGAGGGGGTGCCTCCGTGTCCTGAGGTACAAACAAACGCATCAAAATTATCGGAAATAACAGACTGGATACGTCGTAAGGTGTTTTCTAGGCTAGGTCTTCTATGTTTAAAGATAGTAGAATTGCGCTCTAGCCAAATACCCCACATAACTAGGCATTTATTAACAAAGATATCATCTAGACAGACTCCTGATGTACTACTCGTAACACTAAAGAGCCATTCCAAGACAGATCTGCAGTTTGAGTTTGCTGTGCTTGTTCCGAAGATCGATCCGAACCAGATTCTCTGGGCCAAAGGGCAAAACCACATCAAATGGTCCCATGTCTCACTGGTGTGATGGCAGAGATGGCACTTGGGGTTAAAGGACGAAATTCGCCTGTGAAGTGCTTGCCCAAGAGGCAAGCCGTTGTTGCAACCTTTCTAGATGAACATTCTAACTTTGGGAAGAAATTTGGCATTCCAAAGCTTATTCCAAAAGGAAGAATTAGCGATCGAAGAGGTCGAGGCTGAATTTCCTTGCTGCTCTGTGATGAGTAGCGATTTAATGAAATGATAACCTGACTTTACTGAGTAAAGTCCTGAGTCATTGTGTTGCCAGAGGAAGAGGTCGGAGGTGTTGAAGATCGGAAGCTCGATCTGGGATATGGCGGATTTGATTACGGGTGGTAACTGTTGAGGTAGGTTGTCCAGGGCCCAGGACCGGTTATCCATGTACCAGTCGACTTTGGTGTTTGTTAATTGTGTTCTGCTCAAGGGGGGGGGGGGGGGGGAGTGATGCAAACCCAGTCCTTTAAGAGTCCAAAATTTGGTACCCAAGGGTCAGTCCAGAAATTTATGCTCTTTCCATCTCCCACGTGCCATCTTCCGCCCTTACCAAGTAAAGTCTGCAGTTTGTCAGGGTTCTCCAAACTGGTGAGTGGTGAGGGTAAGCCTTTGCTGTAAAGAACGTTGCCTGTCGCATGTATTTGCTACGAATGCACTGGACCCACATGAAGTCTTGATTGGTAACTACCCTCATGGCTTGTTTAGTAAGTAGGGCCAGGTTAAAAGCGTTCATGTTCCTGAACCCAATGTCTCCATCTCTTTTGGATTTACACAACTTCTCCCAACTGATCCAAGCCATACCCTTCTTCTCCTCTGTAGAATTCCACCAGAAATGTCGATGTAGTTTTTCCAAATTAGCTGAAGTTTGCTTGGTGAGATTGATACATGACATGACGTAGGTAGGGATGGAAGCAGCTGTGGATTTGAGTAGGATTTCCTTCCCAGCTTGAGAGAGCAGCTTCGTCATCCAGCCTTGTATTCTTGCTGTCGTCCGGTAGCATCTCCCTTACCCCTAATAGATTTGAGATTTGAACTCCCAATGCATTTGGGACGTTTGGGCTGAAACGAATACTGGACTTGCTGTAATTTATTAGCTGGCCTGATTCGTGCTGGTATTCGTCTAGGATTTGCTTCAGGTTTGCGACATTTTCTAAGGTCGCCTCCAGGAAGAGGAAGCTATCGTCTGCGAATAGAAGATGGGATATTTCATGTGTATGTCTTCCTGGTTTGATCCCTTTCAATCTTCCTTGTAGTTGGGCCGATGACAACTCCTGAGATAGCATTTGGGATACAAGTATGAACATATAGGGTGATAGGGGATCTCCTTGTCTTAGGCCTCTTGTTGGTTTAAAGTACCGGGAAGGTTTTCCATTTATGATTACGTTGAGTCTGGCTGAGGAGATGCATGCCATGATCCAGTTGATGAAGTTGGTGGGGAATGCCATATTGGACAGAATTTCCTTTAAGAAGGTCCACTCAACTCGGTCGTAGGCTTTACTCATGTCGAGTTTTAATGCTAATAAACCTTTTATGCCTTGGCGCCGTTGTTTAATTGTGTGCAGGAGTTCCTGGGCTAGCAGAGTGTTGTCTGTAATGCTCCTCCCCGGAACGAATGCCGTTTGGAACGGGGAGACCAATCTTGCAATCACCTTTCTTAGCCGGTTAGTGAGAATCTTAGAGATGACCTTGTATGTTGTGTTACATACCCCAATAGGCCGCCAGTCTTTCAGTTCTTGGGGGTTGGCCTTTTTTGGTATAAGAACTAGATTTGTTGAGTTGATGGTCTGGCTCAGTGAACCGCTGTTGAAAAAGTTTGTGACTGCTTTGCAGAGTTCCTGATTGGTAGCCTCCCACGTATGTTGAAAGAATCTGGCCGGGTAACCATCAGGTCCCGGGGCTTTGTCCGGGTTGAGTTGCTTGAGTACCCCGATTATTTCGAGGGGACTAAGATGAGCACCTAGATTCTGTGCTGCTTCCTCTTGGATTGAAAGACAATTTCTTGCTGGGATGGATGGGCATGGTAGATCAGCTCTTGCCTTGAAGACGTCGATGTAATACTCCAGGATATGGTTTACTACATCATCCAGGTTGGTTAATTGAGACCCATCCGGCATAGTAATACAGTCGAGGCTATTTGTTCTGCGTCTGGCAGCATTGAACGCATGAAAGAACTTTGTATTTCGATCTCCTTCTGTTAACCAAAGTTGCCTCGATTTCTGCCTCCACATTGTTTCCTGGCTAAGATAGAGTTCTTTTAGAAGAATGGTCAGTTGGTCAGTGGTATCATCCACTGAATCCAATCTCTGTGCTTCCTCCAGTTTAACCAGGGTGTCCCTGATTTGTAGGTCGATGTGTCCAAAGGTTGAACGGTTCCACTCTACTAGCTTAAATTTGAGCCTAGTGAGGTTTTGATTGAGCAACAGTTGTGGAGGGCCTTGTTGTCTTTTACGCCAAGCTTGAGAGAGGACCTCAGGGAAGGATGGGTGCCTGAGCCACATATTTTCAAATCGGAAAAGGCGGGTCTTGTTCCCGTTAATTGCCTCAGCTGTGGAGTTCAACAAAATAGGGCAGTGGTCAGAGGCAACTGTTTCTAGGTGGATAACCTTGGCAAGTGGGAACCTTTGTTGCCAGGTCGGGTTGGCTAGAGCTCTGTCGAGGCGTTCTCTAACCCTATCCTCTCCTGATCTCCTATTGGTCCAAGTGAACGGTTGCCCAGTGAATCCCAAGTCTGCCAGTCCCGCTTGACCGCTCCAACTGTGAGCTCTAAGGATGCGAGAGGCTGAGGCGGGAATACGACCCTCCTTTTCGTCGAAGTCCCAAATTTCATTCAGGTCTCCAATGACCATCCAAGGGCTGTCAGGGGGTCTAGTGCTACGAAAATGTAGGAGTTTCTCCCAAAAGGGGGGGGTCGATCTTCATGTCTAGACGGAGCATAGACAAAGGAGGCCTCCCAAGGGGCGGGTGCATTGGTAGCAGAAACTGTGGTGTGTATTGCATTTCGGTCACTACCTAATGTATCAATCGTGAAATTGTCTTTCCAGGCTAAAAGGAGACCTCCCCTAGTACTATCCGGATCTACACAGACTTGATTGACAAGGTCATTCCTATCAACGGTTCTTTTTAGTCTAAGTACCTGGCTCTTGATCTCAGAAATGAATAGCAAATCTGGTTTGTGGATTCTAAGGAGTACCCCAATATGTTGAACTGTCAGCAGGCTTCCGGCTCCTTGACAGTTCCAGGCTAGGATTCTCATAATGATTCCGACCGAACCCGGCTAGGGTCGGCCGTACTAATAAAAGTATGGAATCCAAAATACTCACTAACTTGAAAGTGAAAACAATGGTTCTGGGAACGTAAATGTTGTACCTCAGTATGGATTTTCGGTCCGATGGGGTGTTTTCGGTTCAGGAATTTGCGTGCTGGACGCGGGCCCACAGACATTCTTGGAGTGCGGCGAGTGCGCTCGTTTGTCCCTTCTATATGTGGCTCCTGAGTGATAAGCCTAGGCCTTTTCCTGTGCGGTCCGATGTTATCCTCCTTAAGAGAGTTGGGGAATGCAGGTTCCTTCCCTGGCCTCCTGTTTGGTTGGGGGCCCTCCCCCAACTGATCGCTTCTGGCTTCGTCTACCTGGTCTAGTACAATGAGGGATCCCATGTGCAGCGGTTCCTTTTCTGGCCGATGATATAGTTGGGGGCCCTCCCCCAACTCCCTATCCATCGGTTCATTAGTATCTTCTTCCTCCTCGTCTTGGATGATAGGGTCGAAAATGAGTTCCGGAGTGAGACACTGTGTCGGGACTGTGGGGTTTAGTTGGGCTGACAGTGTTCCGGCTAAAGCCGTGAGCGGGGAGGCCGGGGGGGGGGGGGTGATGATGACATGTGGGGTATTTTCCAGGAGGGGGGCAGTGAACTCCGGTACCGCGATCCACTTCGGTATACAGTGGCTGTTATACATGGTCTGGAATACCATGGATTCAGTGAGGGTTGGATGGACCACTCCAATGACCTGTTCGTATGGATCCCAAATCAATGAACTGGAGGATGAGATCAGCGGTGCCGACACGGTTTGAGAGCTAGATTCTCCGTGGGTTGATTCGGATGCCGGGAAGTTGTGGGTGTATGTAGGATGCATGCGGTTCATCTCCGACCAATCGCGTTGCTGAGATTCCACTTTTTGTGCCCCCTGGGTGTCTTGTGTCAAGCAATTCGGTTGAGGGGGCCTAATGGGGTTTGCCTGAACAATGTCAGCCCCAGCTGGAGTGGTGTTACGATTTGGCGGCCTAAAACGCTCCCCTTCCCTACCATCCGGGGTGTTAAGACGTGCGTCTTCATTCCATTGGATCCATTTACAGAGACTCCCAGTACCTCGATTGGCTTTGTGGGAGTATAAGAACTCGTCAGTTTGTTCCATGTAGGTGACCCCCGGGAAGGAGTTAACCTTAGCTTGCATCGCCGAGATAAGGGACAGAGCTTGCTCGACCGACCTGTTACAGTCCATGACCTTGTGTCCGAGGCACCCGCATATACCACATGGCATGGCTCCACGGTAACGGATGGTAATTGCTTCAGTGTAGGGTGTATCAGTTAACACTACCCCCGGAACTACGGCTTTGTACAGGTCGATGGCAATCCTAACCTTAGGGTAAGCTATGGCATAGGGTTCAGTGAGTATTGCATCCAGGTGCTCAATTTGGAGAACTGTACCAACCGTACTAGCAATTGTAGTAATCGAATCAAAGCAAGCAATATTTCGGTTCAAGTTCCTGAGTTCGATCCACATTGCAACCTCATTCATCGGAAAAGAGGTAGGGATGCCAAACTCTCTACACTCAAACATGACTAACAGTGCATTCTCAATCTGAAAGGGTGCATTAAGCATTACCTCAGCTACGTGTAACTCATCGTGGAAGACAAAGATCCAGTAGTTGTCTGTCCTGTAGCTAACCCTCGGAGGAGGGTTAAATTTCCACCCTTCAGTTGCAAGCTTCTCGACTATGTCGGTGCGTGGCCTAGTCGTGGTTACCAGCTTCCCAGCCAGCATCCTGTTCAAGGTCGAGTTATAGACCGGGGGTGGTCGGAATGGGGGTTCGTTCCTCGGTTGACCAGGGGGGTGGTTTTGATAATCCATAAGAAACGGTTTGGTTTTGAGATGGTCCAACAACGGCGGTCTAGATTGGTTTGGCAACTCGGTTTGGAAAGGGGGGGTTTTGGAGGGGGGAGTGGACCGGTTCAATGAGGTGGTTTCAGCCGGTTTGGTTCGCAGGAGATGGTTTAGGGAGGGGCAGCTGTTGACAGAGGAGAAGGAGTTGGGTTTTGGGCAATATGGGCCTAGGGGTGATACGGGCCGGCCAGAAATTTTTAAGGTAGACTGGATTTGTTGACTGGTGGGTTTGGCGTTGACCGGTGGTTGGGCTGTGGAAGTGAGATGGGCTGGTAGTTGGAGGGTGGCTGGTAGTTGGAGGGTGTTTTTGGCCCGATATGTTAGTGGCCCACGTTGACTGTTAGGTGAGGGCTCAGGATTGTAGGTGGTGGTCTCAGCCGGTGTCGTCGTAGGATGGTGAGGATGGGAGGACGATGGAGACGATGGAACAGGTACCGCCGGACCGATGAATGCAGGCAGCGCCGTCGGTAGGTGGGACGTGCGTCGACTGAGGGTGAGCGGAAAGACAACTCTAGGTGGTGGTGAGTAGAGGAGTATCCGTCGCGGGAATGGTGATCTCCATTCCAGTTGGTTTGATGAGGAGGCGGAGCTTGGAAGGGAGTGGCTATGGGGCGTGATGAATGTGTTGTGTCTGGGAGTTGGAGTGCTTTGGTTTGCAGAGGAGAGATGAGAGAGATTTAGCTGGGGGAGGAAGGTTGATAAAGGAGTGGAGGGGGAGACGTCGGTGATGGTAGTTGGGAGGGGAGGATGATAGTTAATGGAGTCTGCATCGAAGTGACCTCGGTGACCTAGAGACTCATCATTTCGGAGCTCATCTCCCATTTCAGAGTGAATAGGAGGAGGAACTATTGACGCAGAAGGCTACCCGGTATTCTGTGTAGTAATGGAGATTAGATCAGCAGTGGACGTGATGGATACCTGCGTTGCATAGGGATTAGTTAAGCAGTTATTGCTAATAGGACGCAGAGATAAGAAGGTAGGATCGTGATGGAATAAGGAGCAGATTTGCTTTAGGGTTGCCGGGGAAGAAGAGCCCGCACTTAGGAAGAAGACGATGAGAACTTCATCGATTGAGAGGATCCAAACAGTACTTGTTTGGATGTGGTATGCGGTGTTTTTTTTTTCTCTAGCTGCCCATATATTAATATCACAAAATAAACAAATACATGAGCAAAATTCAAGGGAGTTTCTAAGAAAGAAAAGCAGATTGAATATTCGGGGCAAACTAAGTCCCCGTCAGATTATTCACACTAGCTTTCTTTCCTAATTTGTGTGTAACATACACTATAGATCTCCTCCTAAAAGTAACAGAAATAGAATTACGATTCATAGTTCTACGATATCCGAAAAGACACTAAATAAAATTGGACACATTGCCGACTGATTTAAGCAATGAACAAAAAGTTGAGAGTCTGCCCACAAAGTAGTAACATCTAGGACTGATGTAGCCAACTTCAGGCCAGCTCTAACAGCTACAACTTCTGCCAACAAAGAATTTTCACCCTCCAATTTCTTAACGGACAACAGCAATTCGTCCTTGACTATCCAAAAAATTTGCAGCCCCATAAAGTCTTCTAGTATTATTATCAACAACACCAACTGTAACTATACAACAAAATGGTCGGTGTACAGCTGCATCCACTACATTGGGTTGGGGCTGAATGAGGAGCTGCATTCACTGGTTCCTGTTCTTCTTGTCATCATAATGGAACCCAACAGATTTTCATTATAAGTGCTATGAAAACGAAAAATTACAGACTCGATGGACGGGACAACATAATTGAAAAAAACAACAATTACGTTCTAACTAATTGCCCACATAATCAAACATTTTAGAACTAACAAAGGTTTCCTATTAGAGGCACTATTAATTCCTAACTAAGATGTCAACCATCGATGTTTAGTATGAATTCGCAGAAAATTTTATCAAACCATAAAAGAGCTTGCAAACCAAACTTTTCTTGTAAGCTCACGGTTCCACGGTAGATGATCTCATGTTTTAAACGCTTTCTTACAGATGAACATCCTTATTTTGGGTAATACTTTGAGATTCCAAAGCGTTACCCAAAAGATTGGACTAACAATCCTAGGGGATGCAGATGATGTGGCATTTGTTGTATGTCCTGAAAAATACCTAATATAATGATAGCCATACTTGACCGTCTAAGATCCATTACTAGTATGATTTTTTTTTAAAAAAAAAAAAATTTGTCTGCCACTGGAAACATTGGTATATGGATGTCCTGAATGAGATTCACTGCCAAATGATGAAGGAATGATGATAGCATATTTGTGTTCAAGATTCTATTCTGCTGATTCATCATGTCTGCAACATTAGTGGATTTCACACTTACATGAGATAGCCTCCAAGAGAGGAGGCTTGGGCAGTAAGGAACCCAAGGATCCTTCCAGAAATCTATTGAAACCCCGTCTTCAATTCTCCATCTGCTTCCCTCCACCAAATAAATCCTAAGCCCTATAAGATTGTGCGCCAAGGAAGAGAATGGTTTGAAGATGCATATGTTGTCAAAAAAATCTCTCAATAAATGCATAAGTCGGCCGAACCACATACACCAAGAAGTAGGTGTCGAATTACATCAAGTAATTCACCCCGGAGATCAATTCAACGACTGGATTGAAGAGGCTTTGATGTGGAGACCATAGTCTACAGATTGCTCCTTAACAAGAGTTCCCGTAAGACACCGTACGACAATCCATGAACTCCCTCATTGACGTCCTTGGGCTACGTATCGTGAAATAGGTATGTTCATAGTTTCCGCTGTGTAATTAGTTACCTAGCATATACCCAGTTTTGATCCGTATTAATTCTCCCCTAGAATCCAACAGTGGTATCAGAACTTGTGTAGGGTGTTAATGATTTTTAATAAAAACGTGACTTTTATCAAAATTGGACTTTGAATTTTTTATTGAGGTAAAATTTGATCTAAAATTTTCCGACCAAACCCTAAAGGCCGCGGCATAGCCGCGGCTAACCTAGGCCAAGCACGACATGAGTTGTGGCTTGGCCGCAGCTAGTCGTTGCGGTGTCCTCCTAAGGCAGAGCAACAATTACGGCGGCTAGGGTTTGGCCGTCGCGAGGTCAAATCGCGACATTAATTACCGATATATTTTGTGCATGTTTTTAGAGATATTGCAATATTTGGTGATAAATTAGTTACCTTAAAAGATTGAGAAAATATATTTACTGATAGATTTTATCCTTAATATAGAATCAAATCAGTTATAGATATATATTGCACATTAACTATCTATAGGGTAATATCCATTATAATTAATGTTACTTGATGACTAAGTTAAGTTTTAAGTGGATTTTAAAACCTTACTTAGCCACCAAGTAATGTGGTTCGACCGAAATCCTAGGGTTTAGGACCGGAACCAAATGCGCAATCGGGTCGGGTCAATCTACTCGAATAACCTGTGGGTTCAGATCAAATCGGGTTCCGCCGGTTCAAACGGGTCAGGTCGGCCGACCCAGAATTCTCAATCGGTCCGACTTGGATCGTGTCAGGTCAAACTAAGTGGGCTATTGGGTCGGGTCAAACCGATCTGGTTCGATTAAAACCGAACAGAACTAACCTAATTGAACCGGTCCGGTCGAACCGGGTTGACCGGACCAGACCGGTCGAACCGGGTTGACCAGACCGGTCACGACCGGTCGGACCGGGTTGACTAAACCAGACCGGTTTGAACGGACCGGTTCGGGTCGACTAAAATTAGGCTGGTCAAATTTAAATCCAAATATTTTTTAACTTTAAAATTACCTACACAATGCGAATTGATTTGATATTTACACGTTTTAATCAAACCAGATGCCTAGTTTCGGCTATGGGGATGGATCTCGAAAATTACATGACTATGTGACTGAATCATTTTGTGGGCTGGATTGCAATTATTATATACTAGATAAGTCACCTGCGCTTTGCGCAGATTATAAAATTTTGTTTATTATTATATAAATCTAGATTATGTATAAGTCAGGAAATATTATGGATATATTATATAAATAAATAAAAGTAAGGTAAATGAATTATAGTTATATATAGTATTTTACTGATTAATCATATTAATTCAATATTATAATTACAAATTGTAAAACTAATTAAAATTTAGTAAAATTTGATAATAATAATAATTTATTAATATAGTATAATTTAATGATATTTAACTCAATTTTTATAGTTTTAAAACGATTATTATTATTATATATATATTTAGTACATATGTGCTAAATCTATTTGTAACATTAATTATTTAGTAGTAATTAGTTTTTTTTTTGTAAAACTGGTAGTAATAAATTTTTTGTTATTTTCATTTAAAATTTATTTGTTCTTTTATTTCTTAGTATATTAAGCATAAATATGTAATAATATATCTTATTAATGTATAAACATACATTATTTTATAATACTATTATTTTTTGTATGTATATTAGATTTAATTTTAAATATAATTGTAGTTAGTATATAATAGTATTAGTTAATTTCAGCTTAAATGATACTCAACAGATGGAGGTAAAATTCTCAATTTAATTTTTATAATCACGAACATTCATATGAAAGTTATATTAAAAAATAAATGTCAATGTATATTTTTACTTAATATTATAATTAAAATGAATCACCTTAATATTGACATAAATAAATTATTTTTTGAGAAAAATAGTCATGAAAGAAAGGGAAAAAAAAGTGATAGTTGATAGATGGATTAACATAGTTTTGGTGGTTAAAAAACGGATGTTATAAATAAAACGTTCAGTGAGAATGAATGAGATACTTTGGTGCAATATTAGAGCTTCTTGATATCTACAAGTCATTGAATTTGATCAATTTGTAACTTAAAAAAGTTATCTACCAATAGAATGAACTCTTTATGACATGAACCAAAAAGTTATGTGTCAACATTATGTTTAACTCATTAGAATTATATTATATATAGATATTTATATGAATCCATGTTAGAATTGAGTCTTGACTATATCAAGCTAGCTGGATATTGCATGCTTGGGGACAGAGCCCTATTTTCAATTAATGAGTTGCGCACTAGGATAGACATGCTATGCTGAGTGATCTTTATAAGATCTATATCTAGAAGTACACATGATTTTGTAATCATGAATTGCATGTAAGCCCTGTTAGATATCTGTCCAATTCGGGTTTGTATTTACATTTCGGGCCTCACAAAATACTCCAAAACCCGTAAAAGAACTTTTCTGCAGACACCCAAGTCCAAAACGGTCCGGAATACGCGCAGTACCCGGACCGAGAGACTTCCGGATTGCCCTAAGAAAATTCGGACCCGGTCCGGATTGCTAGACAATCCGGGTAGGTCCGGATTACCGATATACTCTGCGCGCTTATCCCGATTATTTTGCCAAGTACGAGAAGTCAGTGCGCGCATAGTCCACCTTGATGACGATATACGTTTTCCTTTATATCGGCATCAAACCGTTCAAAACCGGGCACGATCCTTTGGTTCCCTATAAATAGGGACCTAGGTCTCCTATTTTAAACAATTACCTCATTCTGGCTTTTCGAGCTCTGACTTCTCTCTAAAAGACTTTCTCTCTCTAAAGATTATGACTTGAGCGTCGGAGAGGGCCCAACCAGCATTCCCCCCTGTCCCCCGCTAGTTACTGTCCCTTGTGCAGGACCCGGATTTCGAGAGATCAAAATCGGGAAGTTGAAGATTGGTTCGAGGATCGTGTCTCAAGGTTCGCAGCATACAGACAGATACCCGTTCCTGTGCACACATCCAGAGCCCGTTCGTGGGAGAGAAGCCCGAAGTTTCCCAAGTGGATGCAGACTTAACATTTGGCGCCGTCAGTGTGATTCGAACAAAAAGCCATTCCATACCGCAAGCTAAGACAGGAAGACGAACGAAGAAGGCGGGTGCAAGCAAGCCGAAGTCGACAAGAAGCCAACCGGGACCTTCTCACATTCCAGACGCAGAGTCTACCGCCTCATCCGTGCCAACCGCAAACGTGCCTTCCGCACAGCATGGCCTTAAAGTCCAAAGTACAGCATACATTGCATCCCATCCGAAAAATATGGCAAACGTACATATGATCCATGGAGACTTTGATGCTGAAAGCGAGAAGTCATACGAGCAAGAAGTGTACGTTGTAACAACAATGCACAAGTCCCATGATAACAACATGGAGTATGTCGACATAAAGGAGGCCGTCATAAAGGATGACGCCTTTGAAGATGTCATTGCTTTTTCATCAAAGGACAAAGAGCACATTGCGTACCACGACGCCTTGGTCATAACCACGCAGAAGCCGACAAGAAGTCGACTTGGATCCTCCCACATGCTTGTTGCCACATCCAATGCTTTCTTCATACCAACAAGAAGTGCATCCTTCGCACAGTACGACCAAGGAGTCCTCCAATACAAAGGTGTCAACCGGCCACCACCTGTCACTCCTACCATGATGACCGCGCTCAAAGAGCTACTTGCATTCCGAAAGATGTTAAGGAACCAAGGATATGCCCCGCCACCACCACCTCTGCCTCCGATCAACGGACAAGTCGAGGAGACAAGAACAAAGTCCCGAGTCACAAGTCATCAAGATACACCGCACCAAAGAATAGGGGGCAATACACGGAAGGTACCTTCCAGTACCAACAACCAAGGCAAGGAGCTGCATGTTCATACAACCCGTATGTGATAGCACAACACCAAGAAAGGGCATGGAAACAACCTCCAACCTCCCACTCAAAAATACACAAGGAATGTTCTTCCACGAGGACAAGCCAAGACGATGCTGTCATCCGTCACAAGGAGGGACGGAAAAAACCTGTTAATGATGATGATGTCCCAATCACGGGACTTACAACAAGAACCTTGAAGGCAATAATTGAAAAAAAAAAGATAGACGCTTCCTGGGAAAAGAGACAACCGCAACAAAAGAGGCCATTCCAGTCAGACGTCCAAAGGCTCATTGGGAAAAGATGAAAGCAAATGGTGTGAAAATCACGAAGTGTATGGCCACGAGACGGAAAGCTGTGTTGGATTAAGGTTTCATGTAAACAACTTAATCTTAAAAGTATATCGACCAAGGCAATAAGCATCAAAAGAAGTTTCATGTGGAGTCTTCAGGAAAAGGCAAAGGAAAAGAAAGGGCGAATGATAATCCACCTATCGCCAAGCGCCGGAAAAACAACGTCACTCATGGAACCAATTATGACGACTTATATAATCCTTGGAGCACGAAGGTGGAGGAAACAAATTTTAAACTCCCGGAAAATAAACTTCCCCGTCCACTTGAGCCTATGACTGCCTTCCTCGACAAGAACGTTGAAGAATGGTACAAGCACCATAAAATTGGGGGGCATAAGACCAACATTTGTTCATCCCCAAAGGTGGAGATTGAAGAGCTCAACAAGATGCACTGAGGAACTATGTGGCACATGGCAGAATCAACTTGCCGAAAAATCACCTATGAAGACGTCAAACACATCATCAATCCCTTTATCTCCATTTTTGCATATCTACTTTAAGTCTTTTTAGATTAAGTACAACTTATGTTTATTAGCCTTAGTACTTTTCAAAAGGAGCGATCAGTAGACGCCTTCCTGTAATTCGTTGTACGAACTCCAAATATCTAATGAAGGTTAAATCAACTTTCGTAGGCACATTAATATATCATGCATAACTACGTTGGAATAACGCCAAGTAACAACTACGACAGGGGCATCACTCAAGTGACAACATCATCAACATATTGTGGAAGATAGGAATTCAGGATACGTTCCTATGTTATACGCACACCTGTGCCAAACCCATCACAAGAAAAGAGTTAGAGAATTATTTCCAACATCCAGCAAGAAGGATCGTACCACTCAAAACGTACGCCGACAGCGAATCCTAATCTTCGGCCAAAGCAAAGGAGAAGATGAGGATTCCACCAGTATAACATCTCTCAACCATATGCACAATCGTCATACAGACACAACCTCGGGAAGAGTCACAAGTGTATGAAGAAACACATCAAATAAACCCAGGCCCCTTGAAAGTGAACACATGAAGCATACATCGCAAAACCAGCACATTAAATTCAACACCGCGCAATGCGCAATAGGAGAAGGAGAGCAACAGCTCCAAATCGGCGTTCCGTTCGTGATCGTTGAAAAGCTTGACGCATATAATGGAATCCTAGGGTATACAACCATGAACAAGTGGGGTACGATAAGCGTCAACATCACACCAAAAGATCAAGTTTCCAACAAAGGCAGGAATTGGTGAAATAAAGGGAGATCAACAGCTATCAAAAGACTGCTACAAGGTTGCACTCCAACATAATGTCAAGACAAACAATAGCGGAATTCCCGTCATTGATGAAAACCCAAGGGTAGATCATGCACGTCCTGCTCTTGTTGAAGCATTACAAGAAATCAAGATTGATGAGCCAGAAAGGATGGTCCGAGTAGGCGCATCACTGTCAGAAGATGAATTAATAGAAACCATCAGGAAACAGCGGCACGACTGCCAAGCGACTTGGGGGGCACCAAGCTGACAAGTGCTCGGCATTCCACCGAAGTGAAGAAACGAATAATTGCAAGAACACGCGGTACCATTCTTCTAAGAAGGAAACACCAAGCAATGATCATATATAGGCATGTACATCATGCTAAGGAGGCATCAACGCGTATCAACTAGAGGACGCATACAATAATGCATAGTCGCTGTTCATACATACATATTCACAATCACATATAGCGGGTGATACTTGGAAAAGCTCCGCTCCCGACATATGCGCACCTGTCACGATCCGCACCTATCACGTCCGCACTTAGGGGAGTTTCCTGCACAAACAAGGAGTCCTCGTATCAGACTCCTTTCCTTTATCTATTATGCATTACTAAAAAGAAAATTTCATAACTCCATATTTTTGCAAACTTGTAAATATTGCAACTATCTGACAGAGCGCAACTATGTTCGTAGGTACATACTACACTATGATTACTACATTGGAATTATGCCAAGTAGTAACCTATGCACATAATATCTACTTCAACAATACAAGCTAAGCATTATGTTCAAGGAGGGATTTATGGCATACAACGCCAACATATTTATTATCTACACCAACATGGAGTTTATTTCTCCATCCATAACGACGTCTATCTCAAGAAGGCGTTCACTCAGGAACAACGTCAACAACATACAATGCCTTGGAAGAAAACCAAAACCTATTCTAAAAGTGACATGGTGAAATATCCTCCTTGTAGGGACAAAACCCATGTTCACATCTATCAAAAGTAACATGTTGCGACATCCTCTTCAAAAGGGCAAACCCCATGTTTACTTCTAAAAAATGGCATGTTGTGAAATCCTCTGGGCAAATCCTCATGTTCATAGCCATTCCCTGAATAAAACAGGATGCGGCAAATACATTATGGGACTGATCACCCCACCGTGATGGAAATCCTCTTAATAGACGACAACCCCACACACTAAAAGTATGCATACTCTCTTAAGGGTTCAGACACCATGAAGACTTATGCCTGAAAAAGGATAGCTTCATGTTATACGCTTATAAAAGCAAACCTTGTACATAACTCATCAAACTTACAAGTCGAGTCTTGTATAACATTATCTTGCTCTTTAGCATATAACGCCAAAACAACAAAATCAACAAGAAGTATCTTGCAACAACGTCACCTTAGAGTGGAACTAAGAGACGGTATAAACTTAAGTCTTGCTACGTCAAGACGACACTGCTACATGTCAAAGGCCAAGTGCCAAATACATTACTACCTGCAATGCTACAAGTACCAAGTGTACATAACACCCTGCAATGTGCAAGTCGCAACATCGTATGTTCTATCCATCACAACAAAGAGTTCAATCCTATCGTGCAACAGATAATGAAAATAACGCAAGGTATGAAATATTACTAACAAGTTATCACATGTTTATTATTATTGAAAACAGGTTCAAGTGATGAAATACAATGCAAGCAAAGGCATAAACAAAGATTTATCGAAAACCTCAAAACAACATCAACCCATTCACAAAGGGTCCAACATGCTGGAAACAAACAACCTCCAACCAAGAGATAGCATCATCTCTAAGGATCTATGGCAAAGAGTTCATAATGTCAAAATCAAATGCAATGTCGTCATCCGCGCAAAAGACACGGCAAGAATGGTCGCTTCAACTTCGAAACGACATAACTCTTCAACATAAGCGCGATAATCAGCAATGCGTGCATCAAAATCAGCCGTCTTCAAGATCAAGTTTCAAGTTTGAAGAAATAAACAACGCTTACCTCAATGGGAGGAACGCTCCTCCTAGGGCCGGTCCCTCGACCGGGGGGCAGAAGGCACCACCGCACGACCCTCAATTCTATTCCCTTTATCGCAAGAAGGAGTTAGCACGGTCGTACTCGGCATAAAGAACTTAGAATCGCTCGAGGAACGCGCCCCTGCGTCGGATCTTTTGAGAATTGTGCTAAAGCCAGGAACTGCAACCACGCGTTCAGCAACATGAAAGCAACAACTTGGAAAATTAACAAGTTCAAAGAAGATACAAGGAGGTGCCAGAGTAGCGGGGGCAATTGTTCGGACATTCCTTCCAACAAGCGGATTTTTGTATACATCGGCTATCTACAAAGACGAGCTTTTTCCATCAAGTCCGACCTACATTACAACATGATACAAGTCATAAAGATCATCAACATACCAAATCTTCAGAAGGACGTATATGTGTACCGACATCAATTAATCAAGCAAGGACATCAACATCTACACTTGGTGTATTATTTAGCTGCTCAACCATGTCGACATCCGAACACTGAGTTACTCGCAGAATGGAAATAATAGACTTACTCATGATAACTACCGTGGGAAGATTAATTCCGACAAGAAGATAGCAAGATCTGATATCCTGAAAAATGCAACCAACAATCCAATCAGTGCGCAAACACACATCAAAACTTATGCAAACATTTATGCAATGGACGCTCCATGAGAGATAACTATGTACGCAATGACCTAATAATCTTCGTGCAACAAGTAACAACCATCATACAAGGAGGGACAACCCTCTCAACACATCGACTTCCATGACGACATCGAGCTCATACTCGCAGCATACATGATTACAAGGGCGAAATATTTTCTAAGTGTTTTGCTCAGAATGTCAGTCAGCATATTGCAAGCTGTCAGCATGCTACTATGTGTCAGCATATTACCAAGTGTTAGCATACAACAAGGTGTTGGCATACAACCTGTGTTTACATCAAGCATATGGATACAGCGTACATAGCCAGGGATAGAGAAAAGATTCTAAGTGTGGGGGCAAGTGCGCACATACAAGCACGTACATACGAGCACGCGCATGCAGCTGTTAACAGTCAACACATGACGAGATGCTAGCTGTCAAGAATATTTTCTAAGTATTTCCATGTACGTACATACATGTCGACAAGGATGCATGTCGATAAGTGAAGAATATTTTCTAAGTATTTCCATGTACGTACATACATGTCGACAATGATGCATGTCGACAAGGATGCATGTCGACAAGTGAAGAATATTTTCTAAGTATTTCCATGTACGTACATACATGTCGACAAGGATGCATGTCGACAAGTGAAGAATATTTTCTAAGTATTTCCATGTACGTACATACATGTCGACAAGTGAAGAATATTTTCTAAGTATTTCCATGTACGTACATACATGTCGACAAGGATGCATGTCGACAAGTGAAGAATATTTTCTAAGTATTTCCATGTACGTACATACATGTCGACAATGATGGATGTTGACAAGTAAGGAATATTTTCTAAGTATTTCCATGTACGTACATACATGTTAACACGGATGGATGTCGACAAGTGAGGAATATTTTCTAAGTATTTCCATGTACGTACATACATGTCGACAAGGATACATGTCGACAATGGGAGAATATTTTCTAAGTGTTTCCATGTACGCACATACATGTCGACAATGATGGATTGCATGCATCAAGTAGCTATCATCAACTTCTACACAATATCTCCTAAGCATCCCTACGACGCTTATCGACAAAGCTCATACAGCGACATCTATGGTAACAAGCATTAGATATTGTTAAAATATTTTCTAAGTGTTTTAGCATGCTTGCAGAAAATGGTCGATGATCAACATACGACGCTCAAAGCACATTGTCTAGCTTACCATTACCCATGTACAACGATCATGTCCGAACAACTATCCATCATCAACATCAAGCATGCAAAAACGATGACTAAAGCATGGAACAACATGACGACAATGAATACTATGCACAAGGGAAGTATAACAATCCATTTATACTTTTCTAGTGTGAAAAGAGAGCCAACCCGAGAGGCCTCACAAAAGGAAGAAGTAGCTTCCAGTGTGAAAATCCAGAAGGAGAATCCCCTGGAGAAAGAAACCCCTAAAGCCCCCGAGGCCAAAACGGTGAGCAAGGAACCTGTCCTGTTCACAATAGGGCAGGTCGAAGAACTGTTGGAGAAGAAGAGGCGAGGTGCGAACGATTTGCTCATCGTTCGTGATCATACTTCTCACCTCTTCACCAAAAGGCTATTCAATACTCGAGTTCCCCCGCAAGTCTTCGCGAGGAGCATCGACGATTATAACGGAGAAGGCGACCCAGTTCGCCACATCAACGCCCACAATCCTCCCTCTTGGGAATAGGGGCAACGCCTAATCATTATGCAGCACTCTTCCCAACCACGCTTAAGGAAGAGGCGTCTACTTGGTTTTATGGTCTCCCCGACAACTCTATAGACTAGTGGGATGAGCTGAAAACCAAATTCATTGAAGGACACATAGGTCAGAGGCAGCGCCTCAAGAGCATGAACTTCCTCGACAAGATCGAGCAAGGCCCAGGTGAAACCTTGGCCAACTACCACACAAGGTTTCACAAGATAATCCAACAGCTGATCGAGGACGCCACAGATGGCGAGCTGATCCGGACCTTCTGGAGGGGTCTTAGAGTGCAGAGCCAAGCTCTAAAAGAGAGCATGGTGATGAAGCCCGTGCAAAGGATTGACGCCCTCGCCGTCAAAGTAAAGAAATTCATCGACCTAGAAAGGCCGCAGGAAGGGTTGCCCGAAGAAGTCAAGATAAAAATGGTGCCCGCCAAGATCGAGGAGGGCTCTGCTTCCTGACCGCCCGTGAGGGAAGAAAGACGTGAGTGAGACTTCCGCCCGGGAAATCGACAAGGAATAAGGAGGGATCCTAATCCCTATCCAGGCAAGTTTACTCCACTCACACACAACATATCAGTAGTATTGCAAGAAATGGAGAAACTTAGGCTGGACGATCATCCTCAAGTAAGAAAAGGCCCGATGGGATCCCAGATGAACAACTATTTCCGTTACCATCGAGTACAAGGGCACGACACCGACGATTGAATGGCCCTCAAACAAGACATCGAGACATTGATCAAAAGGGGGAATTTGTCGAAATTCATCGACAAACCGTTCAAACCCCAGCAAAAACGAAGTCGAAGTCCTCAGGTGAATTCTCGATCTCCCCCTCACAATAACCTCGCCCCAATACAAATAGGGACAATCAATGTCATCGCGGGAGGCTTCGCCTCAGGAGGAGAGACCAGCACCGCCCGCGAAGTATATGCCGCCCATATAACTCGTGATCGAAAAGGAAAAGCGCCTGCAAAGACTGAGGCAGTAACTATCAGTTTCACTACGGACGACCTCATGATGGTGACTCAACCACATGAGGACGCCCTTGTCATCACCGCCACTGTTGGGATCAAAATGACGTGGCCTCAAACTTCACGTAATGGACTTCTAGACTTCGCCTTGGACGTAGCTCTCTCAAGAACTTGATTTCCTCCGGGAGACTTTTAAGGTCGAGCACCTAAAAAGGGGTGGGGATGGCCCCTGATTCCACTCTGAAGCTTAAGTTAGTAATGTATTTGAGAGTGTAATATATAAGTATTCAGAGCAGATTGATTTTAATTGAATAAGATAGGTCCCTATTTATAGGGAGAAGTTTACCGACTTTGTAGAGGTGGCTACTGGCCTCTGATTGGTTGCCTAGGGGCGGCAATCAGCCCTTTGTGATTGGCTGATAGAAGCGGTTGTCAGTCAGCTGGTGACAAGCAGGTCGCCACCTCATGTTTACTTCGAAGGAAGGTTTTCCTTTTAAGCAGGTGACAAGTAGGTCGCACCTCACCTTTACTTCGGGGGAAGGTTTTCCCTTGGAGACGGTGGGAAGCAGGCCGCCACCGGTCTTTACTTCGAAGGAAACGGTGGGAAGTAGGTCGCCACCTGTCTTTACTTCGAGGGAAGGTTTTCCCTTGAAGACGGTGGGAAACAGGTCGCCACCTGTCCTCTGGAAGATTCTCTAAGTCTCCATAGTCGACCGGTCATTCTTTTGAAGTCGACTTCTTCATGATCGGTAGTCGACCTTTTATCTCCAAATGGTTGGAATAAACAAGAAAGGTCGTCGAATTCCTCTCATCGCCCTGAAAGCGTACTCGACCTGTCACCTGTAGGAAATCACCATTGACCAAGAACGTACATACATAGTCGGGTTTATTTATAACCCAACACTTGCCCCCGAGACTCGAGTCGTCAGCTTCATTTACTTAAGGTGAAGGCTTGAGTCGAGTAAAGCCCCATTTTGTGGCGAGATAATCTAATTCTCAGGACTTGTGGATTTCCCGGACTTTCCAGAAGTTGAAGAGGCCCTCCCTCGGGATTAGGATTTCTAACCGTTGGGAGAAGAGATGGTTATCGCAGCCTCTGACTTACTCCACACCATCCTAATGGAGTTGGTGGTCAACTTGAGGGCTTACCGGGCGGATTTTCCATTCTCTCAAGTTCCGATCCTCGAACAATTTTTACGACTTCCCACCGAGGAGGATGATCAACCATCAAAAGAACACGACCGTTCGTCTGACGAAGACGACTGTGTTATTGTCTCTCCTTCTAAGGGGAAGAAACCCGTGTAAAATGGACTATCAAGAGACTCCCATATCTTCTATGTATGACTTTTCATAATAAATAAATTTATCCGGGCAACACCTAGATTTTGACATTCTTAACTAGGATCGCATATATATAATTTCCAGGAGGTAGCAGACATACTTTATTTTTACTACCCTTTAGGATTAAAGAATCGATCGTATAAGTAGGAGGTAGTCTTTGATACCTTTAGATCGACAACTTGAGGACTGATTTGTTGATCATCTTTTGAGTCTTTTTGATCGGGTCCTTATTCTGCCTCAGCTCTTGTCGCTATTTTGAGCGTTAGGACATCCGAGTTGTAAACTTCGATTGAGTCGTCGCCGTACCTAGGCTTTGGTCGCCATTTTGGGCACATAATGGTCGACGACCGATTTGTAGACCTTCCATCAAATTGTCGCCGTACCTAGGCTTTAGTCACCATTTTGGGCACATAATGGTCGACCACCGATTTGTAGACTTCGATCGAATCGTCGCCGACTGTATGAAGTCGAGGAGTCAGTGAAGATTGATCCTTTGTAGATGGCGACTTTCGGAAGTCGAGGAGTCGGTTAAGACCGATTCTTTGTAGATCTTCGCCGACTGTATGAATTCGAGGAGTCAGTGAAGACTGATCCTTTGTAGATCTTCGCCGACTGTATGAAGTCGAGGAGTCAGTGAAGACTGATCCTTTGTAGATCTTCGCCGACTGTATGAAGTCGAGGAGTCAGTGAAGACTGATCCTTTGTAGATCTTCACCGACTGTAGGAAGTCGAGGAGTCAGTGAAGACTGATCCTTTGTAGATCTTCCATCGAATTGTCGCCGTACCTAGGCTTTAGTCGCCATTTTGGGCACATAATGGCCGGCAACCGATTTGTAGACTTCGATCGAATCGTCGCCGTACCTAGGCTTTGATCGCCATTTTGGGCACATAATGGTCGACGACCGATTTGTAGATCTTCCATCGAATTGTCGCCGTACCTAGGCTTTAGTCGCCATTTTGGGCACATAATGGTCGACAACCGATTTGTAGACTTCAATCGAATCGTCGCCGTACCTAGGCTTTGGTCGCCATTTTGGGCACATAATGGTCGACGACCGATTTGTAGCGAGTTTGAGGGTGGTGACATTGGAATGATGATTTCTTTATGAAGAAAGTAGATCGAAGGATCTTTTTTATTCATCAATTCCTGAATATTTCATCAAAAAAGGAAAACTCGACATTAGTTATAACAAATATATATCATGGAATTTGATTATGACTTCTCTGCTTGTCGTGTCGCGGCTTGATAACAATGTCGAGCCATGTTTTGGTCCCCCCGGCGATAAAGTTGATCGTTCCTCTTGGGGGGGGGGGGTTGATCACAAGGAGGTGATCGAGATTCCTCCATTGGGCTACGATTTCGCTTCTTCGGAATATTGGGGTTCTTTTCCACAAATTTTAATAATTTGCCCCTCTGGATAAGGGTCTCTATATCTTGCTTCAAGAGGGTATACCAATTTGTGTTATGCCCCCTTACCTGGTGACCCAACATGTTTCTTCTTGCCGGTGGCAGGTTAGTAAGGCGGAGCTTCTCCCTTTCCTGAAGTACTACCGATACATTATGGGTAAGAGGAGTATATTTGGAGGGATAAGGATTAGAATATCTCCTTATTCCTTGTCGATTCCCTGGTCGGAAGTCTCGCCCACGTCTTTCTTCCCTCCTAGGTGGTCGGGAAGCGGAGCCCTCCTCGATCTTGGCGAGTACCAGTTGTTTCTCGACTTCTTTGGGCAGCCCTTCATGCGACCTCTCTAGGTCGATGAATTTCTTTACTTTGATGGCAAGGGCGTCAATCCATTGCACGGGCTTCATCACCATGCTGTCCTTCAGAGCTTGGCTCTGCACTCTAAGACCCCTCCAGAAGGTCCTGATCAGCTCGCCATCCGTGGCGTCCTCGTTCAACTGTTGGAGTATCTTGTGAAACCTTGTGTAGTAGTTGGCCAAGGTTTCACTTGGGCCTTGCTCGATCTTGTCGAGGAAGTTCATGCTCTTGAGGCGCTGCCTCTGACCTATGTGTCCTTCAATGAACTTGGTTTTCAGCTCATCCCACGAGTCTATAGAGTTGCCGGGGAGACCATAAAACCAAGTAGACGCCTCTTCCTTCAGCGTGGTTGGGAAGAGTGCTACATAATGATCAGGCGTTGCCCCTCTTCCCAAGAGGGAGGAGTTGTGGGCGTTGATGTGGCGAACTGAGTCGCCTTCTCCGGTATAACCGTCGATGCTCCTCGCGAAGACTTGCAGGGAACTCGAGTATTGAATAGCCTTTTGGTGAAGGGGTGAGAAGTATGATCACGAACGATGAGCAAATCGTTCGCACCCCGCCTCTTCTTCTCCAACAGTTCTTCGACCTGCCCTATTGTGAATAGGACAGGCTCCTTGCTCGCTGTTTCGGCCTCGGGAGCTTTAGGGGTTTCTTTATCCAGGAGATTCTCCTCCTGGATTTTCACACTGGAAGCTACTTCTTCCTTTTGTGAGGCCTCTCGGGTTGGCACTCTTTTTTCTGGAACGGCCCCTGCCTGGGTTTCGTTCCAAAAAGTAATAAAGGCAGCTATTACCTCCGGAGGAACAGCCTGGGGAGCTGTCCTCGCATCTTCCAAAATTGGCAGAGATTTGGAATGGTTGAGGGTTTCATCGCCGTCAACACCATTAGATTGGGGTATTGGGGGATCTTCTTGGGGGATCGGCCTCGATGTGGTAGGATCCACTGGTGGACTGCTCCTTTCTTCCACCGGAGTGTTGGAAATCTTGCTCTTTTCGGCAGTCATGACTTTTTGATCTGTTCCCACAGACGACGCCAAATGTTAGGATCAAAATGACGTGGCCTCAAACTTCACGGAATGGACTTCTAGGCTTCGCCTTGGACGTAGCTCTCTCAAGGACTTGATTTCCTCCGGGAGACTTTTAAGGTCGAGCACCTAAAAAGGGGTGGGGATGGCCCCTGATTCCACTCCGAAGCTTAAGTTAGTAATGTATTTGAGAGTGTAATATATAAGTATTTAGAGCAGATTGATTTTAATTGAATAAAATAGGTCCCTATTTATAGGGAGAAGTTTACCGACTTTGTAGAGGTGGCTACTGGCCTCTGATTGGTTGCCTAGGGGCGGCAATCAACCCTTTGTGATTGGCTGATAGAAGCGGTTGTCAGTCAGCTGGTGACAAGAAGGTCGCCACCTCATGTTTACTTCGGAGGAAGGTTTTCCTTTTAAGCAGGTGACAAGTAGGTCGCCACCTCACCTTTACTTCGGGGGAAGGTTTTCCCTTGGAGACGGTGGGAAGCAGGTCGCCACCTGTCTTTACATCGAGGGAAGGTTTTCCTTTGGAGACGGTGGGAAGCAGGTCGCCACCTGTCTTTACTTCGAGGGAAGGTTTTCCCTTGGAGACGGTGGGAAACAGGTGCCACCTGTCCTCTGGAAGATTCTCTATGTCTCCATAGTCGACCGGTCATTCTTTTGAAGTCGACTTCTTCATGATCGGTAGTCGACCTTTTATCTCCAAATGGTTGGAATAAACAAGAAAGGTCATCGACTTCTTCTCCTCGCCCTGAAAGCGTACTCGACCTGTCACCTGTAGGAAATCACCATAGACCAAGAACGTACATACATAGTCGGGTTTATTTATAACCCAACAGCCACTATTGCAGAGTACGAAGTAAAGAGGATCCTCATCGACAGTGGAATCTCGACAGATATACTTTTCTTCGAGGCCTTTCAGAATTTGGGTTTGACCCAAAGTGACCTCATGAAAGTCGACTTCCCCCTCATAGGATTTGCAGGAAGGACCACCTATCCAATGGGAGCAATCAAACTCCCGATAGTTCTAGAAAAAGAGAAGACGACTCTAACAATCGATGTACTCTTCGTAGTCGTCGACGCCGCTTCCGCCTATAACGCCATCATTGGAAGGACGACGCTCAATCCTCACCGAATAATCCCATCGTTTGCTCATCAAGTAATGAGATTCCCGACGCTACAGGGAATTGGGGATGTTAGAAGCGACCAAACAGCATCACGACGATGCTACGTCAGTTCAATGCGACGTCGAAATCAGAGAGAATTCATAGAGACAACACCTCCTTAAAGAAATAATATTGTTTATTATGATAAGGCTAATGTTCGTTTTATGGTGTTCCTCTTTTTTGTTAAAACTCAGGAAGGATGAATATAGGCCTTTCAAAGGCTCTTCTTTTTCTCAAGATATCTGAGTTCTCTCTTTTAAGGCGACCGACATTTAATATCGACCATCAATAATCTGATATCCACTAAATCACTCAGATTCGGCGATAATATGCGGCGTCGAAGACAAACTTTTTCCAAATCAAGAGTCGACCATCAAAAATCTGATATCTACTAAATCACTCAGATTTGTCGACTACTTGAAAGCGGTTAAGTAAACGAAGAACCCAAGAGTCGATCATCAAAAACATCTGATATCTACAATATCACTCAGATGGATCGAGCTCCTTGAGGTGCAGAAGAACCCAAGATTCGATCATCAAAAACATATGATATCTACAATATCACTCAGATGGATCGAGCTCCTTGAGGTGCAGAAGAACCCAAGAGTCGATCATAAAAAACATCTGATATCTACAATATCACTCAGATGGATCGAGCTCGTTGAGGTGCAGAAGAACCCAAGAGTCGATCATCAAAAACATCTGATATCTACAATATCACTCAGATGGATCGAGCTCCTTGAGGTGCAGAAGAACCCAAGAGTCGATCATCAAAAACATCTGATATCTACAATATCACTCAGATATATCGACTACTTGCAAAAGAGCCCAAGAGTCGATCATTAAAATATTTGATATCTACTAAATCACTCAAATAGATCGACTACTTGAGGTTTCGAAAGTCGATCAACCCGCCTCGAAGTTCGGTGTCGACCATTCAAAATCCGATATCCACTAAATCACTCGGACAAATCTACAACTCGAGAGAAAGGTTAGATATTTGGGAATTACCCTTAAAATCATTCGATTATATGGAGACCTAATGATTGTTCTAAAGTCGAGTATGTTTTCTATTAAGTCCGTTGAAAGATCTATGAAAACGGTGAAAAGCCCAAGAGAGGGCGAGCATATGTTAGATTGCTAAAAATTATCCTTCAGAGTTTACAAAATATCGAGAAGGAAATTAAAAGCGTCTATGCTAAAATCTATCTATTAGCCCTAGCTTTGGCTTTAGCTTCCTCCTGCAGATATTCTCGAAGAACTGCCACTCTCGAGAGGTCCAGGTCGGGGCCCAAGGCCCTAAGGTCGGCCACCAAGGAAGCAAAAACTGAGAGAAGCATCTGCCCGCTCGCCATGGCGGCGTCCGTTTGAAAGGCCAAGCTGACCTTGTAAGCGGCAACAGCATTCCGCTCAGGCTCCTCGAGCTCTTCCACCCTCTTCTTCAGCTCGATGTTCTCTTCGCACTGAGAATCCAGTTGGGCACGGAAAATTTGAGAAGACAGCAACATCAGGATATGCCTTTCCAAGCACGGCCGACAAAACTCCACTAGCTCTCAGAGCCTCCTGGCAGGTATCGAGCTCCCCAGATATGGTGCCCAAGACCCTCTGAAGGCTGGAAACCTCCCCTTCAAGGCGAGCCACCTTTTCCCGAAGGCCCTGCACTTCTTTGGCCTCCGACTCCAGGGAAGCAAACTGCCCCTTTGCGAGAAATAACTCCTCGCCAAGGTCGATGAGAACCTGACCCACCTGCAAGAAATCACGGTTGGCCTGGAAAGGAAAAAGTCGTCAACATAAGGTACAAATAATATGTATCGACGAATAAGAATATGGTTCTACCTTGGACTGTCTATGCAGGAACATTCGAGTGGCGTCCTCCACTCGATCTGTAGGGAGGCGAGGACGATCCCGGGGAGGAAAAGAGGCGTTCAGCAAGTGAAGGGCCACCTCCTTGTTGGCGATGGAATGACCCTCCTTCAGCTTGTACTCTCCCAGAGTGGCGTGAGGGTCCCAATCGATATCTCGTGGCGGAGAATCGGGGGCAGAATGAAGCATCCTCCAAGCAAAGGGAGGACCCTCAAATCCCAAGCCTGTCTTGGCTTGAGAAGAAGAAGCCTCAGCAATACCCTTGCCCTTAGGGTCGACTTCTGCGAGGAAAATACGTTAATAAAAATGAACTACCAAGAACTAAGTAAGGAATCTATCAAGGCAAAAATCTGTACCAGTGGGGGGCAAGGGACTAGTGGGCGTCGGATCGACCCCAGAAGTAACCTCCTGGAATGAGGAGAATGGAGTGGCGGTGGTGATCTTCACTTTCTTCGAAGGAGTGGCGCCTGCCCTCCCAGCGAGTCTCTTGGTCCTCTTCTTCGAGGACTTTGGCTGTTCTTCTACGGCCGGTTGGGTGGCTTCTTCCTGTTCAGAAGAGTCGACCACCATGTCAGGCGAAGCCCCCTCCAAAGTAGGTTGGGCGTCCTCCATGGACAGAGGTTCCGAAGTGGTTCTAGTTCCACTTCCACTTCCTGCTGCCCCGCCAGCAAGGGGCACTCCAGTCGCCGCCTGCTTATCAAAAAGCCTTGTAAATAGACCTACAGAAAGCAAAAGAAAGGATTCAAGAAACGACAAAAGATAGAAAGAAAAAAGGATTACCCAGTTTATAGGAGGATCCTCGAGGCGGAGACGAATGGAAGCATTGATAAGGGTCTGTTCCGAGGTATCGGATATCGACTTCCAAGGAAGAAAATCGGGAGAAAGTATGGTGGCCTGAATCTTATAGACCGTGTTGACTTCCTCCGGAGTTAATCCTTGAAGAGTTGGGGCACGATCCGTACCCAAAGGAGGAAGCAGAGGCCACGGGACGCTTACTCGACAGAAGAAATAATGATTCTTCCAATTGGCGTTTTTCGATTTAATGTTGCAAACCAACCGTGGGGCAGACTCCCAATTAAGATCGCTGCCAGTAGGCCAACGACTCCTGAAATTGTAGGTGCCATGAGGCGTACGTTGTAGTTGGTAGAAGCTGCGGAAAACCCTCAAAGAATACTTCCACTCATAGGTGGAACACAAACAACGAAAACCCACCCAATAACGGAGGGCATTCTCCGTAAATTGCCAAGGATGGATGCGATAATGCTCGCAGAGTTCCATCAAGTCGCCACAAAAAGGGAATCTCAGTCCCGCCTCGAGATGACCCACGAAGACCGCCACTTCTCCCTCTCGGGGAAAATATTTTGGTCCCGGGGGACCAGAGTATTGAGGATGTTCATCATCGCTCAGATTACCCAAAGCCACGGCCTTCATGAAGCCATGGCTGGTCTATTTACTAAACTTAGAAGAAGGAGGGGAGGGAACGAAATCTTCAAGATTACCTTCAGGAATGGGGAGAGCCATCGGAGTTCTAGAGAGAGAATGAAGGAACGAAGCTTCTCGCTGAGGATCGGAGGGACCTGCGGTGGCAATTCCAATCAAAATCCTCTCTTCAGGCGTACAAGGACGAGGAGAATTAGGGTTTATAAAGAAGGCACTGTATTGATTCGCCAGGATTGGAGAGAAGAGGAAGGTGAAAGGTGAAATGTGGAAGTAAAAAGGGGGGGTATTTATAGAAGAACTCCCTCGCTGGGATAACTTCCTTGCGAAGCCGTAACAAGGTCAGCCATTCATTGGTTCTTCATCTGACAACATGACTGTTAGCCTACACCTGTAGAGCCATTGAGAGGATGACTCCACAACTTCCCTAGGAGATCTCTGCATGCCGAAACCATATCTTCTCCCAACTCGAGTCTCTGGTGCAAGTGTTGGGTTATAAATAAACCCGACTATGTATGTACGTTCTTGGTCTATGGTGATTTCCTACAGGTGACAGGTCGAGTACGCTTTCAGGGCGAGGAGAAGAAGTCGACGACCTTTCTTGTTTATTCCAACCATTTGGAGATAAAAGGTCGACTACCAATCATGAAGAAGTCGACTTCAAAAGAATGACTGGTCGACTATAAAGACTTAGAGAATCTTCCAGAGGACAGGTGGCGACCTGTTTCCCACCGTATCCAAGGGAAAACCTTCCCTCAAAAGTAAAGACAGGTGGCGACCTGCTTCCCACCGTCTCCAAGGGAAAACCTTCCCTCGAAGTAAAGACAGGTGGCTACCTGCTTCCCACCGTCTCCAAAGGAAAACCTTCCCTCGAAGTAAAGACAGGTGGCGACCTGCTTCCCACCGTCTCCAAGGGAAAACCTTCCCCCGAAGTAAATGTGAGGTGGCGACCTGCTTGTCACCTGCTTCAGCCGCCTTAGGAAAGACTTCCCTCCTAAGTAAAAGTGAGGTGGCGACCTGCTTGTCACCTGCTTGGCCGACTCCAAAGGAAAACTCACTAAGGAGATAACCGCCACTGATAAGTCGGTAACTCTCCCCTATAAATAGGGACCTATCTTATTCAATTAAAGACAATCTTCTCTGAATACTTATATATTACACTCTCAAATACATTACTAACTTAAGTTTCGGAGTGGAATCAAGGGCCATCCCCACCCCTTTTTAGGTGCTAGACCTTAAAAGTCTCCCAGAGGAAATCAAGTCCTCGAGAGAGCTACGTCCAAGGCGAAGCCTAAAAGTCCATTCCGTGAAGTTTGAGGCCACGTCATTTTGATCCCAACAACGGCAGTGTGAAATCTTTACACATCCCCCTTCCATTGGTTTACCGGTGGTCGGTTAGGCTAGATGACCGAGGAATCATTGCTTGACACTTCCTATCTCATAGATATATGATGTACGCAATTCTTTTCAAAATGTTTTAAATTTTCACCCTAATTTTCGCAGTTGTTTGTAAATGTGTTAATTTCAATGGCTGATAGAATGCAATTCTATACTCATCGCAATCTCGATTGATTTAATTATGATGAATGGAAGGAGTATGTGTTGAACCTCCTTTATGTTGCGGATGTTGATGAATGCATAAATCTGAAAGCGTAGAGGATACCTACAGATGAATATGGTAGTCCGTACCACTTTTGATGGATATACGCCCAATTTGGACCTGCTTTAGCTCGGATTATATTATTATAGTAACCCCACACTCGATAATAAATCGAAACATTGACTCGAACATGACACCCGCAGCAGGAAAAGGCCCGGGCGGGAAAAAAAATACCCGTTCGGACCTTCCACTGGTCCAATCTCCCCTAAGGGAGATCGGACCAGCTGTCCGACCTCAGGTCTCGGAGGTCGGATTGTTTCGTCCGACCTCCGAGGTCTCGGTACCACTCCCGGATGACGTAATATGCCCGACCAAGGGGTGTACGCGGAATCCGAGAGACAGTCGTCCAGGTTCACGCTTCGCCGAGACCCGACGCCTTTTCTCACATCCGACCCTTACACAATACCACGAACTCTCCCATGCTTACAAGGGCTTTAACCCTTCATTATCCACTAAATAAAGAACGTTTAGGAGTTAACGGCATCTTTAACTGCCTTAATATCCCTTGAGGTCTTTATATAGTGCCCAAGCTCTTCTCATTTGACACATGATGATTCATTACACATTTTGAGCTCTGCCTTCTCTCTAGATTCTCTCTAGAATGCTGTACTAATTTATGGATCGGAGAGGGTTCGCCGGTTCCACCCCCGGCTTACCCGTCATGCATGTCGGCAAGGAGACGGATTACGAGAAGATTGGAAAGGAACGGATCAAAGGAAGACGAATTTCACCCGTGGGACGAGCATTCGGGTTGACATCCAGTTGCCCCGATACACACATCCTAACACTTGGCGCCGTCTGCAGGTTTCGAACAAAAAGCCATGACAAGCACACCGTGAGCACTAACAACAATACTTCACCACCCCCTACGAACCGATGGTCGAGTATCCAATACAAATGTCATTCATAAAGGTTTTTCAAGAGGAGATGCATTGTCCAAACCAAGGGACATACATACCTCTCGAGCAAGGAAAACATATGAAAAACCAACGATGGAGTGCTACTCTGTCGTCGCGACTCCTGTCATTGCGACTCCGTTTACAGCCGCTGTTGCAACCCTGTCATTGCGACTGTTAATACAGCCGCTGTTGCAACCTCTGTCATTGCGACTGCTTTTACAACCGTTGTTGCAACCCCTGTCATTCCGACCACCGTTATTGCCGACGACCGAAATCGCCGACGACCGAAATCACCGACGACCGAAATCACCGACGACCGAAATCGTCGCCGACCAAATCGTATCCAACTGAAACCGACCGGAATCATCGTCAACCGAAATCTTCCAATTCAAGAGACACGTATACCTCTCAAGCAAACAGGAGGTCTCATTGATAGACATGAAGGAGTGCCACCCTAGAGCACTACGATATGACATACCAAAAATTGACAAAATAGGCAAAGATGAGGCATTTAGACATCGCGCCCGTCATACAAGAGGGCAGTTGATACAAGGATCGATTTCAAAAAGAAGAAACAATGTGTTCAATTCAAGGAAAGCGAAGCTCCCGACTGGGACACTCCCGCGAACGATACAGGGAGTAATCTTTTACGACACATTCAATTATCTAAATACTTTGATATTACCATGCATTGAATGGTCACGCGCGCGCGTAAATGAGTGTGTGTATATGTAAACACATGTAAGCACTAGGGTGTGCACATAAGGAGTTAGAAAAAATAGGGAGGAGATAATAGTTACCCATAAGTATAAATACCACAAGGGTGTGATAGGATATCATCTCCTTACTTGGTCTCAATACTTAACCATAATAGTGGTCTCTTTTTTTCTTGGGGAGTAAGGAATTTGGGGTCCAATCCTTCTTGGCCACCAAGTTGGTTCGACCGGCCATCCAATCACCACCAACCACCGGTGAAGACTGCGGTAGATGAGGGAGGCGCAGCCAGGAGCACCGGCGGCCAATTCCGGGGACGACGGCGGTGGCGCGTGGAGGACAGCGACGACGACAATTTTCGTGGCGGCACGTGGAGCTCATGTAGGTGAGTCCATTTCCAGATTTGCCTAAACCTTTAACCATCATGATTTGAGTTATGTTGAGCCTTGAAAATGCTTGAGCTAAATTGCCCACCATGTGTTTGATAAAATGCCTACACCATGTTAGCTTTGCAAAAAAGAGCCAAAATTTGGCTAAGTGTTTAACATGTGTATACATGATGTAAGTAGAGTTACTCCCCTCGTATGTGGTTGTTGTAGGATGCATGTTGTTCCATGCTATGTGTGATGTTGTAACACATACTTAATGATGACAATTGTTATTTAGCACATGTTGAATTGCTTGGATGATAATCTTTTGCTCCAAACAGACACGTGATGATGCTAGTATAATTACTTGCATGATGTTGAACCCTCGCGCGTGCGGACTTCGTGCGTACACATATGGTAGTATGATGTCGCGTGTCATAGTGTTAAGTACTTAGACTCTTTTCTGGGCGTGTTCCGAGCATGTTTGTGTATGTATGTAATCCTGCATTGATCAAATGATATATGCAAGTATATATGTTAGTTCATTAATAATATTCGCACTTATTACCTTAACCAAAGGTGTATATTCGCGTAGGAGCGTGTATGGTCGTATATGCACGTGTAGTCCCATAGAGGTGTAGGGTCATAGAGACCGAGTAAACCGTGTAGGTGTCGGGACGAGGCCCGTACTGATATAGGATTGCCCCCAAATAAAGGATGTTCACTATGTAGTATGTAGAGACTAACAAGTCTGTAGATGTGTAGTTGTTCCCGTATAGGGAGTGTTTGTCGCGCAATGTCTGTATAGGTGACTGTCATTTATACGCGAGTTAAGTAGGTTGTTGTTTATACTTGTAGGTTGAGTTGTCCGAGCGTATCCTCTATAGTACACATCCGGACTTAGTCGATTCTGCAATCATGAGTAAGTTCTCGATACCCGCTCCTGGTGTTGCTTTCCGTATAGATGCTAGTTCGGAGTCCGGGTCGGATCCTACTCCAGTATCTGATTATGAGAAAGAGGCCAGCTATGATCCCTGCTCTGAGTCCGGGAGCAGTTCCGAGAGAGTAGCGATGACACAGTATTTCCGAGCTAACCGGTTAGATCGGAGTCAGTATGAGCTCAATGTGAACATATCAGGACTTTGTCCGCTAGTGGAGGCCTCCTACCCCTTTGACGTGCTCCCGAAGGCCAAACCGAGTTCGCCTACAGTGCCTCCAATAGAGTTGTCTTTCGTATACTTAGGCCATATTCAGGAGGGTTTGCGCTTCCCTTAATGTTCGGATCTGATTGAGTTATGTCGTTATTACGAGATTTCATCCCTCGACCTTACGCCTGCCGGGATCAGAATATGGACTTGCTTTTAAGTGTTGTGTCATCAACAGTCGTAGTGTTATTCCATGTTTATCTTTCGTTTCTTCTATCAACTCCGACGTCAGGATTCGTCAGGGTTGTCCTCTATCACGACTCGCTGGCCTTCCTTGAAAGGGAAGGGGTTTTCCACACTTGAGCTAGGAGATGTAGAATGGGATCGCAGCGTTCGGTTTGTCAAAATGATTGATCGCTCGGGTGGCCATTGGCGGCTCCACTATTTCTTCGTTGACGATATTGGGACCACTTGGGAGATGGTGCACAACACGGAGACTGATCCTGCCCCCGTCTTCTCTGAGTTCACTTCAGCTGATAAGAAAATCATGAAGCAAATATATCGTTGCCACAAGGCGCGTTCCTATGAGGCTTTGACTCGCGCGTCGGATCGGGAGTTACTCGAAGCACGGATTCACGTGATTCGTTCCGAGGAGACTTTGGTATGCTATAGACTTCTATAACTCTTATTATGTTGTGATGTAGGTGGTTTGATGGAAAACACTCCTCCTTGCAGACGGGACCTGCCCGTTTCGCTCCCCCTTCTGGGCGTTGCTTCATCTCCTGCCCCCACGTCTCCTAGGGTCTCACCGCCCGGTCGAGGGAAGGGCTTGATGAGTAAGATGCTTTCCTACGACTCTATGCACCACCACTGTCTAAGAGGTCCGACGTTGGGACTCATCCCTCGAGCGATCCAAAGTGTTCCAAGGTTGGCGCGACGTCCCAGACTCTTTCCCACGAAAAAGTGAAGCGAGTAGACAGTCCTGCACCTGCGTATTCTGCCCCCCGTTCGAGGTAGCGGACCATTGAGGAGGGCATTCCTCGCAAACGTATGTTATTTGTATTTCAATCTTTGCGAAACTTGTACTTCTTTATTTGCTGTTTATACACCTTCATATCCATGTATTTTGCAGCTCTCTTCGCGCTTGGTCGCGCGGACTTGGTTCGTCCCCTTGAGGGCGATGTTGTTGGTGATGAGTGGGCGCCTTTTGCTATTGGCGGATCTCGGTTCTCCAAGGAGTCTAAGCGTAGCATTCCTGAGGTGGGAGTGCGCGTGCTGCAAATACCTGTTCCTCCAGGTGATCGGAGAGTTTGACCAGTTGACTTGGAGGGAGCGCGTGCGTATACTGAGGGTGTGCTAACACGGTTTGCACCGGTAAATGTATATCTTTACTTCCTTTATGGCTTGTATGCGTACATGCACTGTTGTTACAATTTGCTCCTTGTTGGTTGTTGTGTTGTGATTAGATTGTTGCGGATGTTGTGAACCTCTCCTCGTTTGTGATTAAACTCACGGGCGAGAAGCAGGCAGCTGTTGATTGTTGCGACGCTGTCTTTCGTGAGCTTGCCCAGGCGAAGGCGAAAACGCGAATTTTTAGCTCCAAGGCTGCTGATATGGAGGCCCATGTTACTGCTCGCCAGGCTTGAGTTGTGGAGCTTGAATATGAGATTCTTGCCCTCCAGGAGAAGGCGGCTGAGGATCGCGCGACTTTTGCCTTGACTCTGCAGGCTTCAACTGATAGCGCGCGTAAGGAAGACAAGAAGGAGGGGCTCGCGAAGTATCCGAGCACTCCAGCCTTTCGTGCTGCTGTTAAAGTGGATTCTGATGTGCTGATGCAGAATTTCGCGGAGGATTTCATCCAGAGAGTGAGTATTATTGCCCCCGATTTTCCTTTTGGAAAGTTGGGTCCTTATGCAGACTTTGTTGTCGGACATGTGGACGCTTTGCGCCGTCTGGCCGGTCAGAAACCGCGTTACGAGGTGATGTTTGATGAAGGCAGTGAGGTCAACTTTATTCTTGGCGCTCCTAAGGAGGTGGGGGCTGCGTCAGAGCCCACTGGAGATGTCAACCCTTCGCACGTGGCATCAGGTTGATCATTACGAGCTTTATCACACTCTTTGTATATATCTTTTGCTCCTCGTGTCTGGGTTGAGGTTGCACTGGGTTTTATCTCTTGAACCTAATGTTTATATTTTGGTTTCCTTCCCTTTTGGTCGTATAGACCTGTCAAGGAAACATTAGGAATGCATGATAACTTATTAGTAGTATTTCATACCATTCGTTATTGTATTTTTCCCCTATATGTTGGACTTGTATGGTAGGATTGGTAATCCATGTTTGAATGTATGTAACATCCATAGTAGTGGTACTAGGACGTACGTCGTTATGAGTCGTGCGCCCCTCTTGGTTATCACCAAGGAATGACATAATTAATGAATGGCACTTAGCACTTGGCACTCGGCAGTTGGCATTTGGCACTCGGTACTTGGTACTCAGCGCTCGACACTTGGCACTTGGCACTCGGTACTTGGCGCTCGGCACTTGGCACTTGTTATGATATCATCTTGACTAGTCAACACATTAGTTTATACCGTCTCTTAGTCCACTCTATGGCGACGTTATGGCAAGACGCTACTTGCTAAGTTTGGGGCGTTTTTCCATCCGTTACTCGGGCACGCCCTTCGTAACGTTGTTGCAGGGCTTTCCGTGGATATTCCAATACTTACCCTGCGATGCTACTACGCCTCGACTTGGTTATTCCAAGGAGCGGGGCAAAAGTCGTGTAAGACGCTTTGTAGTTTTTACCGTCTCTTGAACCATTTCAAGGCGACGTTTTCACAAGATGCTACTTGTTAAATTTGGTGTGTTTTCCATCCGTTACTCGAGAACACCTCTCGTAACGTTGTTGCAAGAATTTTCGTGGATGATACCGTACTTATCTTGCGATACTACTGCCCCTCTGCTTGGTTACGCCAAGTGGTTGCACAAGACCGTATTCGTACGACTCGCAGTTTTTTCCGTCTCTTGATCCATTCCAAGGCGACGTTGCAGCAAGACACGACATGCTATTGGATGTGTTTTGTTATCACTATTTTCTCACTTGCAAGATAACATTGTACAAGACTCGACTTGTCGGTTTGGATGAATTTTAATATAGTGCGTATAGCGGCGACTGCAGGATGCCTCCTGGTCGATTTGTACAGGAACTCTACCGGACTTTAATAGTACGCAGTAGGTTGACATGCGATTGCCCTCTTGCCCGGGTCCTATCATGTATGGAAGGATGGCCCCCGGAAAGGGGGTGCCATACCTTGTAGTAAACATGGGGATGCCTCCGATAGAGGATGTCACACCATGGTGGGGAGTCCCAGGAAGGAGATGCGACGCCCGGCTTTGAACATGGGGATGCCTCTGATAGAGGATATCACACCATGGCTGGGAGTCCCAGGAAGGGGATTCTACGCTCGGCTTTGAACATGGGGATGCCTCCGATAGAGGATATCACGCCATGTGGGGATGGTCAGCCCCTAATGTATGTGGCCGTAACCTTGGAAGAATACCGAGGTGCAGTATGCTGTCGACGTTATTCGTAGTAGATGTCGATAGAGATAGAGAGCGTTTGCATGCCTGTTGTTGATGTTGATAATATATATGTCGGCGTTTTAAAATATAAGCCGATTGTTGTACTTAGCATAATAGCTTGTATCGTTGATGCAAATAGTATGCGTATAGTCTGCTACTTGGCGTGATTCCAGAGTAGGGTATATAATGTAGTAATGTACGTACGAGAATACATTAACTTCATTAGATTGTTCGCGCAGTTACAAAGTTGCATATATATGGAGTTATAACTCTCCTTCAAGTAATGCATATAATAAGTAAAGCAAAAGAGCTTGATACGGGCGCTCCTTAGTTAAAATAGGAAGTCTTCCCTTAGGCGTGGAACATTTTCAAGTTTCCTCCGCTGAAAGTGTTCGTGGAGATGTTGCCATCCGCATCCTGGAGGCGATATGCGTTAACGTACGACACGGAAGCTATTTTTTATGGACCTTCCCACTTTGGAGATAGCTTGTTGATTTGGTCAAGGTGTGAAAACTCATTTCTTCTCCATACCATTTCTCCGACGTGGAATTGTCTTGACTTGACCTTCCTGTTGTAATATCTTGTTGTGATTAAGCGCATCTTGGCTTGCAACTCTTCTGATTTCCATCGCCTCTCGTCCGCCAGGTCGAGGTCTAGGCGCATCTCTTCCTCATTTTCTTGAGGGTTGAAGTGCGTTGTTCGATATGATGCAATAGCTATCTCTGCGGGGGCTACCGCCTCCGTTCCGTACACCATGCTTAATGGCGTTTCACCTGTTGACTCTTTGGGTGTTGTGTGCACCGCCTACAGTACGTTGCTGAGCTCTTCTACCCATCCACCCTTTAATGCGTGGACTCTTTTCTTGAGGCCGTCCAGGACAATCTTGTTAGCTGATTCTACCTAGCCATTGGTTTGCGCGTGATGGACTGAAGTGGAGTGGTGATTGATGCTCATCCTTTCGCATAATGTTTTCATCCTCCCACCTCTGAACTGTGGACCTTTGTTGCTTACGAGCACTCTCGGGACATCGTATCACGCTACAATATGGTTTCAGATGAAGTCCATTATTTGCGCATCAGTTGTTCATGCCAATGCCTTGGCTTCAATCCACTTGGAGAAATAATCTATAGCTACCAAAATAAATTTGGTTTGTCCCTTGGATCTTGGGAGTGACCTATCAGTCGATGCCCCACTGTGCGAAAGGCCATGAGCTTGGAATCGGACTCAACTCCGTTGTGGGTGCGTTTATGTTCCTTGAATATTGTTGGCAGGAGTCGAATTCTGCGACCATGTTTGTTTCTTGAGCTTTCATTGTCGGCCAGTAGTATCCCAGGCTTAACTCCTTGCGGATTAAGGACCTTGCCACCTCGTGACAAGCTGCATGTCCTTCGTATATTTCGCTCAACACCTTTGAACCTTCCGGGTTCGTGATACACTTTAAGTATGGGGTTGAAAAACCCTTTTTGTATAACTGACCATCTATCAACGCGTAGTTGACAGCAATTCTTTCAATCTTATTTTCCTGAGTTTTGTCCTAAGGAAGCATCCCATTTGAGAGGTGCGCCTGGATTGGTGTCATCCATGTTAGTTCTGAGTTGATGTTCAGCACTTCGAGCTGGTCGATCACTAAGACCTTGTTCTCCACGAAGTGCGTCTCTTTGCCTTGTTCGTTGCCTTGCGCGAACTTTCTTAGGGCGTCAACCTCCTGGTTTTATTCTTTAGGGACTGACACTATGTCGAAGGTGTCAAAACTCGGGACGAGTTCCTTAGCCCGCCCCAAGTATTTCTGCATATTCTAAGACTTAGTCAAATAGTCGCCTTTTACTTGGTTGACGACAAGTTGCGAGTCGCACTTGACTCTTAGGTGTTTGACACCAACACCCTTTGCGATCCTTAGACCTGTTATTAAGGCTTCGTATTCTGCCTCATTTTTTGTTGCTCTAAATGTTAAGTTTAGAGCGTATTTCAGCGGGTCTGATCCGTCTGGCGGTATTAAGAGGAGTCTAGCACCTGAGCCCCCTAAATTTGAAGACCCATCAGTATACATCTCCTACACTTCCGCAGGCTCTATTTTTTGTTGCGCGTCCTCCTGAGTTGCAGTCTCATGAGTGATTCATGTGAATTCCGCAATGAAGTCTGCCAATGCCTGACCCTTGATTGTTGTCCTTGGAGCGAAGTGAATACGGAATTCGCTTAGCTCAACTGACAACTTTGTCAGTTTTCCCGACATGTTCGGTTTTGACAAGATGTGCTTCAAGGGTTGGTCTATCAATACCGTTATCTCATGCGCATGAAAATACGGTCTCAGCTTTCTTGCCGCCACTATGAGAGCGTACAATTTTTTCTCTATGGGAACGTAGCTCACTTCATACTTAGCCAGGATTTTGCTTACATAATACAATGGTAGCTGAATGCTTCCCTTTTGCTTGACAAGCACTGAACTGATTGCAGTGTTGCTTACTGATATGTAGAGGTAAAGGGGTTCGCCTTGGAGTGGTTTTGCCAACGCTGGCAATGTTCGTAAATGCTGCTTTAACTGTTCGAAAGCCTCCTCGAATACTGGTGTCCATTCGAACTTCCTGTTTGCGCGTAAGACTTCGAAGAAGGGGAGAGCTTTATCTCCAATTCTGGTGAGGAACCTGTTCAAGGCTGCTAGATGCCCGTTTAGTTGTTGCACCTCCTTGTGTTTCTTGGGAGATTCCATTTCTTCTATTGCCTTGACTTTTTCAGGGTTCGCCTCTATGCCCCTTTCACTTACTATGAAACCCAAAATTTTCCCTAACTGCACGCCAAAGGCACACTTTGTTGGGTTCATGCGCAGTTGGAATTCACGCATTCTCTGGAATACTGCATGCAAATTCTCTGCGTGGTTACGCCTCTTTGCTGACTTTACCACCATGTCGTCCACGTACGTTTCCATCGTTTTTCCGATCATATCTCTGAATATTATGTTAACCATTCGCTGGTACCTCGCACCCGCATTGATTAAGCCTGTTAGGTTCGGAGATCTGGGTTAACGGATGATCGGCTCAAATCCCGTTCCTTACTGGAGATGCGAATGATCTGATACTCTCGGGTTGCCTTGCTCTGTCTTGCGTCCTTCCTTCCTTCCTTCCTTCCTTCATGCAGAAGGGGCAGTACCAGACACAGAGAGGGGGGGGGGGGGTGGTGCCTGGTGAACCCTCTCCGATGCCTAAGTCAGTATCGTTTTTAGAGAGATAAACTAGAGAGATGTCAGAGCAAAATAATCCAAATTGCTAAGATGATCCAATGAGTTGTGAAGGTGGGGTATTTATAGGCAACGGTGTCATTAAGGTGGCTTAATGACATCGTTAACCTTTAAACACAATTAATTAACCTTTAAGCGCATAATTAAGACCTTAGGATACGGAGAAGGTAGGCGACGTGAACCGAGTGTGGGTATCCAAAAATGGCGCAGGGGCCCTTGGGGGGAGGAGAAATCCGACCCCCAAGGGTAGGGGTTGGGTGAGGGCACCCAACCCCTCCTAGGGAGGATGGGGTTGGCCAACCCCATCCCTCCTAGGAGAGATCGGGTTGGTCCACCCGATCTCCCCTAGGAGAGATCGGGTTGGCTGACCCGATCTCTCCTAGGGGAGGTCGGGTGTGGCCACCCAACCTCACCTAGGTGAGTTTGCCTCGGCCGGACGAGCGCTCCGGCCTCGTCCGAGCCGTTGATGTGTTCGCGAAGTGTTCGGGTTGAAGTTTCGATTTACAATCGTTAATGGGATGATAAAAATACAACGGTTCGGAAGTCAACGGGTTCAAATTGGGCGTATATCCATCACATGCCCCCGAGTCAACCAATGGCCTGACCCTTGATTGACTCTATTTCAGGATGGTATGATACGCGCAATTTGAAACCGGGGTTTCTACCTTTCGTCTGAGTGTCAGCTTACCCATGGATGCGTGTCTTCGACTCTGCCCCCTGTCTTATGAGATAGAGGAGTTGTAAACGTTAGAGTAGCACGGACGTATGCCTAAGCATGCGTCCGTCTGAGGCGGGAGCAATAAATCTATTGTTGCTACCGGCGTATACTTAAAAAATACATACTCTTACAAGGATGCGATACGAATGCAACTAAGTGACTTATGCTTCAAATTCGTGCCGGGATTCTATCTAAGTGAGGAAAAATTTAATTTTGGCCAAATTTTTTTCTAAGTATAGAATGTTCAAGAATAAACCTAACTTGATAGTTTTTCTAAGTATGGAGATATACTTAGCCATAGTTGAAAGGGATAAAAATGATGGTTTTTCCTTGGCCCTTAGATCTCATTTAAAGATAGATGGAGGGTGGTGATTAAAACCCCTTAAAAAACCCTATCATCTTTTCAAAATAGAGGAGAGTTAGAAAAACACCTTAAGGAGTCACCATAGCCACCATCTTCCCTCTTCACTCACCCTTGGAGAGCAAGAAAAATTTGAGAGCACCCCCAAGGTAAGGGCCGGCCGAAATCTTCACCAAGGGGCAAAAATCCGGCCAGCAGCTCCGGCGGGAGGTGGTCACCAGCGCGGACGAAGGCAACTGGTGGACCAGCAACTCGAGACGGCGGCTTGATTTCCGGTGGCTGACGGACGAGGGCGACGCGGCACGAGCTTGGCCGGCGGAGGGTGGTGACCAATCGAGCAGCGGCGTCGGGAGGCTTCGACGGCGAGTTCTCCTCCGACGACGGCAACGCCAAGTCCGGCCAGAGCTGTCGACGGCGAGACCAGGGAGCTCCGGCGTGATCTGGGGCGGACTCCGGCGACGAGAGGACGGCTGGGAGCGATTCCGGCGACGACGGAATTGGGGCTCCGGCGTGATCTGGGGCGGACTCCGGCGACGAGAGGACGGCTGGGAGCGATTCCGGCGACGACGGAATTGGGGCTCCGGCGAGGGGCTGATTCCGACCGACTTCGAAATTCGAATTTCGGGCCCGTTTATCATATCGGGTCGGGTTTTCCGAAGGTCCGCTCTTTTCCTTTCCGTTACCGCGTAAAACGTTGATTTTTGAATTGTTGATATTTGATTGCCGATGCTTGATTGCCGATGTTTAATTGCCGAAATTTGATTGAATGTGGGATTGCCGAGGATAGCCGTTGATAGTTGTGGATTTGGGGAAAAATGTTTGCCGGTCGTCCGGATATGGTTTCTTGTCCGATTGGGCTATCCCGGTCTTGAATTTGATGTCGTACCGCCGTTGGTGTGTTAATCTTTGTTGGAGGGTATAACGGTAATTTTTTCCAAAACCCGACCTTAGGCTCGGATAAAATTATTCAACTTGGTTGTCGTGGTGTCCTTGGCTCATGTTGACTATCTTTGCTGGGTGTCTTTGGATCTTTGATTGTTGTCGTTGGTCGGGTGTCGGAGTATTTCCGGTTCTTCGGAAATTTTTCTTGTCTTGATATTTGTCGTGTCGTGGCGGGTACTATATTCCTGGTGGTGTCCGCGCACACAGACTCTTCAGAGGCGTCGCATCCTCCGAAGGATGAGTGAGTTCCTTTTCTCTTCCTTTTCGGTCGCATTACTTCTTTTCCTATTGCTAGCTTAGTACCGTGACCCTCATTGGGGTGTTAGTCGAAATTTGATTCGAACTTTGGGATTTCCTGCTACCTTTGCCTTAGGTCTCGCTACCCTGTCAGAGAACCATCTCACTAGGTCCGATTACAATGAGCACGTTACCCTAGGAGATATCTGTCCCTAGATGAGCCTCTGTATCCTTTTCTCCCCTCCTTGGGGAATACTCGCGAGACGGTGACGGAGCCTCCTATAGGGAAGGTCGCCGTGTACCCCTCCCAGATCCGGTTTGGGTTGAGGTTGCCTTACTGTGATGACCTTATAGAGTTGAGCAGGTTCTTCAGGATTTCTCCTGTGAACCTTGCCCCCAGTGCCCTCCGTGTCTGGGTGGGCTTCCGGGTATTGTGCCATTGGTACCCCTGGAAGTACTCCCTCGTTCTATTCCGATGCTTCTACCGGTTCCAGTACCAGACGTAGGTGGGGTTTGCGAGTTTCGTAACTCGCCATCCGACCTTCAAGGATCCCCGATTTGCTGATTTCGGGTTGAGTGGGATCGAGTGGGATACCTCCCTCCGTTTCGTGGCCCGGAGTGACAATTCGGCCAGTCACTGGGCTAAGCATTACTTCTTCATTACGGATCGATACGTCACTTGGTCGGTCTTGAATGAGGATCGGTCCGATGGTTGGCCTGCTTTCGGAGAGTTCTCTTCAGTTGATTTAGAGACTATGAAGATCATTCACGAGAGCAACAGGACTCGGTCATACTGCCCCGTGTCCTTAGTGACTGAGACGGATCTTTACGAGGCCGGGATCAGTTTGACTCCTGACTCCGGGGGTTCGGTATGTCACTTGGTCTTTCCATCTTTATTTACCTTCTGCTCTTCCTTTGTAGGTTGGTTTCATGGAAAAACCTATAACGTGCAGGGAGCCCCTGTTGATCTGAGCAAGAGGAAGGCTCCTTCTAGTTCCGCTCTGAAGAAATCCCCCCTGCCTGGGAAGAAGGCTGGGGCCTCTGGTATGCTTTCTCCTATTTGCTTCTTTATGGTATAACTTGTGTTTTCCTTATCTTGCTTTTCTTACATTGCTAGGGCGCTCCCCCTTGGTGACTGAGAGGGTCGTCTCCGTTGGCAGAGATTCTGGACCTTCCAAGTCCAAGCTGCGGAGATCTGATTCTGAGGCCGGGGCCTCGGCTGCTAAGAGAAAGAAGGCTACGGATCCTGCTTCGCCTACTGCTCGTCCTCCGACCCTATCTCGTGATAAGGAGATGGTGGTCGAAGAGGTGCCTTCCCTGGCTGACAAAGGGAAGCGACCTGCTGGTGGTGGTTCCCCTGCCCCCCAGCCGAGGGCACGGTCCTCAGGTATGATCTCTACCTTGTTGCTGATCCTTCTATGTTTATATTTTCCTTTGACTTGCTTCGCTTGTGTAGGTGGGCCTCCGACTTTAAGTCGGAAGGATTTCGCACGTCTTACTGATGAAGATGTTATTGGGTCTGAGTGGACTCCTTTCGCTGGTTTGAAGGAGTTCCACCTCGATAGCACCTCCTCTTTGCGGACTCCTGAGGTTGGCGTCCGCGTACTCCGCGGTGCCATCCCCCCTGGCGATCGTGTTGCTCAGCCCAAGTCTCCTGGGGAGACTCGGCGCTTTGTTCAGGGTGTACTCTCTCGTTATGCGCCTGTGAGTTGTTCCTTGCTTTCTTCTTTATACTTTCATGTTGGTTGTCTTTCGTTACTTACCCCTTGTTTTAATTGGTAGGGTATGTCTGACATGGTGAACATGTCATCGCTCGTGCTCGAGTTATCTGACGAGAAGAAGACCCTTGAGGACAGCCAGGTCTCTCTCAAGGCGGAGGTCGCCACTGCTGCTGAGAAGGCGCGTTTATCTGATTTGAGGATGCAGGAGCTCCGGGACCAAGTGTCCTTGCTTGAGACTACTGTGGGCAGTTTACGCCGGGAAGCTGAGGTTGCAGCGTCGCTCCATTCTGAGGAGTTGCGGAAATTGGAGGCTAAGTGTCGGGCAGAGGAGAGGACTGTCGCGGTGTCTGAGTACAAGGCTTCCTCTGCCTTCACTGCCGATTATAGCGCGCGTCTCACTCAGGAGATGAACCAGTTTGGTGAGTATCTGGTTGATCACATTTTCCGCATTGATCCTCAGTTCCCAGTTGGTGACCTTGGTGACTTCGGGCCATATGCCACTGGTTACATGGCTGTTCTGAGGGGTCAGGCTGCTGTTGCAGACGAGCCTGCCCCTGCCCAGGTGGATGCTACACCAGTGGAGATTGGTACCTCAGATTCCTCCTCATCATCCATCTCTGCCGGTGGTTCAGCTTCAGGGGGTGAGGGTGACTCTCCCGAAGGTTCTGATTGATGTGTTTACATCATGCTATCTTTGTATATAACTACACTCCTTCTCCCCTTTAATGGGTTGAGTGTCTTTTGAGATTGTGGTGGTGTTTGTTGTTACTTTCTTTTGCCGTATTGTGCTGTTGGCTACGTGGTTCGCTTGCCTTTACATTAGTGCTTCTCATGATTTTGTATATATCCCTTTGGTTATGGGCTCTTCTCTTGATGTGTTTCCTTTACTTATCCTTCTTTCGTGTTTTTCTTCATGTCATACCTGCTATTTCATCAAGAAAAAACATTATGTGTTCTTCATATAACTTTACCATGAGATTACTTTCTCATTGGATCTTTCTGAGCATGGTGCGATGATCTCTTATGATACCCTTTACATGGTATGTACGATACTGTTAGACCAAAGATACGCTCTTGGTGGGCGTCGAATCTGATCACGAGAGAGGCTCTCGGAGGGCACTTAACGTTTCTCAGGATAGGCTCCCGGAGGGCACAAGTTAAACCAAAGATACGCTCTTGGTTGGCGTCGAAACTATTCGCGAGACAGGCTCTCGGAGGGCACTTAACGTTTCACAGGATAGGCTCCCGGAGGGCACAGGTTAGGCCAGAGATATACTCTTGGTTGGTGTCGATAACTGTTCGCGAGACAGGCTCTCGGAGGGCGCTTAACGTTTCACAGGATAGGCTCCTGGAGGGCGCAGGTTAGACCAAAGATACGCTCCTGGTTGGCGTCGAAAACTGTTCACGAGACAGGCTCTCGGAGGGCGCTTAACGTTTCACAGGATAGGCTCCTGGAGGGCGCAGATTAGACCAAAGATACGCTCCTGGTTGGCGTCGAAAACTGTTCACGAGACAGGCTCTCGGAGGGCGCTTAACGTTTCACAGGATAGGCTCCCGGAGGGCTCAGGTTAGACCAAAGATACGCTCCTGGTGGGCGTCGAAGCTGGTAGTTTGAAATCTACCTCAAGATACGCTATTGGGGGCGTCGAATCTGGTAGTGTTTTTTCTACCTCAAGATACGCTCTTGGTGGCGTCGAATCTGGTAGGTTGCAAAGCTACCTCAAGATACGCTCCTGGGGGCGTCGAAATTCGTAGTTTTTGGAAACCACTCTCAAGATACGCTCTTGGTGCGTCGAAGGTCGTAGTGTAATAACTACTCTCAGGATACGCTCTTGGGGGCGTCGAAGTTCGTAGTATGAACACTACTCTCAAGATACGCTCTTGGGGGCGTCGAAGTTCGTAGTTTTTGGAAACCACTCTCAAGATACGCTCTTGGAGGCGTCGAGGGTCGTAGTATGAATACTACTCTCAAGATACGCTCTTGGGGGCGTCGAAGGTCGTAGTATGGATACTACTCTCAAGATACGCTCTTGGGGGCGTCGAAGGTCGTAGTATGGATACTACTCTCAAGATACGCTCTTGGGGGCGTCGAAGGTCGTAGTATGAATACTACTCTCAAGATACGCTCTTGGGGGCGTCGAAACTGTTGTTGACTTGAAGTCATATCTGTGTAAGGATAACATCATGATTATATCATCACATTCATTGGAAAGAGCCTTTGAAGGAAAACTTACTCTCTTAAGAGTGTTCCTGTTTTCTGTACATTTGGGGTGCCTTGGGTGGGTCAAGACACCCTTTGGAGGAAAATATAGATAGTGGTAGAGTTGGAGGAACTTCGTGAGTTTTCCTTCTCAAAAGTTGTTTTAAAAACTTGGAAAGCTTTAACATGTGAAGTGCTAGATATGAAACTAAGGATATGGGGTGGTCACTTTGTCTGTTGCCACGTACTCCTTCAGACCTCCATTGTGAATCATTTCTTCCACTTCTATCTTTAGCACCATGCAGTTGTTGGTTTGATGCCCCCAGGTCCCATGGTACTCACACCATGTGCATCCCTTCCTAGGAAGGCCTTGCCCTCCTCCCTGCATGTTGGTAGCTCCTGCTTGAGGTGCTTGTGGAAGATTTCTTCTATGCTCCCTGTGACGGGTGTGAATGTGAAGTTTACACCTCCTCCCAGTGTGTCAGTCTTCCTTCCTTTCTCCAGGACTTCGTCTAGCTGTTCCACTTCCTCTGCAAATGCTTTGTCTAGCCTTTCCTTGAGCTCCCTCATCGTGCTCGTCATGACCATCTCATAGAGCCCTCCATAGGCCTTGAATGAGTTTGGATGCATGTTTCTAATAAATGCTCTGACGGTTTCTCCTCTTGTGATGTCCATGTTGGCACCATAATTGGAGAATCTCTGGAAATAGCTTGATATTGACTCCCGCGGCATTTGCTTGATATCATCTATGTGACGGAAGCCCCTTGAGATGGAGTCACTTGTTCTTTTCCCCTCTTTGGTGTCTGGCTGCCAAGGTATGGCTGTCACCTTCACAGCCTTGCTCCAGTGTCCCCTCTTAGGCACTGTTTGAAAAAACTGCCTACTCAAACGTAGTACCACTCCATTCTTCATCTTTTCCTGCCTTTGTCTCCTTCTCCTCTTCTTTCTATCTTGGTTGGCCCCAACCATGACCACAGCCACTGTGTCTGTCCCGTGTGATCCACGCCTCATGGAGTTGACGTAGCACTGCCTTGCGGTGCGCTGATCACTCAGGACTTCTCCGACTCCATTCTCAGTAATGTACTTCAGCTTCTGGTGTACAGTGGATGGCACGATTTCATATGGGTTTATGGTTGTCCTTCCTAGGATCCCATTGTAGGCTCCTAGGCTTTCAACCACCACAAAGTTGACATTCACTTTCAGCTGTGTCCATCCTTGGCCCATGGTCACCGGCAGGGTTATCATTCCCAGGGGGTAGCTTGTTGCCCCTGAGAAGCCAACTAGAGGGAAGTTGACAGGTTTGATGTCTGCCTTGGTTTTCCCTATCTCTTCTAGGACTCTCAAGCTTAGGAGGTCAGCTGAGCTGCCCCCATCCACCAAAATTCTCTTTACATCAAAATTATCAATGTCTATTGTGATAACTAGAGCATCGTCATGTGGGAAGACGATGTGGCTCTTGTCCTTCTCTGAGAATTCGATCTTGATTTCTTCTCCTTCTCTTGGCCTTTTTCTCCACCTCGGCATTGAACCCAGCTTTGATGCGTAAACCTCCCTTGCATTAGCAGTTGGGCCACCTGACGCTACTCCCCCATGTATCATGTTTATGGTCCCTCTCTTGTTGGGTGGAAGATTGTAGTCTGCTTTGCCTTTGCCCTTGTCTCTGTGTGATGGCCCTAGCTGCATGCTGTTGCCTCCATGATCCACGAACTATTTTAAGTCTCCTCTTTGGATGGCATTGTTGATGCTTAGCTTTAGGCTGAAGCATTCATTCGTGTCGTGCCCGTAAGCTTCATGGTTGTCGCACCATCTATCCTTGTGATTCCCCACCATTGGGGCTCTCCACCTTGCAGGGGGTGACCAGAGCTTCTGGTTTCGCATCTCTTTGAGGACAGTAGCTGGAGTGGCGTTCAGTGGGACGAACTTGATGACATTTATTTCTCTGGGCTTTAGTGGTTCGCCCATTTGGTTTCTTTGCTGGGGCGGACGCCATTCCTGCTGCCTTGTGTGCTGAGGTGCCTGGGGTGGCTTGCCTTTGTTCGGCTTTGCATTGTCTTCCTTGGCTGCTTGAATCTTGGCTTTCTTACTTGCCCTGTGCCTCTCCAGGTCTATATGGGTTTTGACTCTTCCTGCAAGCTCCTCTAAGGTGCTCGCTGGCTTCTTGGCCATCTTTTCTGCCAGTGTGGACCCGAAGCGGCCTAGGTTTCTGATAAAGGCTCGTATTATCTCACCCTCAGTGATGTCGCCTTGGATGTCTGCGATATTTTGATTGAACCTAGTGTAGTAACTGGCCAGAGATTCATCGTATTCTTGTTTCACATCATCTATGGAGCCTGTGCCTTTGAGGAGTTTCCTCTCCCCTAGGTATCTCTGTAGGAACTTCGCCTTTAGCTGCTCCCATGAGTGGATGCTTTCAGAGGGTAGGCTGAAGAACCAGTGTTAGGCCACCCCTGATAGGGTGTTTGGGAACATGAGTGCCTTGTATCTTTCATCAGTGGTCCTCCCAAATAGGGAGGCCTCATGCTGTTGGATATGCTCTAGGGGGTCTCCCTTCCCATTGTACTTTGCAATTTGCACTGTGTGCAGGGAGTCTGGCACCTTGTTCATCTCCAGTTCCCTTGTGAAAGGGTGGTTCGTCTTGTCACTTAGACAATGCAAGCTGGTTTTCTTTGACTCATTCATCTTCCGGGTTATCATTGCCTCTATTTCCTCCGGAGTGATCAACATCGGTGTTGGAGTGTAATTCCTCTGATAGCCTCCGTAGTTGTAGATAGGGCTTGCCGGGATCCCTTGTCCGTATTGATACGGGCTGTAGGTGTATCCTTGGTGTCCCTGCTGGGGTGCTTCGTAGAAATCTTGCCTCCTTGGAGGTCTTGCTTGTCTTTCCTCTCCCAGTGGGGTGTAAGCCCTTGCGTTCTGCTGTTGCCTAGGAGGCACGAATTGTTGCCTTCCCTCTTGGGGTGGCTCTTGGTAATATCTTCTTCGCTCCTCTTGCTGCCCTGCTCTAGGGTGCGAGTGATGCCCTTCTGTTGGGAGCTGCTCCTCTTGCTGAGCTTCAGTGTGTGTCCCCTGGGTGTATGCTGGCCTTTCATATGTTGTGTGGGCGCGGTTGCCATCCCTTTGGGCCGGCATCCCATACGGGTACCCTTGGGGTTGCGCCTCATAATAATACCCCTCAGTGGGTGCCGTGTGCTGAGACGGCACATCTTGTTGTTCTCTTTCTCTCTGTGGCCTTCTTGCCCGAGGTGTGGAGGCTGTGGAGGACTCAGCCCCAGCTGGGCGTGAGGGTCCTCCCTCCTGGTTGTTCTGTTGAGGAGGCTGTGGTACTTCTTGTGGTTCTGGTTGCATTGGCCGCTTCCCAGGGTTAGGCTGCCTTCCTGGGGGTATAGGCTCTCTCCTTCGCCCTTTGCCCCCAGGTGGGCGGTGGTGCCTAGACACCCTGCTGTTCGTCATAGCTCGTGTAATAGCCAGGCTTTCTGTCCGAAGCCCGCAGACGGCGCCAAGTGTTAGGTTCGGAGATCTGGGTTAACGGATGATCGGCTCAAATCCCGTTCCTTACTGGAGATGCGAATGATCTGATACTCTCGGGTTGCCTTGCTCTGTCTTGCGTCCTTCCTTCCTGCAGAAGGGGCAGTACCAGACACAGAGAGGGGGGGGGGGGGTGGTGCCTGGTGAACCCTCTCCGATGCCTAAGTCAGTATCGTTTTTAGAGAGATAAACTAGAGAGATGTCAGAGCAAAATAATCCAAATTGCTAAGATGATCCAATGAGTTGTGAAGGTGGGGTATTTATAGGCAACGGTGTCATTAAGGTGGCTTAATGACATCGTTAACCTTTAAACACAATTAATTAACCTTTAAGCGCATAATTAAGACCTTAGGATACGGAGAAGGTAGGCGACGTGAACCGAGTGTGGGTATCTGAAAATGGCGCAGGGGCCCTTGGGGGGAGGAGAAATCCGACCCCCAAGGGTAGGGGTTGGGTGAGGGCACCCAACCCCTCCTAGGGAGGATGGGGTTTGCCAACCCCATCCCTCCTAGGAGAGATCGGGTTGGCCGACCCGATCTCTCCTAGGAGAGATCGGGTAGGCCAACCCGATCTCTCCTAGGAGAGATCGGGTTGGTCCACCCGATCTCCCCTAGGAGAGATCGGGTTGGCTGACCCGATCTCTCCTAGGGGAGGTCGGGTGTGGCCACCCAACCTCACCTAGGTGAGTTTGCCTCGGCCGGATGAGCGCTCCGGCCTCGTCCGAGCCGTTGATGTGTTCGCGAAGTGTTCAGGTTGAAGTTTCGATTTACAATCGGTAATGGGACGATAAAAATACAACGGTTTGGAAGTCAACGGGTTCAAATTGGGCGTATGTCCATCAAAGCCGAAGGGCATCACCTTGTAATTGTAGACGTCGGCGTCAGCATAGAATGCTGTATGCGGTGCGTCTTCCTTGACATTGGGATCTGGTTATAACCAGAGTATGCATTCATCACGGACATCAACTCGTGTCCTGCGGTTGCATCGACTAACTGGTCAATTCTTGGTAGGGGGTATGAATCCTTGGGACATGCGTTGATGAGGTCCCTTTAATAAATGCACATCCTCATCTTGTCGTTGGCCTTAGGTACCGTTTGCAAACGAGTGTTCTCTGTGGGCTTCTCCTTCTCGACCTTCTTCTTTGTGGGCTTCTTCTTACCGAACTTCTACTTCTTGGGCTTCTTTCTTCTCGATCCTCTCCTTAGGTACCTGTAAATGGGCACCGGGTAGGGGGTGTTAGATTACGGGGAGTAATCACTACGGATACTAAAACAAGGTATATGGCAGTAATTAGTATTACGCAGCAGAAGTTTCACACATACCTTTAGGATGATCCGTAGACCCATTCTTTGGAGGGAGTTCACGATCCTCCAGTCAGGACCCGTAGAGGTTCTTGTTAGAGAAGCCCTACGTGGTGCAAGCTCCACAAAAAATCCTCTGATCGATTCGTGGCACGGGGATAGATCTCTGGAGAGTTTGCCTGAAGGCAAGTTGGCACACCCTTTGTGAGGGATATGGGGGTTTGGCCGAAACTAGGGTTTATAGGGGGGGAGAGTTTTTCTCTCTAAAACACTCTTGTGAGGGAATTGTGATTAACCCTAAAAATCCCCTAACATCTCTTATTTATAGGAGCAGTAAAGTGGACAAAAGTCCACTTTACCCCCACTCTATATTTCGGCCGGCCTATGTAATTGGGGAGACCCAATTTTGGGCCTCCCATGTCAATTGGGATTTGAGTCTAGCCCAATTACCCTAATGTGATATTTACCCAAGTTCATTAGGTAAACTATACATATTATGGGCTACCTGATACGACGCCCATTACCATATGCTTATAGGGGGTAGTCCCGGTAAGCCCACTCCGAAGCTTAAGTGAGTATGAGCTTTAGAGAGAGGTAGTGAGCTTAGAGAGAGAGTTAGAGATTACCTTCAAATGAGGGGAGGATGTCTCTATTTATAGAGCTCCTATTGAACCGCCCCGGTTCCAGTGGTTTCTTGGTCCGGTTGTGGCAGGTTCGTAATATAAGTTGGCCTTGACCATAATTAAGGTGCATTTGACCCCGGTTCGACCTTAGATAAGTTTATCATAGCTAAGTGTTGGTGTGTAGCCTCCAAGGGCGCAGGCGAAATATCGTCCGGCGATAGGGGTCCGGACGAGGGGAACTCGTCCGGACCGGGGGGGGGGGGGGGGGGTACCCCCTAAGGTCTTGCTCGGGTAACCCGAGCAAGGTGGGTCGTTGCTCGGGTTACCCGAGCAAGGGGGGGGGGGGGCGTTGCTCGGGTTACCCAAGCAAGGGTTCCTTCCCGAGTGGTTTTTGCCACTCGGGGTGTTTTCCGGGCCTATGTGGTGGGCCTCTCGTGTTTGTGATCCAACTTTCGAATGATATTCGGTTTTGGCCCATTTATCGGGTCCAATTAGTGGTAGCTTGGGCGTATATCCAACATTTTCCCTCTGAGTCAAGGAATGGTTTAACCTTTTCTTGACTCTATTTTTTACGGAATATCGCCCAAGCGAATAGAAAGGCGTACCTTTGTGACGATCCCGACCTTTATCGAGTGCTCGAGACGCGTCGTGATTTTTATGCCCCCTGCTTTTGGGAAGGTTTTTTGACGATCCCGGACTTTATCGAGTGCTCGAGAAGAGTTGTAATTTCCATGCCCCCTGCTTTAGAGAAGCTTACCACATATACAAAAATGCTTTTATTAGGTTTAAGCAAGTTTCACGTAATATTTTATGAGGGTAAGAATTACGAGCCTTGGTCTCATTTTACTTAGCCTTCGGACTGTGTCCTTTTATTCGTGTCTCCCTTTTATTGGAGCCTTTTTAGAGAAAATCTCTAGCATACCCCTTTATAAGGCATGCTTTAGGCTCCTCTTCATTATTTCCCTGCTCCTTCACTATCCTTCTTCATCTTTTCTAGAGCATTTTCTCTCTTCACCTTTTTTTGAACACCTCCCCCCTTCTTCAACCTAGGTTTTCTCCTCCACCTCATTTTCCAATTTTTCCCCCCAATCAACCCAATCAAGTCACCACACCTCTCACGGAGCTCACTTAGGTTTGATTTGGGGTAGAATTTTTTTTCTTGTTTTGGTGACTTGGGCCGACCGGCAAGTGGGAGGGCGACGCGTGGCGGGCGACTCGGCGGCTTCGGGCTGCGCGACGAGGGTTGGCTCCAGCGAGGCTAGGCACGGAGGCGACGGGACCGGGTACGACGGTTGGAGTCCTCCCGGCGGGAGAGATTAAGTACCTTGTTCTCCTCAGATATCTCAAGAGCAACGGACGAGAGATTAACCATGTCAGACATGCCCTGAGACAATGAACAAAAGTCAAGTAGCATAGCAAACAATTACTCAGAATGGAAGATAAAAGAAAAATATCACTTACCGGGGCATATCGAGACAGAACCCCTTGAACAAAACGCCTAGTTTCCTTAGGAGATTTGGGAAGAGAAAGGCGATCTCCAGGAGCAACAGCACTCCGTAAGACACGAACACCAACCTTAGGAGTGTGCAAGGAAGAATGACTGTCGAAATGATACTCCTTTAATCCAGCAAAAGGATTCCACTCAGCTCCAACGATATCCTCGTTAGTCAGACGAGACAAGTCCTTGCGACTCAAGGCAGGGAGTCGGACTGCATCAACAAGATAGAAAATGAACACAAGCAACAAGTGACAATATATTTACAAGTTATAAAGTAGAAACAAACTTGAGACTCGCTCCCTCGGTTGGGGGGCAAGGGATGGAGAAGACGCATCAGCACCTATGGTCACCCCACCACCATCGGCAGGCCGCTTCCCTTTGTCAAGCAAGGAGGGCGCCTCCTCAACCACTATCTCCTTATCACGATAAGGTGTCGGAAAACGAACATTCGAAGGAGAGTCTCTCGCAGTCTTTTTCTTCTTGACAGCCGAGGGACCGACCTCAGAGTCAGGCTTCCGTGCCTTAGACTTTGATTGGCTCAAACTCTTGCTCACAGGAACGACCCGCTCGCTGACCAATGACGAGTGCCCTGATAACACAAAGAAAACAACATGAGAACGGTTACAAATATATCATAAAAGGAAAAGAAGAGAAGGAAGAACATACTGGAAGTCTCCGCAGCCCTCCCCGACTTAGAAGATTTCTTGGGAGCAGAGCTAGAGGGTCCCTTCCTCTTGCTCAAATCAATGGGCTCCGCCTACACATTATAGGTTTTTCCGTGAAACCAACCTACAAAGGAAAAACAAAAGATGAATAAAAACGAGAAGACTAAGTGACATACCAAACCCTCGGAGGGAGGGGTCAAGCGAATCCCCGCCTCATACAGATCCATCTCGGTCACCACAGACACAGAACAATAAGACTTGGTCTGATAGCTTTGATAAATAACCTTCATGGTCTTTATGTCTGAGGAAGAGAACTCCCCAAAGGAAGGCCAGCCATCCGACCGATTCTCATGAAGAAGCGACCAAGTCACGTAGCAATCAATGATGGAGAAATAATACTTAGACCAATGACTCGACGAATTATCAATGGGAGCCACAAAGCGAAGGTCGCTGTTCCACTCAACATCACCCAACCCCAAATCCTCAAATCAGGTGTTCTTAAGAAGAGGATAACGAGTCACCAAGCTCGCGAAACCGATCTTCTTCTGATATTGGAAGCGAAAAAAACACCGGAATAGAACCAAGGAGTACTTCCAGGAGTACCACTGACATAATACTCGGAATCCTACCCAGACACTGATAGCACTGGGGGCAAGGTTCACGGGAGAAATCCGGAAAAACCGGCAAAGTTCGATGAGATCGTCACAATAGGGGAAGCGTAACCCGTATCGAATCTGGGAGGTGTAAACTACAACCTTCCCCACCGGGGGCACTATCACAATCTCTCTAATGTTCTTCAGAGATGGAAGGAAGTGGTATAAGGGTTCATTTAAGGGACTAACGTCACCTAACTCAACATGCTCGTTATAGTCACTTCGACCCAAATGGTTCCCCGGAAATGGCGCAAGACCTAACTCGAAAGCAAAGGAAATTCCAAACTTGAGATAGACTCCGACTCAGACCAATATTCAAACTCAGTATCTAACTCAGAACTCGAATCTGAGCTAACACCGGGAAAGAAAGTAACACGACGAATAGAGGGGATGAAAAACTTACTCATACTGCGAAGAATGTAGCGTCGTTGCAAAGTCTGAGTTTTGGGGCACCACCACGAGTATAATACCTGCCATATCAAGCTAAGTATTAGAAAAGGGGGCAATTTCCCGGTTAAGCTCGAAAATAGTCCAACATCAACATATCGGCAACTATACCGTGTAACGATCAACGAGCAACAATCAGGACTCGAGGATACCCAATAAAAACAACGGCTACATACGAGCAATTTCATGACAACAAAATCGGGCAATTCACTCGGGCAAAAAACCATCTCCCGAGAAAAAGAAAATTATACCCATCAACAACACCCGACATACAAGTAATTACGCGACATCAAGATCAAACAAGGAAAATCCAACATGTAACCCGCTGCGGGTCCCCCTTCCGTCGAGTTGCTGTGCCGGAGTCCCTCCCTTCCTTCACCGGAAAATCTGGCCGGCCACACCTCCTAATTCTAGGGCTTGGAATTTTTCTTGGTCCCCAAGAATGTGAGATGAAGAAAAAGATGATGGTGGCTCTAAGTGAGGTAATTCTATTCCTTCATTTTGTAAGTAAAAGTGTGTAGGGTTTTTGGAGAAGACATAGTCACCACCATCAATTTGAATTAAAGGAGATCTAAGGGTAATATAGAAAACTATCATCTTTACCCCCTTTTTATTTCCCATACTTAGAAATTTTTTGGACCCGGTCTAAATATTTTTTCACGAACATGATTCACCCCACATGATCACGTATTGGATACAATGACATGAAATTAGATTGCATTAGTCCATACTCATGATTGCATTACATCTCCACGCATGTACATGTTTTTAAAATATATAGAAGAGAAGATCGGAATTTTACATCCACATTTTTTGGGCGCGTGTCTAAGCACGTCCCCTTTTGCTCTAACGTTTACTCTTCCTCTATTTTGATAAATGGAGGATAAGGCCGGAAAAGGCGCCCGCAGACAAACAAAGGATTCGTCAAGAGGTAACAACACAGTTTCAAATTGTGCGTGTCATCCCATCGTAAAATAGAGTCAATCAAGGGTTAAGCATTTGGTTGACTCGGGGCACGTGATGGATATACGCCCAATTTGAACCTGTCTCCCTTCAGATTTTCTTATTTTGATCTCCCCGCTTACAATTGTAAATCAAAACTTGGACTCGAACACTTCACTCGAACGCGAACGGCCCGGACGAGACGAAAATAATTTTCCAGGCCGGTCCGTTGGTCTCACCTAGGTGAGATCGGGCTAGCCAGCCCGATCTCTCCTAGGAGAGATCGGGTGGCCTCACCCGATCTCTCCTAGGAGGAATCGGGTGGCCTCACCCGATCTCCCCTAGGAGGGATCGGGTGGCCTCACCCGATCTCCCCTAGGAGGGATCGGGTGGCCTCACCCGACCTCCCCTAGGAGGGATCGGGTGGCCTCACCCGACCTCCCCTAGGAGGGATCGGGTGGCCTCACCCGACCTCTCCTAGGAGGGGTCGGAGGCCTTAGGGGTCGAATTTTCCGTCCGACCCCAAGGATCCCGACATCCATTTTACCCAACTCATACTTAGACTTTTTCAACCACCTCTCCGTGTCTTTAAAGGTTATAATCTTGTTGTTATGTGTTAATAAACTACGTTTAGGGATTAACGGTGTCATTAAGCCACCTTAATCCCCCCATAGCCTATATATACTTCGCAAGCTCTATTCATTTGGACAAGTTTACATCTTTGCACGTTTAGCTCTGTCATCTCTCTAGAACTCGAACTCACTTAGGCATCGGAGAGGGTTCACTGAGCACCCCCCCCCCCCCCCCCTATGTGCTCAGTACTGCCCCTTATGCAGGTCTACAAGTAGTGGAGCTAAGGATTAGAGAATCAAGCTAAGCGGATCAATAAAAAGCTCAAAATACCCGAAAGAGGTGTCGCTCGGATCAGAAACTCTCCAACCCGAGGAACATGTCTTAACAATATATATATATATATATTCTATCTATTACATCAATAAAAATCTAAATAATTAAATTTGTCCTCACAATTAAAAATATCCCCACCCTTCGACCCTAAGCATCACACCTTTTCTACCTAGGCCTTAAAGCACCCTCTCAAATATATTTTTTTAAAAAAATTAATACTCTACTTACGGTCAATAGTCTCTTAGGCACCCTTTCGACGAGTTTGAAGTTGGCAATGTTGTGATGGTGACTGGTGGAAGAAACACGGGTCGGGTTGGAGTGATCAAGAACGGGGAGAAGCATAAGAGGACTTTTGAGACACTTCACATATCCAGGATGCTACCGGACATGAGTTTTCGAAACGTTTTGGCAATGTGTTCACCCATATTATTCTTAATCGATGTCTCTTTTTTTTTCTCTTGGTTATGGTGAATCTTTTCTTGAGTCGCGCGATTTCCAACAAGACGAGTCAATATTTACGTGACTTACTTCTACAATTGGGATTGTTGGATCACGGTGGAACTCCGGTACGGACTTTGACGGCAATCCTAGCTCCTTTGCTCCACGCAATCCTGCAAGAGGGGATAGACCGGGCGGTGACCCAGAATCCCTCTCCGATGCTTAAATGAGTATCTCGTATGACTGGCAAGCAGTAATCTCAAAGTGTATTGAATTCAACGTAAGTGATCTGAGGTGACCTCTTGCATTTTTATAGGCGAAGAGATGCCTCAGGTACCTGGTGAACCGTTAGGGGTGGTTAGCCCGTATCCCGCATATCTCGGATGTGATCTCGCGTATCTCAGCCATGCCCCGCGTATCTCGGACACGCTCCGTGTATCTTAACCACGTTCCGCGTATCTCGGCCACGCCCCGCATATCTTGGCCTTATCCTCTGATAATCGAGTCCCGACTCCCGTCGGGGACTCCAGAGTTATCTCGTTGTGTCACCGCTCGGGGCCCCTCGTCATCGTGACAGGGCCAATCATTCTCAGGGATTCATCATCGGGGCCTACTTAAAGGCTTCTCATCGGGAGCTTCCAGCTCCACTGTCGGGACCTTGCCTTGTCGGGACTCCCTTCGTCGGGACCCTTCTCCTAGGTCATCTTGACCTTCATTTTGGGCCTGGTGGGCCTGTTTGCCGTTTCCTCCCCGTTAAAGGGCCTGACGGCTGTAATCGAACCCATCATTTGCCCCCAAGACATGAGGGACTTTTAGTTCGTCGTGTCTTCCAACACCCGACCTCCCGATATTGGAATCGGGGATCTTTCCCTTGGTTTAGTTACTCAATTATCAGTCTTCTCCTTCACGTTTCCTCAATGTTTTGTAGATAACTGTTAAATCCTAGGGGTCTCCTCGGTTCCCCAGTGCATTAAATGCAGTAGATAATGGAGTGACGTTTTCAGCCCACGTGCCTGATTTTTCGCGCCTGTCCTTTTCTGAAAAGTGCTTTCCAGGCCGTTTCATCATTATATCCGTTGTCCTTCTGCACGTTTCATCTCAACGGTCCAGATTAAGACTCTTCGATTTCGACGACTCGGATCGAAGTGTCCTTTCAACCATCTTCTTCGACTATAAAACCCTAGCCATGGTCATAATTTAACTTTTACCGTCTTCAAATTCTCAAGAGCTCTCTGTGATTCCTCTGCGATTTCTCTGCGACTCCTCTGCGATTCCAAACTCTGTGATTTCGAAGGTTTTTGGAGTTTCTCCAATCATCTTTCCGGCGACGTTTCGTTCATCTCCTTCAACCTCTACTTCATCATGTCTGGTAAGGGATTCCCCTTTGTTGCTTGTTCGTCTTTTCCTTTTTTATAGCTTTCCAAGAGTCCCACTGTATTTTCTTGCCATGGTTGCTTTTCAGACAGCGGTTCCAGCTCTGAGGGGAGAAAACCCTTTAATTTTGATTATGCTCCAAATGAGATCTCCAATACTGCTTATGATGCAGCCCTCCGAGAGGGTTGTATCACCATCACCTGGGAACCTTGTTTCCCGTATCCTTGGCCTCGCCCCTCGAGTAACCCTGAGGTTACTCGTCCCCAGAAAGGGGAGGTATTTGTCTCTACGGGACAAGTATCAGCGGCGATCAGATTCCCCTTTTGTGGTAATCTGGTCGAGATGTTCCAGCATTACAAGACACATCCCACCACCTTTTCTCCCCATGCCATCCGTCTCTGGAACGCCTTTCAAGTCCTCTGCTTCCGACAGAAGTGGGTCTACAGCCTCCAGCTCTTCAGAACCTTTTATGGGATGAAGTGCAATGAGGCGGGGGTTTGCGCCTTCTACCCTCGGATGCCTAAGTGGAGTAAGCAGCAGCTTGCCCGATGTGGTTGGACCAATGACACCTGGAAGGTGGTCAAGGGTCGGGGACTCTTGGTTGATACAGGGTCCGACAACAGTAGCTGGAAGAAGAGCTACTTCTTTATCCGACACTCTTCGATTCCCTGGCCTCGGTGGGAGGTGGCGGCGGACCCTCCGCCTGCTTTCCATACTTACGCCGACGAGGATTTTGAAACTCTTCAACTTATCCAGCTTTATCGGTGGGGGGAGTCTTACACTCCCCTCAACACCAACTCTCTTGTGGAGCGGGACCTGGTGCACGCCGGGATCCGACTCCTTGATATTGTCTCTGGGGGGCAGCTCTTCGACGGCCCTTCTAATATGGTCCCTTGGGTAAACTTCTAACTCTTCTTTGTTTACTATTTGTAGCCAAGAAGGTATCTGTGCTGACCGATCTATTCCTTAAGCAGGGGGAGACTGATGCTGTCCGCCCCTCGCGGAAGAGGAAGTCCGCCAAGAAGGTTGCTGCTCGGTCGGGGTCTCCTTCAGCGGAGCAACCTAAGCGGAAGCGGGTGGATCTGGACCAGCTTTTTGATGTCCAGAATGCTGAAGAAGGTAAAAAGCTCCGACTTGCTATAAAATCATACAGGAGGATGGTCCCGAAGGATTTGATACCTTCAACCAAAGAGGCCCGTATCGGTGACGTCAAACGAATCCTTCGAGGAGAAACTCCTCGTGTCTTGAAGGCGGGCTATTATCATTTTCGTGGGTAGGATCAATACGTCTCCCGACGTATCATTTGGTGTAAGAATCCCGATGAACTTCCTGACTACATTTCTGAAGCTTCTCATCCTCCAGGTGCAGGTCGCTCGGGGGCTCCATCAGGTGTCGCAGCTTCCGCAGACACACCGTCTTCAGCGGGGGTGCCTTCCTCAGCTGGAGAGAAGGCACCGACTGGCGAACAATTTCGTCAGGTGGAAACCTTGGACTCCTCCGAGGAGACTGACGAGGGTGACTCTTTTCGTCAGCGTCGGAAGGCGGGGCAATCCCCCTTGAAACCAACCCCTCAGGGGCCGCCTCCTTCATCTTCTCCGCAGCAGCGGCAGCCCTCGCCCATCCATGACTTCACTCCTTCCCCTGTTCGGGCCGAGACAGAGGCATGCCCTTCCACTCATCGTCCTCTTTCTCCTCTTGCTCTTGATGGGAACTTCTACAGGCCCTTTGATTCTTCACAAGAGAATGCCCCCTGGACTCCTATCCAGACGCTTCAAGGAGTCCCGCTCACACAAGGGGAGCAGGACCGGGAGCTGGCCCTGCATCTGCTGGCAGGCTCGATCCTGCCTACTATGCGGCATCCGATTTGCCTCAATCGGACGCACATGCAGCGGGATGTCAGGGATATGGCCATGCGCCGTATACAGGTAAGACTTCGCTTCTTCATTTTTGATGATAAATCGGGTCGTTTGTCCATTAACACTTTTCCTTCTTATTGCAGGAGCTCGGGGACTTCAACCGCCTCATCGGGTATGTCATTGCCTACGATGAGTCCCGGGAGCGGGACCAAGGGATCCGTGAGCAGCTTCAGGAGGATCTCAAGGCCTCCCAGTCTTCGCGGGGAAAGCTTGTCAAGGAACAGGCTGTCCTCAATCAGAAGGTTCGGGACATCCAGCAGCAGATCGGGGATTTCGAGGGCTCTTGAGGCTAGAGCGGGAGGCAGCTGTGGACAGGCTGACCCAGGAGAAGAAGGCTGCCGAGGACAAACTGGTCCTCGAGAAGAAGGCTCTGGAGGAGCAAATCGCGGGATTTCCCGCGCAGCTGGCTGAGGCGGAGGTGAAGGGTCGGGAGGACTATCGGAGGTCCGAGGACTTTCAAGCTGATGCCATGAAGTTCTTTGGTGCGGAGGTGGAGAACACTCTCTTCAACGCGGTTGAGGAGCTCCACCTGGAGTACGGGGACGCTATCAATTTCGACAAGTCTCCTTCCCTCGCTCCCTTTGCGAAGAAGTATTTTGCTCTTTCCGAGGAGAGTGATGGGGGGAGTACCCCCGTAATTGTCGAAGACGCTTCTGAACTTCCAAGTGCGGACGCCCCGATAGCCAATCCTCCCGAAGCCAGCCCTGTGGATCCTTCTGTTACCGACTCCGCGGACCCAGCTGCTGTCAACGCTGCAGACAAGGACCAAGTTGAATGTTTATTTTTAGAGTCCTTGTATCTTCTTCTCTTTTGTCGTCGTCGGGCCCTTGAGCCCTTATCAATATCAGACTTCTTTAGTTCTGATTCTTTCGTTGCACTTCTCCGAGTGGCTTTATTATACTTTCTCAAGTCGAAACCTCGATACTTAAGATACATCACTTAAGACGATTTACTAACTTGCACCACTTAAGGTGACTTACCATCATGCACCACTTAAGGCGACTTTTCAATACTTAGGATAAGTCCCAGAGTCGCGCATCACTTAAGACGACTTTTTCAACTTGCGCCACTTAAGGCGACTTAATATCGTGCACCACTGAAGGCGACTTTACATCGTGCACCACTTAAGGCGACTTTTCAATTTGCGCCACTTAAGGCGACTTGATATCATGCACCACTGAAGGCGACTTTACATCGTGCACCACTTAAGGCGACTTTTCAATTTGCGCCACTTAAGGCGACTTGATATCGTGCACCACTTAAGGCGACTTTATATTACTTAGAGTAAATCTAAGAATCGTGCATCACTTAAGACGACTTAATTCCGCGCACCACTTAAGGCGACTTAGTTCCGTGCATCACTTAAGACGACTTAATTATTACTTAGGATAAACCTAAAAATCGTGCACCACTCAAGGCGACTTAGTATCGTGCACCACTCAAGGCGACTTTATATTGTGCACCACTTAAGGCGACTTTTTGATACTTAGAATAAATCTAAAGATCGTGCACCACTTAAGGCGACTTAGCCCCATGCATCACTTAAGACGACTTTTCTCGTGCACCACTCAAGGCGACTTTTCTCGTGCACCACTGAAGGCGACTTTTCTCGTGCACCACTGAAGGCGACTTTTCTCGTGCACCACTGAAGGCGACTTTTCTCGTGCACCACTGAAGGCGACTTTCTCGTGCACCACTCAAGGCGACTTTGACACTTACCATAAATCTAAGGACAACTCTTATTGGAAGCAACCTCTTTATTTATTGACGGCACAAAATTGGCTTACATCGAATTAAACGATAAACAGCATACACCACTTAAGGCGATTTTACATCGGGCACCACTTAAGGCGACTTTATCGGGCACCACTTAAGGCGACTTTATCGGGCACCACTTAAGGCGACTTTCTTCAAGCATGGTGTTTCTTCAAGTGTTCGCCACTAAAAGAATGCTTTAACGTTCTGCCATCAAGGTCTTCCAACTTGTACGCATTTGGAGCTGGCATCCCCACGACCTTATAAGGTCCTTTCCATTTTGGTGACATCTTGTTGACTCGATCCAAAAGGGTGAACTCGTTGCGACGCCAAACCAGCTCCCCAACGAAGAGCTGTCGGCATTTCACTCGCCGATTGTAGTACCTGGCCGTCGCCAAACGCATTCGAGCTTGGACTTCATCGGCTTCCCGCCTCTTCTCTTCGAGTAAGTCCAAGTCCAGACGTCTCATTTCATCGTTCGTCAGGGGCTCGTAATACCTCATCCGATGGGACGCCACAGCTACCTCCACAGGGGCGACAGCTTCCGTGCCATAAACGAGGCCAAACGGAGTCTCCCCCGTTGATCGCTTGGGTGTCGTTCTAACAGCCCAAAGCACATTTTCCAGTTCGTTCAGCCACTTGCCCTTCAAGGCATAGACCCTCTTCTTCAGGCCATCCATCACGATTTTGTTGGCTGACTCCACCTGGCCATTGGTCTGAGCATGGCGTACGGAGGCGGTCCGATGCTCAATATTCAATTCCTCCAGATACTCCCTCACCTGAGAGCCGTTAAACGGTGGGCCATTGTCGCTGATCACCACCTTAGGAATCCCGTATCTGGACACGATGTGGGTTTGGAGGAACTTGACGATCTGGTTCCCCGTTGTTCTGGCCAATGCCTTCGCCTCTATCCATTTCGAAAAATAATTGATAGCTACAAGTAAATACTTACATTGTCCTTGTGCTTGTGGAAGAGGTCCCACCAAGTCGATGCCCCACTGCGCGAAGGGCCACGCGCTCTTGATGGATGTCAGATTAGCGGCCGGAGCCACGATACTCGGGGCGTACCGCTGGCACGCGACACAGGATCGGACCAACGCCGTTGCTTCCTTGTTCATCGTGGGCCAATAGTAGCCCAAGTTCAACACCTTCCTCATAATGGATCGGACCCCTTCGTGACAAGCCGCGACCCCTTCGTGCATTTCCTTCAGGATTCGATTGGTGTCGCGTTCTGCCACACACTTTAAGTACGGAGTGGAGAACCAGCCCTTCTTGTATAGCTGATTGTCCAACATCACATAATTAGACGCGATCCGACATATCCTGTCTGCTGCTACCTTATCATCGGGGACTGCCCCCGTAGTCAGATACGCGACTATCGGGGTCATCCAAGTGGGCTCCTCCTCCGATTTTGCCTCAATGGTGCACACCTGCGTCGGGTCGATGTTCGATAAGATCACCTTCTCCAAGAAGTGCACCTTCCGATTTTCTTCCAAGGGTGCCCCTAGGGCAAATTTGCTCAAGGCATCTGCCTCTACGTTTTCCTCCCTCGGAATTGCCTCGATATCGAAGCTTTTAAAGCTCTCCTTCAGGGCTTGTACCTCGCGTAGATACTTCTTCATTATTGGACTTCTTGCTTCGTATCGCCCTTGAACCTGGTTCACGATTAAAGCTGCGTCGCACTTCACTCTTAAGTGATCGATTCCAGTGCCTTTAGTATTTTTTGGGCCCGTGATAAGAGCTTCATATTCCGCTTCGTTGTTTGTGGCCTTGAATGTTAAAGCCAAGGCGTATCGGAGCGGTTCACCTTCGCCCGGTGGTATCAACAAAAAGCCCGCTCCTGATCCGTCCGAACTCGCGGAGCCATCCGTGTACATCTCCCAGGTATTTTCCTTGTTTGGCTGTTCTGATTGCTCTGCCCTCTCTGGTTGTTCTTCTATCGGGACCTCCATGGTTGCCCCCTCTACAGGGCCCGCTTCTTCTAGATCGGGGGCTGTAGATTTTGCTATAAAATCCGCCAATGCCTGGCCCTTGATGGCCGTTCTTGGAGCAAAGTGTATTCGAAACTCACTAAGCTCTACTGCCCATTTCACTAATCTTCCCGACGCATCCGGTCGGTTCAAAAAATGCTTCAAAGGCTGGTTCGTCAGCACAGTAATCTCGTGTGCGTGGAAATAAGGCCTTAGCTTCCGAGCAGTAATAATCAACGCAAAGAGGTACTTCTCAACGGCGGGATAGTTTAATTCAGACTTGGCAAACGCCTTGCTTACATAATAAACGGGGACTTGATTACCCTCGACAATCTTTACTAACACAGAGCTAATGGCAAATTCAGAAACAGCCAAATAAAGGTAGAGAGGCTCGCCTGGAACCGGTTTCGCAAACGGCGGGAGGGTGCGAAGGTGCTGCTTGAGTGCTTGGAACGCCTCTTCACACTTGGCGGTCCATTCGAATTTCTTGTTGGCCCTCAGGACTTCAAAAAACGGCATTGATCGGTCGCTGGCTTTGGACAAGAAGCGATTCATTGCAGCTAGTCGGCCATTCAGCACCTGCACCTCTCGATGGTTTATCGGAGACTGCATCTCCTCGATTGCCCTCAGCTTCTCAGGATTCACTTCAATTCCTCTTTGGCTCACCATGAAGCCCAAAAACTTCCCTGAGTGGACTCCGAAGGCACATTTCGTCGGGTTCAAGCGAACTTGATGGAGCCTCATCCGCTCAAATGCCATGGTTAGGTTGTGCACATGATCCTCGGCTTGTCGGGACTTCACCAGCATATCATCCACATAAGATTCCATGGTTTCTCCCAGCATATCTCCAAACAGTTTATTCACCATCCGTTGGTAGGTGGCCCCAGCATTGATCAACCCGAAAGGCATGACATCGTAGTGATAGATGTCACTGTCTGCGTAGAACGCTGTATGGGGAGCGTCTTCCTTGGCCATCTTGATCTGGTTGTAGCCTGAATACGCATCCATGAAACTTAACAGCTCGTGTCCCGACGTGGCATCCACCAATTGGTCGATTCTCGGGAGTGGGTAGCAGTCCTTTGGGTAAGCCTTGTTCAAGTCGCGGAAGTCCACACACATTCGCCATTTCCCGTTAGTCTTCTTCACCAGCACTGGGTTGGCAACCCAAGTCTGGAATCGGAGCTCCTTAATGAACCCAGCATCGAGCAACCTTCCCACCTCCTGCTGGATCGCGATCTTCTTGTCCGTGCCCATCGGACGCCTTTTCTGTGTGATAGGCTTGATCGCGGGGTCTATCTTCAGCTCGTGTACGATCACATCGGGGCTGATTCCTGGCATATCGCTCGGGGACCAGGCAAACAGCTCCTTGAACTCCTTCAACAACTCCACCAATTTTTGGGCTGCCTCTTCAGTCAGAGCAGACCCGATTTTCACCTTCCTCTGGGGTCCGTCGATCTCGACTTCTTTCAGATCTTCTACGGGGGCGGGACGCCCAAACTCTTCCCTGGGATCTGTGTCTGTCTGAAGGACAGTCATGGCCTCTCGCCTCCTCCTCCGGGTGGCATTAACATAGCATTTTCGGGAAGCCACCTGGTCGCCCTTGACCTCTCCGACTCCGTGGTCGGTCGGGAACTTCATCTTCTGGTGCACTGTCGAGGCGACCGCCATCAGGGGATTAATAGTGGTCCTCCCGATAATCGCGTTGTAGGTCCCCGCAGAATCAACCACAACAAACTCCACGTTCCTCCTTTCTGATTTCCACCCGCTACCAAACTCTACTGGTAAGGTGATTACTCCTATCGGATAGGAGGTTGAGCCCGAGAACCCGACCATCGGAAAGTTTGCCTCCTTTAGATCTTTCTTCGTTTTCCCATAGCTTCCAGCGCGTCCATGAATAGAATGTCGGAGGAGCTCCCTCCGTCGATTAGAATTCTCTTCATTTCAAACCCGTCTACATCCAAGGTTACCACCAAGGCATCGTCGTGCGGAGTCTCCACGCCTATGAGGTCTTCCGACGAGAAGGAGATCACCATCTCTTCTTTCAAGGTCCAGGATCGGGACCTCTTACCCAACACCACTGCTGTAGGGATTCTAGAGGCATAGACCTCTCGGGCGGATGAGGTATCACCTCCAGCAGCAAACCCTCCATGAATCACATTGATAGTGCCCCGTCTCTCCTTGCGAGCACCGGATGACTCTGGATCGGTTCTCTTCTTTTTTGGGGACCGATCGTGGGATCGGGAACGGGACCGCGATCGGGACCGAGAGCGGGATCGACACCGCTTATCCCCGACGAATTCCTTGAGCTTCCCCTTCTGGATCAGCTTTTCAATCTCCTTCTTCAGTTCCCGACAGTGATTGGTGTCGTGACCATTTGCGCGGTGAAATCGGCAGTAGAGATCCGTGCGGGATCCCAAGAATTCTCCATCTTTCTTCGGGGGGTACCTGGAGATACCTTGTCGTTCCATGACTGTCAGCACTTCTGCCATGGAGCAGTTAAGAGGAATGTCGAGATCCTCCCGCTTATCCTTCCTTGAAGAACGTCTATCGTCCCTTCGATCAGGTCGGCCTCGGTTCCGACTACTCTCGGGTTTGCCTTTTGTCTTACGATCGTCGAAGGGTTTAACCGACTGCTTTCCTTTGTTCGACTTTGGGGGCTCCAGTTCTCCCGCGGCTATCTTTGACTCCTGGACATCGATCTGCCGTTTCACCCTCTTTTGTAATGCCTCCATATTCCACACAGCTTTCTCAGCTACGCTGTGCATTAGGTCGGAGCCGTAGGGGGCTGTCAGGTTCCGAATGAAGGTACGGATGGTTTCGCCCTCCGAGATTTCCTCGTCTATCTCTGCTACGCTGGCCGTGTACCGCTGGTAATAGTGCGCCAGTGATTCGTCGGGCCTTTGCACCACCTGGGTCAGGGACCTCACGCTCTTCAATAAACGCCTCCGACCCTGGTACTGCTGAATGAATCAGTCGTGCATATCTGCCCAGCAAGTGATGCAGCCTGGGAGCAGACTGAAGAACCAGGTCAGGGCTCTTTCTCCAAGTGTGTTCGGGAACAGCGTACACACTATGTCCTCACTCGGGGCTCTTCCCAGACACGCCATGAGGTGTTTCTGGACATGGCGAACTGGGTCTCCTTCGCCATCGTACTCCTTTATCGTGGGGATACCTAGCCCGGGCGGGGCTAGGGTGTCAATAAGTCGGGGAACGAAGGGATGAGTGGATCGATCCCTTAGCTCCGACACCAACGGCTTCTGTTCTCCCATGCAGATGTTCACGATCTTTACCACCTGGTCGGGAGTGATGGGACTATTCAAAGGAATGGTCCTGTGCTGTACTGGTCCTGGCCCATCAACCACGAACCTCTCCGGCTGACCGGACGCTCTACCTCTGTCCTGGCCTCGGGGCAGGACTTCCTGTGCGTTCCGACCCTCTGTCGGTGGGGCCACTTCCTCCAACGGGGGCATCTGCTCCTGCCTCCTCGCAGCCTCTCTTCGGTCCAAGAGAGCCTCTACGGCCGCCAAAAACATGGGCATGGCTTCCGCCACGGCCCTTGTCAAGTCTGTAGCTGGGGGAGCCTCCTGCCCCCTATTGCCCTGGTGCTGAGGAGCAATATCTTCGGGATCTCCATTGTGCCCCCCTGTCTGGGAGAGCTCAGCCGGGGGATGGTTCTGGTTTTCCTCCTGTTCCGGTACTGAATCCAGATTCGTTGCAGCGGGGTGACGGGAACCACCGGATTGTCCCTGTCTTCTGTGCTTGCCAGCCGCCATCGATCGAGTAGAAGGCATATCAGCTTTTTGTTTGATTCCCACAGACGACGCCAATGTTGGATCACGGTGGAACTCCGGTACGGACTTTGACGGCAATCCTAGCTCCTTTGCTCCACGCAATCCTGCAAGAGGGGATAGACCGGGCGGTGACCCAGAATCCCTCTCCGATGCTTAAATGAGTATCTCGTATGACTGGCAAGCAGTAATCTCAAAGTGTATTGAATTCAACGTAAGTGATCTGAGGTGACCTCTTGCCCTTTTATAGGCGAAGAGATGCCTCAGGTACCTGGTGAACCGTTAGGGGTGGTTAGCCCGTATCCCGCATATCTCGGATGTGATCTCGCGTATCTCAGTCATGCCCCGCGTATCTCGGCCACGCTCCGTGTATCTTAACCACGTTCCGCGTATCTCGGCCACGCCCCGCATATCTTGGCCTTATCCTCTGATAATCGAGTCCCGACTCCCGTCGGGGACTCCAGAGTTATCTCGTTGTGTCACCGCTCGGGGCCCCTCGTCATCGTGACAGGGCCAATCATTCTCAGGGATTCATCATCGGGGCCTACTTAAAGGCTTCTCATCGGGAGCTTCCAGCTCCACTGTCGGGACCGACTCTGTCGGGACCTTGCCTTGTCGGGACTCCCTTCGTCGGGACCCTTCTCCTAGGTCATCTTGACCTTCATTTTGGGCTTGGTGGGCCTGTTTGCCGTTTCCTCCCCGTTAAAGGGCCTGACGGCTGTAATCGAACCCATCAGGGATAATTATGCAAGCAGATTTTTTCATAGCATTTCATTAACATATGAATTTCTCCTGTCTTCTTTCAATTTAGGAATCTTATACAATGTAAAAAAAACATGCTTTACTCTCCTATACAAACCACAATAGCGAAAAATGTCAGGCCTTTTTTTTTCATTTTTTAGTTTCTTATCATTTTGATAATTTCGTTCGTTTACACTTTGTCATCATTCTTTTCATTTTTCTTTATTCGATTTCATACAATGGCTGAAGCAAAAACAATAACAGAATCAGGTACGTAGACCAGAATGATATTTTTCAACGTCTTGTTGGCTTATCCGATCAAATCATAAATTTGGTAACAAGTAGCGCAGTTCAGTCACTATTCAGTCAGAGATTTCAAATAGAGGAAATACACATAATACTCAACGTTAAGTAATAACAAATTCTAAATTTTAGTAAATAAAATTTAAAAATCAATTAAATTCTAAACGTTAAGGAAATTACTAAATATACTTTAAAAAGTTGAAAATATATATATATATATATATATATATATATATATATTTATAAATATTTCAAAAACAATGTATGGATTTATTTTTAAATAAAAATCATATTTTAAAAGGTAGCGAAGGTCGGGAATACTCGGGGCGCAACCCCGGATTGAATCCAACTCAGATCAGCTCACCCGACTTAAGTGACCTCGTATTGGTCGAGTCCACAAAAACTTAATTGAAACACACAATCTTACTTTTACAATCATGGTGTGACTTTAATTAGATTAACTTGTCTAATATTGATTAAATATATTTAGGGTTAAGAACACAATAGGGGCCTGAATGTTTGCCCATGTTGCCAATTGGGGTCTGAATTGAATAATGATTTTATTAAGGGCCTGAATTTTGAGTTATGTTTATATGAGAGGTCTCCGTCTATTTTTTCTGTTAAAAGTGACGGAAAGTGGTCACATGCTTGGCATGTCACCAAAAATAAACTGAAAATTCGAAAATGCCCTTTGACCAAAGTGTGTCCCTCACATGTTTGACCTAAAGAGATGAAAATGCTCTTTAAACCACCATAGCTCCGGCAACCACAACCCGGCTCCGGCGACCACCACCCCAGCTCTGGCGACCCTAACCCCCCTCCGACGACCCAAAATAGCTCTGATCGGAGCTTTTTTGGGTCGCCGGAGGAGGGTTTGGGTCGCCGGAGCTGGGGTGGTGGTCGCCGGAGCTGGGTGGTGGTCGGTGGCGGTGGTCGGAGCCGTGGTGGCCTTAAGGGCATAATTAGTGTGCATGGGTATTTTAGACATTTCACATTTCATTAATTAAACTGATAAATTATATAATAATTGCAAAAGGGTAATTCTGTCTTTTCACGTGGTTCCGTTACATTTAACAGAGAATTTGGACGGAAACCCGAAAAAACACAAAACTCAAAATCTAGGCCCTTAATAATATCATTTTTCAATTCAGACCCCAATTAGCAAAATGGACAAACATTCAGACACCTATTGTGTACTTAAACCCATATATTTATTCATATTGTTGTCGCTGAGCACGATATAAACTATTTTACATTTCCTGGCAGATGATGACTTTCTTCATCGAATACTAAGGTGAAATCAAGATATATATGATTACTGATGAATTAGCACTCGGGAATTTTGTTTTAGTATGAATTGTGAAACCTACTTGCACTCCACATTTATAATTTGATACAAATAGTTTTTTTAATGTTCAAGCACGTGCTAATATTTCTAGTATAATAGAAAACCATATGGGTAATATGCATTATTGTTCTTTTGAATTTAGTGATTTACATTTGCAGTTAAATTTGGATAGTGAATATAGAGTATATGATTTATGATTAGTAATAATAAATTATGTCACTTCGCCCCACCCCCGGATATATGGGACGGGTACGGGTCTGGCCATACCCGCGCCGACTCCAATCCATTGACACCCTACCTTACTACTACGCACCAAAGTGGAAAGCAGAAACGAAACTCAGTTTTGTTTAGTTTCTACCCCCACACCCACTACTGACTGACTGATTGATAGACTTGAATATACAAACAATATTTTGGAAATTGATTGATTGACCAAGACAAGCAAGGTATGACTTGCCGCCTGTTGTTGGATCATCTTCTTCTTCTTCTCCTTGCTTTGGTAGGATGGATGGATGGATGGATATTGGTGAAATAAATGAAAACACACACATCCTCCATATCCTTTATTCATTCTAATACACCCACATTCACACTCCAGCTTTTTGCTTCACCATCATCACCTTCCTTTATATATGTCTCTAGATATGCCTCATCCTCATCCTCATCCTCATCCTCATCCTCCTCCTCCTACATAATAATAACATATATATTTATATATATTTAGGATAAAATTCAATTCTGTAAGAAAATCAGCTCTAGATTTAGGTAGGGGATCATGTCAACCTCACTCTCCTCATCATCATCACTTGCATATGCAGAGTCTAGTCTATCATACAACATCCCGTCACCATCATCTTTCACGTCCTCCATTTTTTCCTGCCATCTCATCATTCAGAAACAGGAGCTCACAAATATATATAAAATAAAAATAAAATAAAATTGCATGCTCTCACTATTTCTGATCTTAGTTTCTCCACTTTATTCTGCATCGCCGAAACATGACTAAGCAATGCCTGTTTCACCAAACAGTTAGCAGCTAAAGTGATTAATACTAGTATAGAACAAAATGGGGCGGCCACTCATGTGCTGTACCTCTCGCCGCTGAAGTTCAATTGAGCGTGCTAGTGCCTTGCGCTTTGTTAAAAGATTCTTAGGCCTTAGACTGCTTGGCCTCTCATACTCCTTCCCACGAAATACAATTATCGCATACCCTTTTGACACTTTATCTACAGAAACCAACACACCCCCACTCTCAGCCTCAAGTGCAAGTGCGATATTCTTCACTTGATCAAATGTTCCTTTCACAAGGATCTTCACTAACTCTCTATATTTCCAGTGCAAATGCATGTTTTCAACTGTACCATCGAAAACTCCACGTCTCCCTGATTCAAACAAACAAAAACCTTATTAAAGCAAGTAAATAAATCAACAGTCTTTATGTTACTGTGGGCAGATTTATGAATGAAATGAAATCTCTACTTTCTTTTCAATAGTCTTATCTGAACTCCGCTACAAATTTGAAGAGAAAGGGGGCCGTTGGAGAACACAAATCAGACAGAGGGAAAGAAAGAGCAGCAAGTATCCAAGAAAAATGACATGATTATGCTGATAAATAAAAATCAAAACTCAACAACAGTGGAGTTTCCATAAAAAGCTGAACTAGTGAAGATGGGTATTCTGACTGTATTGAACTTCATCTTAAACCTGTGATATGGCAAGCATATATTGACTTGTCTATGCCAGGAGCAACAAGACTAGAGAGCATGAAGTAGAAAGTTTACTGAAAGCTGGTTTGGGAAATAAAACATCGAATGGATATTCAGCAGCTGTTTCATGTTTTTGTAAAAGTCAAAAAAACAAAATATTACTGCTATGTTTATCAGTTCAAATTGTTCAACGGGAACGGCGACCAAGTATGACTTCCCGAATACTTCGTGTTATAACAACCCCCTCACTCAAAACCTCTTTATTAAGTGATTATCAAATAATATATACTATACTGAATCCAGTTTTGCAACCATCATCAGGATCCAGTACGACGTCAATCGACAACGAATAGGCATTTAAAAGTAGGTGGTTACTGGTTAGATAGAGATTTAGTATTGGTCAGAAGTTGCGACCAGTATATGTGCCACATGAGATGAGTATCTCTTACCAAGAAGCAAAAATGCTTTCATCCTTAGGCCAAGTTTTCGGAACATAAACCTTTCTTCATCAGTAATGCTATCTGGATCTGCTTGCCTTTTTGCAGGTTGTAAGAACTCTTCCACCTTCCTGAGGGCTTTTTCTGCCCGCAGCAGCTTTTTTTCAGCCTAATAAGATGCATGACAAACTCAGATTGATTACAACAAATAGACGTACAAGTTATTATCTTTTTCTGACAATACATAAATGAAAAATAATGGAGTTCCAAAGGACTAACCCGTAAAAGCTTCTTTTCAATCTTTCTAACAAGATCCGCATGCCTAGCCATTTCAGCTTCCCTGGTCACTTTATGCTTATGATGCTCATCCAAATTTTGTGCCCATTTGGCATTTTCATTCATCGTCTCTTCAAGTGTTCCAGTATTACCTAGTTGCTCCGTTGTTTCAACGATGGGCATGACTAAGGCTGAGGCCCTAAGTCGAGCCTGCTCCTCTTCATCTTGGAATGATTGTGCTAATCTCTCTCTCTCCAATAATACCTCCGTAACATCGGGTGAAAGAAAGTTTTTCCCTCTGTAGAAGACCAAGTAATCCTTGTTTCTCGAGAGCAGCACTCCCCCTGTCAATCTCTGTATTTAAGAAAAACAGCTTTTTACGATGACTGGCTGCATGCAACATTAAAATCTTGAAAGGTGAAACACTAGGTTGGGAATTGTTGGGTTGTACAAAAGTTCCATTATAGGATGTGCCAGTTATTAACTGCATAAATATTATGACAGAAGACAGTCTGGATTCTTCTTCATATTTTTGTGACACATGACATGATGAAAGAAGGTGATAGGATATACTGTTAGTTGTATGATATTGCCCGAATAGGAAGACATATTATTGCTAACTACTACCTTATGTCTAAGAACCAATGCCCATTGCAGCATAAAAGTTGTTGAATAACACCAATCCAATGCACATATTTCCAGTGAATAGCTAATTATGGAAAAACAATTGTACTGACACGCGATTGCTCTGATACCTCATTTAGCATCATAAGTGTATATCTCAGATTGAACAGTACATATACTACTGTAAAAAAAGCCAAAGGAAAGAGGAAGCAGAAAACAAAAATGGATAAAAATATTTCATGATACACAGGCTTCAACTTTTATCAATATTCCTTCTAAAACCATTAGAGATATTACAAGACAGATCAAGAGAATGCTTAACTGAATCTCCTGATAGGAGAAAACTTATCAGAAACTTTCACTCACCTTAATGTCCTCTGCCATTCTTTCACTGGTGGTCAGCTGTACGCCACGCTTCAAGGCAACCTTAGCAATTGAACTCCGTTCCCAGAATTTGATTATGGCCTTGGCAAGACCTTGAAGCTGCCTACTCCTACCTAGATATGACAAGTTGACAAAGACGACAATGGCCTTACTAAGAGCTTTCATTAATATTGAGACTCTACTTATTTGCAGAACTGGTCATTCTAGACGGAAGAGAAATGATTTCCTCAGAAACACAATCTGAGATGTAACTCTGCTGAAACGTTTTTTTATATATATATATATTTTTTAAATTGTATTTTGTAGCCACATAAAGGAAAACTGAAGTTTAACATACCTAGAGCAAAATGAGGAGGAAGAACCCGAGCCAATCTTCTTAGAGCTGTTGCGTCCTTCTGTGAGAGAGTTGCCCGAACTCCATACGGAAGAATTCTAAAGGGAGGTTGAAAACCAGGAACTATGCCTGCAAGCATATCTGCATCCACAGGCAGAGGATCACATCCTGGCCAATCTTGGTAGCGAGGACCCAGACTACCCAAAAATTTGTCCATTTCATCTTCATACTCAACCTCTGGCAGCGATTCTATATTATCATCACCAATAATCGCTGTGGCATCAACATTTGTCTGCTCAGGAAGTGATGCACCTTCAACTCCTCCTGAAGGTATTCTTCTGGTCAGCTTCACCGAAGAAGGATCCTCATAGCTCACACCCCGATATAAAGAAATGGCAGTTCCTGACCTCCACACAACCAGCCCACCAGTCTTTCTCTGTTTACAAGGAGATTAAATCCATCATACAGCTATCAAAGGGTCACACAAGTTATATCACCTAAAATCAAGCATCACCTATCCAATCTAATCATAATCTCAAAAATTTCTAGACAAAGTATCCAAGCTCTACAGGTGTTAAAAGTTGTTAACTTAACATTCACGTCAATAACAGCTACATCTTTTTTATTCCGACCATAGAAATCTTCATTAGAAGCAATATAAAAGAAAGGGCATCACGGCCCATAATTCACCAGAACACAAAGAGATAGATAACACTCAACCTCAAACAGAAACAAATGAATATTGTAAGACTAACAATAGCAGTGGCTCTAGCCAGTGTGGCCCCTTAGTCACTCTTCATTTAAGGAATCCAAACTGCTAGAACATGAGGCTCACTCTGCAGCAAGAGATAGTCACCAACTGAACCACCTCAAAAGCCTCCAGGTACTAGTTCCTTCTAGTCACCTCCACTCGTATCCTCCTCTTATCCAGCTAAGGGAACCAACCCAAAAACATGAGGTGATCTCACATAACAGATTCATTTAGTTCCAGATTTAACTACAATGTGACGTGTCTCTTTCTCCTTACCCCTACTCTCTTAGCACCTCCATTGGGCTCCATGTATCCAACAATCAACCTGTAATACTTGCCACTGGATCTATCCACATTATTCAATTCTTCTAATAAACTTCGCCTCACAACCTGCTTCCTCTTCTCCACTTCTAAATACACATAACGCATCTTCACTGATTTATCTATGATCCAACTAAGCTAAGATACCACATTTTGAAATATTACCGATATTTTTTCTTCTGAATATATCTACCCCTACGCCTCCACTGGGGTTCTTGTACCTGAGTTTCAAGTTTCAAGCCACTACCACCAATCCTTAAAGCTTGCAATAAGCACGGACCATAGGTCTAGATGGAGAACGGAAAATGCCACAGACAATGAACACTAGAAATTCATCAAAATCAACTATACCTTGTCAACTGAGAAAGAGAAAGTATCATATAGATAATAGTATATAAACAGCTATATAGCACTAAGGCATGCATTATAATTAAGACACTTGAAAGAAGCAATAAATAGGGAATGTGAAATCAAATAAGGCATCACAGTACTTGCAGAGTCAAGTTTTTTAGGAGTATAACAAACCTCTAGTATTTCATGCATCTTCTTCATATTAAGTGCAGCAGCTCCTTCAACTTTGAGCCTAACAATCTCTGATCTCCTCCACACCTCATGAATCTTATTAACAACATCCTCTTTGACACCCCCGCTCTTGATCCGTACCTTTTGCTTTGCCTGGAAGGTGAGAAGCCTTAACCGCCTTAATTCAGTGTCAGGAAGAGTCAATTCCGCCTCGGACGTCTTACTCTTACCTCTTGCCGTCCACTTAGCGCCCTCCTCTTCCTCCTTTTCCCATGGAAACTTCACCTCTCCATCGTCACTCCGAATGGCATTTCTGTCGCCAAAAGGAGATTTTGGTGAAAATCCACCAGCAGTATTTGGCAGCAGACCTTCCTCCACATAGAATATGTCCTCTACTGACCCCTTCTCAATCACTCTCTCCGAAATACTTTCCTGTCTCCTCTCTGCATCCTGATTATCATCCATGTATCCGAATTTCTTCAACTTGTCTACGATTCGCTGCATGGTAGTCCCTCCTCCGCTACCACTAGAATCACTCTCAGCAAAACCCAAATTTTGCAGATTCCCATTATTCTTCCTATAATTCACAGCTATCCGAGGATATTTCGATCTAACTAGCTTCTTTTTGTCACTCCATCTACCTAGCCAATTGCTGATCCTAGGAAGGGGTATTCGAGTAGAGGATGACGTAGATGTCGGATTGAGCTCAGAGGAACATAGTGAGTGACTATTTCTTCGTGGGAGTGAAGAAGCATACCGGAAGAAAGTGAGACGAGTGCCATGAAATGTAGCTGGTTGGAATTGGCGGCCTGGTACTAGAGCCATGACAGACAACAAGTAGCAAAACGTCGTCTATGCAAAGAAGAACCTTTGGAAGTTCATCATTTATCCCCACTCAACGATTATGTGACCCTATCTCTCTTACGCCCTGCCTCTGCGTCTCTTACGGTTTATATACTTACTGCCTATAAATTCTATTAATTCCAAATTGTAAAGTTTATTCAATTTTTTTAAAATTTTTATTATTATTTTATTTTTAAAATAACATTAAAGAGTAAATAAAAACTATTTAAAAATGAAAAATAAGTTTTCAAAAAAATTGTATACAAAAACATGATATATTATTATTCTTAAAAACAAAAATTATTTTTATAGAAACAAAACTTCAGATTTTTCTTTTGAGAAAAATGATAATTTCAATTTATTTTTTCAGTTTATTTTTAAACTTCATACATACAATTATTCTGAATCTATTATTGGTTTTTTTTTAATAAATTTATGATGTTTTCTATTTTTAAAAAATAAAACAAGATATAATTTAAAAGTAAAAAAATATTTTGGTATGCATAAAGCAATTAATAACTTAGAAGTAGCTAATCTAATCCCTAAAAAAAAAATTGACAGTGGCTGATGAATGGCTCAGTTAAGCAACCTCGAGTCAACTTGGTCTTATGTGATAGGGTTACGTTACTCTATAAGTCGTCATCGATGAAAAACTCAATCGGACAAGATTTAACTGTGCAAGCACCTACCACCAGCAGTGGAGATTTAATGGTTAAAAGTAGTTACTTTTATGTGGGTTGACTGTATTGTTGGATCACGGTGGAACTCCGGTACGGACTTTGACGGCAATCCTAGCTCCTTCGCTCCACGTAATCCTGCAAGAGGGGATAGACCGGGCGGTGACCCAAAATCCCTCTCTGATGCTTAAATGAGTATCTCGTATGACTGGCAAGCAGTAATCTCAAAGTGTATTGAATTCAACGTAAGTGTTCTGAGGTGACCTCCTGCCCTTTTATAGGCAAAGAGATACCTCAGGTACCTGATGAACCGTTGGGGGTGGTTAGCCTGTATCCCGCATATCTCGGACGTGATCCCGCCTATCTAGGCCATGATCTCGTGTATCTCGGCCACGCCCCGCGTATCTCGGCCACGCTCCATGTATCTTAACCACGTTCCGCGTATCTCGGCCACGCCCCGCGTATCTTGGCCTTATCCTCTGATAACGAGTCCCGACTCCTGTCGGGGACTCCAGAGTTGTCTCGTTGTGTCACCGCTCGGGGCCCCTCGTCATCGTGACAGGGCCAATCATTCTCAGGGATTCATCATTGGGGCCTATTTAAAGGCTTCTCATCGGGAGCTTCTAGCTCAGCTGTCGGGACCGACTCTGTCGGGACCTTGCCTCGTCGGGACTCCCTTCGTCGGGACCCTTCTCCTAGGTCATCTTGACCTTTATTTTGGGCATGGTGGGCCTGTTTGCCATTTCCTCCCCGTTAAAGGGCCTGACGGGTGTAATCGAACCCATCATTTGCCCCCAAGACATGAGGGACTTTTAGTTCGTCGTGTCTTTCAACTCCCGATCTTTCGATACTGGAATCGGGGATCTTTCCCTTGGTTCAGTTACTCGATTATCAGTCTTCTCCTTCACGTTTCCTCAGTGTTTTGCAGATAACGGTTAAGTCCTAGGGGTCTCCTCGGTTCCCCAGTGCATTAAATGCAGTAGATAATGGAGTGACGTTTTCGGCCCACGTGCCTAATTTTTCGCGCCTGTCCTTTTCTGAAAAGTGCTTTTCAGGCCGTTTCATCATTACGTCTGTTGTCCTTCTGCACGTTTCATCTCAACGGTCCAGATTAAGACTCTTCGACTTCGACGACTCGGATCAACGTGTCCTTTCAACCGTCTTCTTCGACTATAAAACCCTAGCCATGGTCATATTTTAACTTTTACCGTCTTCGAATTCTCAAAAGCTCTCTGCGATTTCTCTGCGATTTCAAACTCTGTGATTTCGAAGGTCTTTGGAATTTTTTCCGATCCTCTTTCCGGCGACGCCTCGTTTATCTCCTCAACCTCTACTTCATCATGTTTGGTAAGGGATTCCCCTTTGTTGCTTGTTCGTCTTTTCCTTTTTTATAGCTTTCCAAGAGTCCCACTGTATTTTTCTTGCCATGATTGCTTTTCAGACAGCGGTTCCAGCTCTGAGGGGAGAAAACCCTTTAATTTTGATTATGCTCCGAATGAGATCTCCAATACTGCTTATGATGCAGCCCTCCGAGAGGGTTGTATCACTATCACCCGGGAACCCCGTTTCCCGTATCCTTGGCCTCGCTCCTCGAGTAACCCTGAGGTTACTCGTCCCCAGAAAGGGGAGGTATTTGTCTCTACGGGACAAGTATCAGCGGGGATCAGATTCCCCTTTTGCGGAAATCTGGTCGAGATGTGCCAGCATTACAAGACACATCCTACTACCTTTTCTCCCCATGCCATCCGTCTCTGGAATGCTTTTCAAGTTCTCTGCTTCCGACAGAAGTGGGTCTACAGCCTCCAGCTCTTCAGAACTTTCTATGGGATGAAGTGCAATGAGGCGGGGGTTTGCGCCTTCTACCCTCGGATGCCCAAGTGGAGTAAGCAGCAGCTTGCCCGGTACGGTTGGACCAGTGACACCTGGAAGGTGGTCAAAGGTCGGGGACTCTTGGTTGATACATGGTCCGACAACAGTAGCTGGAAGAAGAGCTACTTCTTCATTCGTCACTCCTCAATTCCCTGGCCTCGGTGGGAGGTGGCAGCAGACCCTCCGCCTACCTTCCACACTTATGCCGACGAGGATTTTGAAACTCTCCAACTTATCCAGCTTTATCGGTGGGGGGAGTCTTACACTCCTCTCAACGCCAACTCACTCGTGGAGCGGGACCTGGTGCACGCCGAGATCCGACTCCTCGATATTGTTTCTGGGGGGTAGCTCTTCGACGCCCTTCTAATATGGTCCCTTGGGTAAACTTCTTACTCTTCTTTGTTTACTGTTTGCAGCCAAGAAGGTATCTGTGCTGACCGATCTGTTCCTTAAGCAGGGGAGACTGATGCTGTCCGCCCCTCGCGGAAGAGGAAGTCCGCCAAGAAGGCTGCTGCTAGGTCGGGGTCTCCTTCAGCGGAGCAACCCAAGCGGAAGCGGGTGGATCTGGACCAGCTCTTTGATGTCCAGAATGCTGAAGAAGGTAAAAAACTCCGACTTGCTATTAAATCATACAAGAGGATGGTCCCGAAGGATTTGATTTCCTCGACCAAGGAAGCCCGCATTGCTGACGTCAAACGAATCCTTCGAGGCGAAACTCCTCGAGTCTTGAAGGCGGGCTACTATCATTATCGTGGGAAGGATCAATACGTCTCCCGACGTATCATTTGGTGTAAGAATCCCGATGAACTTCCTGACTACCTTTCTGAAGCTTCTCATCCTCCAGGTGCAGGTCGCTCGGGAGCTCCATCGGGTGCTGCAGCTTCCGCAGACGCACCGTCTTCAGCGGGGGTGCTTTCCTCAGCTGGAGAGAAGGCTCCAACTGGCGAACAGTTTCGTCAGGTGGAAACTTTGGACACCTCCGAGGAGACTGACGAGGGTGGCCCCCTTCGTCAGCGTCGGAAGGCGGGGCCATCCCCCTTGAAACCAACCCCTCAGGGGCCGCCTCCTTCATCTTCTCCGCAGCAGCGGCAGCCCTCGCCCATCCATGACTTCACTCCTTCCCCTGTTCGGGCCGAGACAGAGGCATGCCCTTCCACTCATCGTCCTCTTTCTCCTCTTGCTCTCGATGGGAACTTCTACAGGCCCTTCGATTCTTCACAAGAGAATGCCCCTGGACTCCTATCCAGACGCTTCAAGGAGTCCCGCTCACGCAAGGGGAGCAGGACCGGGAGCTGGCCCTGCATCTGCTGGCAGGCTCGATCCTGCCTACTATGCGGTATCCGATTTGCCTCAATCGGACGCACATGCAGCGGGATGTCAGGGATATGGCCATGCGCCGCATAGAGGTAAGACTTCGCTTCTTTCTTTTTGGTGATAAATCGGGTCGTTTGTCCATTAACACTTTTCCTCCTTGTTGCAGGAGCTCGGGGACTTCAACCGCCTCATCGGGTATGTCATTGCCTATGATGAGTCCCGGGAGCGGGACCGAGGGGTCCGTGAGCAGCTTCAGGAGGATCTCAAGGCCTCCCAATCTTCGCAGGGAAAGCTTGTCAAGGAACAGGCTGTCCTCAACCAGAAGGTTCGTGACCTCCAGCAGCAGATCAGGGACTTCGAGGGGCTCTTGAGGCAAGAGCGGCAGGAGCGGGAGGCAGCTGTGGACAGGCTGACCCAGGAGAAGAAGGCTGCCGAGGACAAACTGGTCCTCGAGAAGAAGGCTCTGGAGGAGCAAATCGCGGGATTTCCTGCGCAGCTGACCGAGGCGGAGGTGAAGGGTCGGGAGGACTATCGGAGGTCCGAGGACTTTCAAGCCGATGCCATGAAGTTCTTTGGCGCGGAGGTGGAGAACACTCTCTTCAATGCGGTTGAGGAGCTCCACCTGGAGTACGGGGACGCCATCAATTTCGACAAGTCTCCTTCCCTCGCTCCCTTTGCGAAGAAGTATTTTGCTCTTTCCGAGGAGAGTGATGGGGGGAGTACCCCCGTAATTGTCGAAGACGCTTCTGAACTTCCAAGTGCGGACGCCCCGATAACCAATCCTCCCGAAGCCAACCCTGTGGATCCTTCTGCTACCGACTCCGCGGACCCAGCTGCTGCCAATGCTGCCGACAAGGACCAAGCTTGAATGTTTACTTTTAGAGTCCTTGTATCCTCCTCTCTTTTGTCCTCGTCGGGCCCTCGAGCCCTTATCAATATCAGACTTCTTTAGTTCCGATTGTTGCACTTCTCGTACGTCCTTCCCGACGATTTAATAACTTGCACCACTTAAGGCGACTTAAGACGATTTCACTTAAGACGGTTTAATTATTACTTAGAGTAAATCTAAGGATCACGCATCACTTAAGACGACTTTCCGACTTACGCCACTTAAGGCGGCTTAACATCGTGCACCACTGAAGGCGACTTTACATTGTGCACCACTTAAGGCGACTTTTCAACTTACGCCACTTAAGGCGACTTAATATTACTTAGAGTAAATCTAAGAATCATGCATCACTTAAGACGACTTAATATCGTGCACCACTCAAGGCGACTTTATATCGTGCACCACTTAAGGCGACCTTTCAACTTGCGCCACTTAAGGCGACTTTTCATCGTGCACCACTGAAGGCGACTTTTCTCGTGCACCACTCAAGGCGACTTTTCTCGTGCACCACTCAAGGCGACTTTTTGATACTTAGAATAAATCTAAGGATCGTGCACCACTTAAGGCGAATTTTCTCGTGCACCACTCAAGGCGACTTTTTGATACGTAGAATAAATCTAAGGATCGTGCACCACTTAAGGCGACTTTTCTCGTGCACCACTCAAGGCGACTTTTCTCGTGCACCACTGAAGGCGACTTTTCTCGTGCACCACTTAAGGCGACTTTGACACTTAGCATAAATCTAAGGACAACTCTTATTGGAAGCAACCTCTTTATTTATTGATGGCATAAAATTGGCTTACATCGAATTAACCGATAAACAGCATACACCACTTAAGGCGATTTAACATCGGGCACCACTTAAGGCGACTTTATCAGGCACCACTTAAGGCGACTTTATCGGGCACCACTTAAGGCGACTTTATCGGGCACCACTTAAGGCGACTTTATCGGGCACCACTTAAGGCGACTTTCTTCAAGCATGGTGTTTCTTCAAGTGTTCGCCACTAAAAGAGTGCTTCAACGTTCTGCCATCGAGGTCTTCCAACTTGTACGCATTTGGAGCTGGCATCCCCACGACCTTATAAGGTCCTTCCCATTTTGGTGACATCTTGTTGATTCGATCCAAAAGGGTGAACTCGTTGAGACGCCAAACAAGCTCCCCGACGAAGAACTGTCGGGACTTCACTCGCCGATTGTAGTACCTGGCCGTCGCCAAACGCATTCGAGCTTGGACTTCATCGGCTTCCCGCCTTTTCTCTTCGAGTAAGTCCAAGTCCAGACGTCTCACTTCATCGTTCGTCAGGGGTTCGTAATATCTCATCCGATGGGACGCCACAGCTACCTCTACGGGGGCGACAGCTTCCGTGCCATAAACGAGGCCAAACGGAGTCTCCCCCGTTGAGCGTTTGGGTGTCGTTCTAACAGCCCAAAGCACGTTTTCCAGTTCGTTCAGCCACTTGCCCTTTAAGGCATAGACCCTCTTCTTCAGGCCATCCATCACGATTTTGTTGGCTGACTCCACCTGGCCATTAGTCTGAGCATGGCAAACGGAGGCGGTCCGATGCTCAATGTTCACTTCTTCCAGATACTCCCTCACCTGAGAGCCGTTAAACGGTGGACCATTGTCGCTGATCACCACCTTAGGAATCCCGTATCTGGACACGATGTGGGTCTGGAGGAACTTGACGATCTGGTTCCCCGTTGTTCTGGCCAACGCCTTTGCCTCTATCCATTTCGAAAAATAATCGATTGCTACAAGTAATTACTTACATTGTCCTTGTGCTTGTGGAAGAGGTCCCACCAAGTCGATGCCCCACTGCGCGAATGGCCAAGCGCTCTTGATGGATGTCAGATCAGCGGCCGGAGCCACGATACTCGGGGCGTACCTCTGGCACGCGTCGCAGGATCGGACCAACGTCGTTGCTTCCTTGTTCATCGTGGGCCAATAGTAGCTTAAGTTCAACACCTTCCTCATAATGGATCGGGCCCCTTCGTGACAAGCCGCGACCCCTTCATGCATTTCCTTCAAGATTCGATTGGTGTCAGGTTCTGCCACACACTTTAAGTACGGAGTGGAGAACCAGCCCTTCTTGTATAGCTGATTGTCCAGCATCACATAATCGGCCGCGATCCGACGTATCCTGTCTGCTGCTACTTTATCATCGGGGACTGCCCCCGTAGTCAGGTACGCGACTATCGAGGTCATCCAAGTTGGCTCCTCCTCTGATCTCGCCTCAATGGCGCACACCTGTGTTGGGTCGATGTTTGATAAGATCACCTTCTCCAAGAAGTGCACCTTCCGATTTTCTTCCAAGGGCAAATTTGCTCAAGGCATCTGCCTCTACATTTTCCTCCCTCGGAATTGCCTCGATATCGAAGCTTTTGAAGCTCTCTTTCAGGGCTTGTACCTCTCGCAGATACTTCTTCATTATTGGACTCCTTGCTTCGTATCGCCCTTGAACCTGGTTCACGATTAACGCTGCGTCGCACTTCACTCTCAAGTGATCGATTCCAGTGCCTTTAGCAATTTTTAGGCCCGTGATGAGAGCTTCATACTCCGCTTCGTTGTTTGTGGCTTTGAATGTTGAAGCTAAGGCGTATCGTAGCGGTTCACCTTCACCCGGTGGTATCAACAAAAAGCCTGCTCCTGATCCGTCCGAACTCACGGAGCCATCAGTGTACATCTCCCAGGTATTTTCTTTGTTTGGCTGTTCTGATTGCTCTGCCCTCTCTGGTTGTTCTTCTATCGGGACCTCCATGGTTGCCCCCTCTATAGGGCCCGCTTCTTCCAGATCGGGGGCTGTAGATTCTGCTATAAAATCCGCCAATGACTGGCCTTTAATCGCTGTTCTTGGAGCGAAGTGTATGCGAAACTCACTAAGCTCTACTGCCCATTTTACTAATCTCCCCGACGCATCCGGTCGGTTCAAAAAATGCTTCAAAGGCTGGTTCGTCAGCACAGTAATCTCGTGTGCGTGGAAGTAAGGCCTTAGCTTCCGAGCAGTAATAATCAACGCAAAGAGGTACTTCTCAACGGCGGGATAGTTTAATTCAGACTTGGCAAACGCCTTGCTTACATAATAGACGGCGACTTGATTACCCTCGATAATTTTTACTAACACAGAGCTAATGGCAAATTCAGAAACAGCCAAATAAAGGTAGAGCGGCTCGCCTGGAACCGATTTCGCCAACGGCGGGAGTGTGCGAAGGTGCTGCTTGAGTGCTTGGAACGCCTCTTCACATTTGGCGGTCCATTCGAATTTCTTGTTGGCCCTCAGGACTTCAAAAAACGGCATTGATCGGTCGCTGGCTTTGGACAAGAAGCGATTCATTGCAGCTAGTCGGCCATTCAGCACTTGTACCTCCCGATGGTTTATTGGAGACTGCATCTCCTCGATTGCCCTCAGCTTCTCAGGATTCACCTCAATTCCTCTCTGGCTCACCATAAAGCCCAAAAACTTCAATGAGTGGACTCCGAAGGCGCATTTCGTCGGGTTCAAGCGAACTTGATGGAGCCTCATCCGCTCAAATGCCATGGTTAGGTTGTGCACATGATCCTCGGCTTGTCGGGACTTCACCAGCATATCATCCACGTAAGCTTCCATGATTTCTCCCAGCATATCTCCAAACAGCTTGTTCACCGTCCGTTGGTAGGTGGCCCCAGCATTGATCAACCCAAAAGGCATGACATCGTAGTGATAGATGTCACTGTCCGCATAGAACGCTGTATGGGGAGCGTCTTCCTTGGCCATCTTGATCTGGTTGTAGCCTGAATACGCATCCATGAAGCTCAACAGCTCATGTCCCGACGTGGCATCCACCAATTGGTCGATTCTCGGGAGTGGATAACAGTCCTTCGGGCAAGCCTTGTTCAAGTCGCGGAAGTCCACACACATTCGCCATTTCCCGTTAGTTTTCTTCACCAGCACTGGATTAGCAACCCAAGTCTGGAATCGGAGCTCCTTAATAAACCCAGCATCGAGCAACCTGCCTACTTCCTGCTGGATCGCGATCTTCTTGTCTGTGCCCATCGGACGCCTTTTCTGCGTGATAGGTTTGATCGCGGGATCTATCTTCAGCTCATGTACGATCACATCGGGGCTGATTCCTGGCATATCACTCGGGGACCAGGCAAACAGCTCCTTGAACTCCTTCAGCAACTCAATTAATTTTTGGGCTGTCTCCTCAGTCAGGGCAGACCCGATTTTCACCTTCCTCTGGGGTCCGTCGATCTCGACTTCTTTCAGATCTTCTACGGGGGCGGGACGCCCAAACTCTTCTCTAGGATCCGTGTCTGTCTGAAGGACAGTCATGGCCTCTCGTCTCCTCCTTCGGGTGGCGTTAACATAGCATTTTCGAGAAGCCACCTGGTCACCCTTAACCTCTCCGACTCCGTGGTCGGTCGGGAACTTCATCTTCTGGTGCACTGTCGAAGCAACCGCCATTAGGGGGTTAATGGTGGTTCTTCCGATGATCGCGTTGTAGGTCCCCGCGGAATCGACTACCACGAACTCCACGTTCCTCCTTTCTGATTTCCACCCGCTACCGAACTCCACTGGTAAGGTGATTACTCCTAGCGGATAGGAGGTTGAGCCAGAGAACCCGACCATCGGGAAGTTTGCCTCCTTTAGATCTTTCTTCGTCTTCCCCATAGCTTCCAGCGCGTCCATGAATAGGATGTCGGAGGAGCTCCCCCAGTCGTTTAGAATTCTCTTCATTTCAAACCCATCTACATCCAAGGTTACCACCAAGGCATCGTCGTGCGGAGTCTCCACGCCTATGAGGTCTTCCGATGAGAAGGAGATTACCATCTCTTCTTTCAAGGTCCAGGATCGGGACCTCTTACCCAGCACCACCGCCGTAGGGATTCTAGAGGCATAGACCTCTCGGGCGGATGAAGTATCACCTCCAGCAGCAAATCCTCCGTGGATCACATTGATAGTGCCTCGTCTCTCCTTGCGGGCACCGGATGACTCTGGATCGGTTCTCTTCTTTTTTGGGGACCAATCGCGGGATCGGGAACGGGACCGCGATCGGGACCGAGAGCGGGATCGACACCGCTTATCCCCGACGAATTCCTTGAGCTTCCCCTTCTGGATCAGCTTTTCGATCTCCTTCTTCAGTTCCCGACAGTGATTGGTGTCGTGACCATTTGCGCGGTGAAATCGGCAGTAGCGATCCGTGCGGGATCCCAAGAATTCTCCATCTTTCTTTGGGGGGTACCTGGAGATACCTTGTCGTTCCATGACTGTCAGCCATTCCGCCATGGAGCAGTTGAGAGGAATGTCGGGATCCTCCCGCTTATCCTTCCTTGAGGAACGTCTATCGTCCCTTCGATCAGGTCGGCCTCGGTTTCGACTACTCTCAGGTTTGCCCTTTGACTTACGATCGTCGAAGGGTTTAACCGACAGCTTTCCTTTGTTCGACTTTGGGGGCTCCAGTTCTCCTGCGGCTATCTTCGACTCCTGGACATCGATTTGCCGTTTCACCGTCTTCTGTAGTGCCTCCATATTCCACACAGCTTTCTCAGCCACGCTGTGCATCAGGTCAGAACCATAGGGGGCTGTTAGGTTCCGAATAAAGGTGCGGATGGTTTCGCCCTCCGAGATCTCCTCATCTATTTCTGCTACGCTGGCGGTGTACCGCTGGTAATAGTGTGCCAGCGACTCGTCTGCACCACCTGGGTTAGGGACCTCACGCTCTTCAACAAACGTCTGCGACCCTGGTATTGTCGAATGAAACGGTCGTGCATGTCCGCCCAGCAGGTAATGCAGCCTGGGGGCAGACTAAAGAACCAGGTCAGGGCTCTTTCTCCAAGTGTGTTTGGGAACAGTGTACACACTATGTCTTCGTTCGGAGCTCTATCCAGACACGCCATAAGATGCTTCTGGACATGACGAACTGGATCTCCCTCACCGTCATACTCCTTAATCTCGGGGATACCCAGCCCCGGCGGGGCGAGGGTGTCTATCAGTCGGGGGACGAAGGGATGAGTAGATCGGTCCCTTAGCTCCGACACCAATGGCTTCTGTTCCCCCATACAGATGTTCACGATCTTTACCACCTGGTCGGAAGTGATGGGACCATTCAAGGGAATGGTCCTGTGCTGTACTGGTCCTGGTCCATCAACCACGAACCTCTCCGGCTGACCGGTTGCCCTACTCCCGTCCTGGCCTCGGGGCGGGGCTTCCTGTGCGTTCCGACCCTCTGTTGGCGGGGCCACTTCCTCCAACGGGGGCATCTCCTCCTGCCTCCTCGCAGCCTCTCTCCGATCCAAGAGAGCTTCTACGGCCGCCAGAAACATGGGCATGGCTTCCGCCACGGCCCTTGTCAAGTCTGTAGCTGTGGGAGCCTCCTGCCCCCTGTTGCCCTGGTGCTGAGGAGCAATATCTTCGGGATGCGATCCATTGTGCCCCCCTGTCTGGGAGAGCTCAGCCGGGGGATGGTTCTGGTTTTCCTCCTGTTCCGGTACTGAATCCAGATTTGTTGCAGCGGGGTGACGGGAACCACCGGATTGTCCCTGTCTTCTATGCTTGCCAGCCGCCATCGATCGAGTAGAAGGCATATCAGCTTTTTGTTTGTTTCCCACAGACGGCGCCAATGTTGGATCACGGTGGAACTCCGGTACGGACTTTGACGGCAATCCTAGCTCCTTCGCTCCACGCAATCCTGCAAGAGGGGATAGACCGGGCGGTGACCCAGAATCCCTCTCCGATGCTTAAATGAGTATCTCGTATGACTAGCAAGCACTAATCTCAAAGTGTATTGAATTCAACGTAAGTGTTCTGAGGTGACCTCCTGCCCTTTTATAGGCAAAGAGATACCTCAGGTACCTGATGAACCGTTGGGGGTGGTTAGCCCGTATCCCGCATATCTCGGACGTGATCCCGCCTATCTAGGCCATGATCTCGTGTATCTCGGGCCACGCCCCGCGTATCTCGGCCACGCTCCGTGTATCTTAACCACGTTCCGCGTATCTCGGCCACGCCCCGCGTATCTTGGCCTTATCCTCTGATAACGAGTCCCGACTCCTGTCGGGGACTCCAGAGTTGTCTCGTTGTGTCACCGCTCGGGGGCCCCCGTCATCGTTACAGGGCCAATCATTCTCAGGGATTCATCATCGGGTTCTATTTAAAGGCTTCTCATCGGGAGCTTCTAGCTCAGCTGTCGGGACCTTGCCTCGTCGGGACTCCCTTCGTCGGGACCCTTCTCCTAGGTCATCTTGACCTTTATTTTGGGCCTGGTGGGCCTGTTTGCCGTTTCCTCCCCGTTAAAGGGCCTGACGGGTGTAATCGAACCCATCATGTATTTGAAACCCTTCAGAGGCGTGACTCCGCGGTGACCTAATTTGAATATCATGTCACACATGTCCACATACCACATCAGTCATATAAGAATGCAAGTAGAATTGGGGTTTAAGGGGCTGGCATCTTGACTATAATAGGCTACTGGTAGGACTACGTTGACAAAACTAGTGCATGCGCTGGTTGTTAACTAAGTCTTGTCGGAAAAAACCTCAAACTATAAACATTAGAACCCAAATATTACGTAGAAGAATAGACATAGGGTCGCTATTATTAACTCATTCATTTTCACGTCAAAATCGGTGTGAGCCCCTTCTCTCGCCCAGGTGAATCACAAGCTACCAATGGTCAAGGTCAAGATTTTTATATTTAAAACTTTAAGAAGTAAATTGATCATGAGATAAACTTTGGGATGCAATTAATCGAAACACGTGAATAAGACGTGACATTTCAGTCCATTTTAATAGGAAAAAAATTAAGAAGAAATTAATAATTAACGATTCGTATACCTATAAAACTAAATATATTAAAAAAAAGTTAGAGTACTAAACAAGAACATGCACTTAACTAGAGAGGTTCATTTAACACCATTTTATTTAACTACCATTTTATTTGAAGACCATTTATTACGAAAAATTCTTAATACATGCAACATCCATCGTGATTTTCAAGGTTCTACTATTTTTTTAGAAATGTTTTTCTACTATGCTTATAAGAACGATGCTGTAAGCATATGATGATGAGCGTCGTAAATGGAAGCTCATTATATGTATATGTTACCTAAGTTAATTGGGTAAATGTCATATTAGGGAATTGGGCCAGACGTAAATCCCAATTGACATTAGAGGCCCAAAATTGAGCCTCCCTATACATGTGGCCGACCGAAATACCTAGTAGGGGTAAAGTGGACTTTTGTCCGCTTTACTCCTATATATATTGGGAGTTAGGGGTTTTATTAAGGTTAATCACAATTCCCTTTAAGTGGTGTTTTGAGATAAAACCCTCCCCGAGAAACACCTATATTCGGCCAAACCACTCCTCACCAAAGGGTGTGCCAATTTGCTTTCTAGCAAACACTCCAGAGATCTGTCCCCTGCCAAAAATCGCTCAGAGGTTTTGCTGTGGAGAACATATCGCGTAGGGCTGTCTTAACTAGAATCTCTACGGGTGCCGACCGGAGGATCGTAAACTCCCTGCAGAAAGGATCTTGGGACTACGGACATCGTTTGAGGTATGTGCGAATCTTTCCGCTGCGTAATTTCGATTACTAGCATGTATCATGATTTAGTATCCGTAGTGATTACTCCCCGTAATCTAACAGTGGTATCAGAGCCTGTGTTAGGAGTTCATGATTTTGATAAATTGCTGTTCTTGAAAAATTAAATCTTTGGACCGAAAATTTTAAAATTTCGAATTTTGGGGTTTATGGTGGTCCAAAATTTTCATGATGTTCTTAGGAAATTTGATGTTCATGATCTGCAAGAAAATGATGATATTTATCAAAATCAAACGATTGTAGATCTTATTAAAATTTGATCTTGAAATTTTACCACTTGTTCCCAAATATGTGTTTGTGCCGAAAATTTTATTAAATTTATAAGGTAAAATTTTTAATTTCTGTTAGATTACGGGGAGTAATCACTACGGAAACTTAAACATGGTATGTGATAGTAATATAAATTACGCAGCGGAAAGTTTACACATACCGCAAGAGTAACTGTAGTCCAAGATCCTTGCTCAAGGGAGTTCACGATCCTCCGGTCGGGACCGTAGAGGTTCTTGTTAGAGAAGCCCTACGTGGTGCAGCTCCACAGCAAAGCCTCTGATCGATTCTTGGCACGGAGACGGATCTCTGGAGAGTTTGCTCGAAAGCAATTTGGCACACCCTAGGTGTTATATGTTTCGGCCGAACCTTGTGGTGTGGGAGGAGGGTTTTTCTCTCTAAAACACTCTTGTGAGAAGGGGATAGACCGGGCGGTGACCCAGAATCCCTCTCCGATGCTAAAATGAGTATCTCGAGGCAGGCAAGCAAGTATCAGTATGTAAGTATGTGAGCGTATATCCTGAGGTAACTCCTTTCTTTATATAGGGGAGGGGTTATCTCAGTTACCTGTTGGGATAACTGCCACGTTCCGTTTATCTCGGCCAGTAGCCCACGTTCCATCTTTTCCAGCCACTTCCCCACTATGTTGATAGTGGGCGTGTTTCTTGGCCTCGTGCTCTGGTGGCAAGTCCCGACGGAAGTCGGGGACTCCAGAGTTATCTCCTTTGGTCACCGCTCGGGGCCCCTCGTCATCGGGACTGGGCCAGCATTCTCAGAGATTTAATATCGGGGCCTACTCAAAGGCATATCGTCGGGAACTACTCAAAGGCATATCGTCGGGGCCTACTCAAAGGCATATCATCGGGGCCTACTTAAAGGCATAAAGTCGGGAGTGTTCAGCTCATATATCGGGACCGACCTTTTCGGGACCCCTCGTATTGGTCTTCTAAGCCTCGTTTGGGGTCCAGTGGGCCTACTTCGCCGTTTAGTCGCCGTTAATGGGCCTAACGGCTATATCGAAACCCATCATTTGCCCCCAAGACATGAGGGACTTATAGTTCGTCGTGTCTTCCAACTCCGGACCTTTCGATATTCCGAGGATAACCACCAAATCCGAAAAGATTTCTCGATTACTCAACTATTAAATGCGATGGGTGATGAAGTGACGGCTTGAGTGCCCGTGCCTGCTTTTCTGAAAAGCGTTTTATAGTCGTTTTGTCCCTAGTGTTTCGACGATTCAGGTTGAGGCGTTTCATCTTCAACGGTCCAGATCGCAACGTCTCTTTGGCTGTCCTCTCTCCTATAAAACCCCAAATCTTGGCACTATTCAGTTCTCCTTTACCGTTTCATTCTCTGTATTTTCAAAAAGAGCTCTCCTTTCTTTCTCTGATCAACACTCCGGCGACCAGAATCTCCGACCATCAAGATCATCCTTTCTTCTCCGATTCAACGTGTCTGGTAAGATTTCCTCCTTCGATTTCGAAGAGACTTGTTAGCATAGTTTCCTTTTTATCTCAATTAACTTACCCGAACTTTTGCGGAAATCGACTGTGCCTTTTCTTGCTCTGATCCTTTTCCAGACGGTGGATCCAGTTCCGGGGGGAGGAAACCCTTCAAGTTCGTTATGCTTGTAATGAGATTTCAGACACCGCCTATGATGCAGCTCTCCGGGAGGGGTGCATTACTTCCACCTGGGAGCCTCGCTTCCCTTTTCCTTGGCCTCGCGTCCCGGGTGACCCTGTGGTTACTCGTCCCCGGGAAAGGGAGGTATTTGTCTCCACCGGGCAAATATCGGCAGGGATCCGATTCCCCTTCTGTGGGGACATAGTCGAGATGTGTACATATTATAAAACACATCCGACTACTTTCTCCCCTCATGCCATCCGCGTGTGGAATGCCTTTCGCGTCCTTTGCCTCCGTCAACAATGGCCCTATAGCCACCGACTCTTCCGGACCTTCTATGGACTGAAGTGCAATAATGCCGGGGTCTGTGCCTTCTACCCGCGGATGCCTAAATGGAGCAAGGCGCAGCTCTCTCGGTACAGCTGGAATGACGACACCTGGAAGGTCGCCAAGGGTCGGGGGCTCATCACTGATTCGGGGCCCGACAACAGTGTCTGGAAGAGGAGTTATTTCTTCATCCGAAACAGCTCCATCCTATGGCCCCGATGGGAGGTTGAGGCGGACCCTGCTCCCGCTTTTCACACCTACTCTGAGGAGGATATCCAGATTTTCCACTGCATTCAGCTTTATCGTTGGGGGGACTCTTTCGCTCCCCTCGATGCCAACTCCATCGGGGAGCGGGACCTGGTTCTGACCGAGATCCGACTCCTTGATGTCGTCTCCGGGGGTCAACTCTTCGACGACCCTTCTAACCTCGTTCCTTGGGTAATATTCTAACTGTACTTTCGTTTTCATCTTTGCAGCTAAGAAGGTATCACTGCTGACCAATCTCGTGCTTAAGCAGGCGGAGACTGATGCTTTCCCACGCCCCGCGAGGAAGAGGAAGTCTTCAAAGAGGGCCGTCTCCTCATCGGCACCTCCCACCTCGGAGCAAATCAAGCGGGCCCGGGTGGAGAAGATGGAGCAGATCTTCAAGACCAAGACTCCCGAGGAAGGTAAACAGCTCCACTTAGCAATTCGATTGTACAGGAGGTATTCCCGAGGAGTTAATCCCCTCTGATAAGGGAGCCAGGATCGAAGGGATCAAACGCATCCTGCAAGGGGAAACTCCGCGCGTTCTCAAAGCGGGTTACTGCAATTATTACGGGAAGGATCAATATCTCTCCCGTCGCGTCATCTGGTGTAAGGATCCTGATCAAATTCCTGACTTTCTTTCTGAAGCTTCTCGTCCTCCAGCTGCAGGTCGATCGGGAGCTGGAGCTTCGGTGGAGGCACCACCCTCCGACGCCCAGGTCGGAGAGCCCCTCCTTTCTCTTCCGGCCCCAGGAGGATCGGGGACTGAAGACGCCCCGACGGACGGCCAGTTCCGTCGGGTGATGGACCTGGATGTCTCTCACTCTTCTGAGGAGGCGAGCGAGGGTCAGCCCCTGGTTCGTCGTCGGGGGGCAAGGCAGACCCCGCTGGAGCTGACTCTCGAAGGACTGCCTCCATCTTCTCCGGCACAGCAGCGGTCGCCGGTCCTGAGCCTGACTCGCGAGGAACCGGCGGGTTCCCATGGCGGCTCGGAGGCCCGCACCTCTGATACTCAGAGCGTCGTTCCCCCTCTCCCCTTAGACGGGAACTTCTACCAGCTTTACTCTCCCGACCAGGCGGCGGCTCCTATGACTCCGATCGAGTCGTTGCGGAGGGTCCCGCTGCGTCGGGATGATGTATCATCGGAACTGGGTATGCACCTGCTGGAAGGCTCAGTTCCGCCATCTATGAAGCTTCCGCTCTCCCTGGCTCGAGAGGACATCCACGCGGACATTCGCGCCATGGCCGTTCGTCGCGTGGAGGTAAGGTTTCCTGCTTTTACACTTAGTATATATAAGGCAGAATATTTTTGTGTACTGACCTCTTCACTTCTTCTTCACAGGAAATAGCGGACCAACACCGCTGTTTAGGGTATGTCCTGGCCTTGGAGGAGGCCCTGGAGCAGGAGCGAGCCAAGGCGGCCCCTGAGGTCTTGGCCAAGCTCAAGGAGGATCTGGCTGCCTCCGAGTCGTCGAAGGGGAAGTTGGTCAAGGAGCAGGCCCTCCTTAACCAGAAGACTCGGGACCTCCTGAGGCAGGTCCACGACTTTGAGAGGTTGCTGAAGCAGGAGCGCCAAAGGCTCAGTGAGGAGCAGCAGGGGCGCGCGGAGGATCGGGACAGGTATTTTCTCGAGAAGAAGGCCCTGGAAGACGCCAAGGCGGGGCTGGAGGCTGAGAAGGTCCTTCTCACCAACCGGTCCCAACAGATGGAGCGGGAACTTGCTGAGTTTCCCACCAAGCTGGCCGAGGCTGAGGCCAAGGGACGGGAAGATTATCGGGGCTCCGAGGCTTTCCAACTGGACGCAGTAAAGTTCTGTACGGCGGAGGTGGAGACCACCCTGCTTAACGCTGTCGAGGAGCTCCATCTGGATTATGGTGGTGCCATCGATTTCACCAAGTCTCAGACCCTCGCCCCCTTCGCGGAGAGGTACTTCAACCTTTCTGAGGAGAGCGACGGGGCCAACACCCCCGAGGGGGCTGCGGGTGCTGAAGGCACGGTGGAACCTCCAAGTGCAGAACTTCCGACGACTGAGCCCCCGATGATCGACCCTTCACCGGCTGACTTCCTAGAATCCAATCCTCCCGCGGTCAATCTTCCAGAGTCTGATCCCCTGATCACGGAGCCTTCTGCCACAGACCTCGTGAACCCTGCTCCCATCGAAGCTGCCAAGGATCAAGCTTAATTGCTTTATTTTCGAATCCTTGTAATTTCCTTTTTGTCGTGAACCTTTTGGATCTTTATAATATCAATCCTTTCTGGTCCCGATTACCATTGCACCACTTAAGGTGAATTAACTACGCCACTTAAGGCAATTCGATCATATCACTTAGAGGAATTTCGACGAGTCACTTAAGACATTTTACCCACACCACTTAAGGCGATTTGATCGTGCCCCTTAAGGCAACACATCACTTAAGGCGATTTAATCGTGCCACTTAAGGCAACTTATCCACACCACTTAAGGCGATTTAATCGTGCCACTTAAGGCAACTTATCCACACCACTAAGGCGATTTAATCGTGCCACTTAAGGCGGAACCACGCCACTTAAGGTGATTTAATCGTGCCATTTAAGGCGGAACCATGCCACTTAAGGCAAAACCACGCCACTTAAGGCGAAACCATGCCACTTAAGGTGAAACCACGCCACTTAAGGTGATTTAATCGTGCCATTTAAGGCGGAACCATGCCACTTAAGGCAAAACCACGCCACTTAAGGAGAAACCATGCCACTTAAGGCGAAACCACGCCACTTAAGGCGGTTTAACTACACCCCTTAGGGCGATACTACGCCACTTAAGGCGGAACCACACCACTTAAGGCGATTTAATCGGAAGCAACCTCTTTATTCATTGATGGCTCAACACGATAAACAACTTGCACCACTGAAGGCGACTTAATAAACAACTTGCACCACTGAAGGCGACTTAATAAATAACTTGCACCACTGAAGGCGACTTAACAAACAACTTGCACCACTGAAGGCGACTTAATAAACAACTTGCACCACTGAAGGGGACTTAATATCAAACATGGCATTTCTTCAAGTGTTTGCCACTAAAAGAATGCTTCAACACATTGCCATCGAGGTCTTCCAACTTATACGCATTCCGAGCTGGCATCCCCACGACCTTATAAGTCCCTTCCCATTTTGGTGACATCTTGTTGATCCGATCCAAAAGGGTAAATTCGTTCCGACGCCAGACCAGTTCCCCGACAAAGAACTGTCGAGACTTGACTCGTCGATTATAATATCGGGCTGTTGCCAAGCGCATCCGAGCCTGAGCCTCGGCACTCCGCCTCTTCTCTTCGACCAAGTCCAAGTCCAGACGCCTCATTTCATCATTCGAGAGAGGTTCGTAATACCTCGTCTGATGGGATGCCACAGCTATTTCGACGGGAGCAACTGCCTCCGTGCCATAGACGAGGCCAAACGGAGTCTCCCCGGTCGATCGTGTGGGTGTTGTTCTAACAGCCCAAAGTACATTTTCCAGCTCGTCCAGCCATTTGCCCTTCAAGGCATGGACCCTCTTCTTCAGGCCGTCCATCACGATCTTGTTGGCTGACTCCACTTGTCCATTGGTTTGAGCATGACGGACAGAAGCTGTCCGATTCTCAATTTTCAGTTCCTCCAAGTACTCCTTCCACTGGGCCCCGTTAAACGGAGGGCCATTATCGCTGATCACCACCTTGGGGATCCCGTATCGGGATATGATATGGGTCTGGAGGAATTTGAGGATATGGTTCCCCGTTGTCTTGGCCAATGCCTTGGCTTCTATCCATTTCGAAAAATAATCAATAGCCACAACTAAATATCGACACTGACCTTTTGCAACTGGAAGGGGTCCCACCAAGTCGATTCCCCATTGCGCGAAGGGCCAAGCACTCTTGATGGACGTCAGATCGGCAGCTGGAGCCACGATGTTCGGGGCGTACTTCTGGCAAGCGTCACAGGATCGGACTAGCATCGTTGCCTCCTTGTTCATCGAGGGCCAGTAATAGCCCAAGTTCAACACTTTCCTCACGATGGATCGGACACCTTCATGATAGGCCAAGTATCCTTCGTGTACCTCCCTAAGGATCCAACCTGTGTCGGGCTCGGCCACGCATTTCAGATAAGGAGTTATATACCCCTTTTTGTACAGCTGATTGTCCACCATCACATAATTGGGCGCGATTCGGCGTATTTTGCCGGCTGCTACTTCATCATCAGGGACTGCTCCCGTAGTCAGATACGCGGCTATCGGGGTCATCCAAGTGGGCTCCTCCGATCCGATCTCAATGGCACAAACATCCGACTGATCGGTGGTTGACATGATCACCTTCTCCAAGAAATGCACCTTCCGACTTTCATCGAGGGGTGCCCCCAAGGCGAACTTGCTCAAGGCATCTGCTTCCACATTATCCTCCCTCGGGATCGCTTCAATATCGAAGCTCTTGAAAATCTCCTTCAGGGTTTTCACCTCCCGAAGGTATTTTTTCATCATCGGGCTCTTTGCTTCGTACCGCCCCTGGACTTGGTTCACGATCAGGCTAGCATCACACTTCACCTTTAAGTGACCAACTCCCGTTCCTTTAGCAATCTTGAGGCCAGTGATGAGAGCCTCATATTCACCTTCATTGTTGGTGGCCCTAAATGTCAAGGCCAAGGCATATCGGAGGGGCTCGCCTCCGGCTGGTGGTATCAGGACGAAACCTGCTCCCGATCCTTCTGAATTTGAGGAGCCATCGGTATACATCTCCCAAGTATTTTCGGCGTCGGGCTGTTCTGACTGCTCTGTTATCGGGACTTCCATAGTTGCCCCCTCTACAGGGCCCGCTTCTTTTTGGTCGGGGGCTGTAGACTCTGCTATGAAATCTGCCAACGTGGATGCGGAACTCACTAAGATCGACTGCCCATTTCACTAATCTCCCCGACGCGTCAGGTCGGTTCAAAAAATGTTTCAAGGGCTGATTTGTCAAAACGGTAATCTCATGCGCGTGGAAGTAAGGCCTCAGCTTCCGAGCAGTAACAATCAACGCATAGAGATACTTCTCAACGGCGGGATAATTCATTTCAGATTTGGCGAGTGCCCTACTTACATAATAGACGGGGACTTGGCTACCCTCTACAATTTTCACTAAGACAGAGCTAACAGCAAATTCAGAAACAGCCAAATACAGATAGAGTGGCTCGCCTGGGATGGGCTTCGCCAGCGGCGGGAGGGCACGGAGGTGCTGCTTCAGTGCTTGGAACGCCTCCTCGCACTCGGCAGTCCACTCGAACTTCTTATTGGCCCTCAGCACTTAGAATGGCATGGATCGGTCGCTTTCCTTGGACAGGAAGCGATTCATCGCGGCCAATCGGCCATTCAGCACCTGCACCTCCCGATGGTTCGTCGGGGACTTCATCTCCTCGATTGCCCTCAGCTTCTCAGGGTTCACCTCGATTCCTCTCTGGCTCACCATAAAGCCCGGGAACTTCCCTGAGTGCACTCCGAAGGCACACTTGGTCGGGTTCAGGCAAACTTGATGGAGCCTCATCCGCTCAAATGCTGTGGCCAAGTTGTGAACATGATCATCGTCCTGTCGGGACTTCACCAGCATGTCGTCCACATAGGCCTCCATTGTTTTCCCCAACATATCCCCGGACAGCTTATTCACCATCCTCTGGTAAGTTGCACCTGCATTGATCAGTCCAAAGGGCATAACATCATAATGATAGATGTCACTATCAGCATAGAAGGCGGTATGGGGGGCATCCTCCTTGGAAATCTTGATCTGATTGTAGCCAGAGTAGGCATCCATAAAGCTCAGCAGCTCATGTCCCGATGTGGCATCACCAGCTGGTCAATCCTCGGGAGCGGGTAGCAATCCTTCGGGCATGCCTTGTTCAGTTCGCGGAAATCAACACACATCCGCCATTTTCCATTGCTCTTCTTCACCAGGACTAGGTTGGCGACCCAGGTCTGGAATCGGAGCTCCTTGATGAACCCAGCATCGAGCAACCTGCCCACCTCTTGCTGGATCGCAATCTTCTTGTCGGTACCCATTGGGCGCCTTCTCTGTGTAATCGGCTTGATCGCGGGATCAATCTTTAGCTCGTGAGTAATCACATCGGGGCTGATTCCTGGCATGTCACTCGGGGACCAGGCAAACAGCTCCTTGAATTCCTTCAACAGATCGATCAATTCTCGGGCCGTCTCCTCGGTCAGTGCGGACCCGATTTTCACCTTCCTCTAAGGTCCATCAATCTCGACCTCCTTCAAATCTTCCATCGGGGTGGGACGCCCAAACTCCTCTCGGGGATCAGCATCAGTCTGGAAGACGGTCATAGCCTCCCGATTCCTCCTTCGGGTGGCATTGACATAGCACCTCCTGGAAGCTATCTGGTCGCCCTGAACCTCCCCGATTTCGTGGTCGGTCGGAAACTTCAACTTCTGATGGACAGTTGAAGCAACTGCCCCCAGCGGGTTGATGGTAGTCCTCCCGATGATGGCATTGTAGGTCCCCGCCGACTCGACCACCACGAACTCTACGTTCCTCTTCTCCGACTTCCAACCACTTCCGAACTCGACCGGTAAGGTAATCATCCTGACCGGGTAATAGCTAGAGCCAGAAAATCCGACCATCGGGAAGTCCGTAGGCTTCAAGTCCTTCTTGGTTTTCCCCATGGCTTGCAGTGCGTCCATGAACAAAATATCGGAGGAGCTCCCTCCATCAATCAGGATCCGCTTCATCTCGTACCCATCCACGTTCAGGGTCACGACCAAAGCATCATCGTGCGGGGTCTCCACACCTATCAGGTCTTCCGCTGAGAAGGGAATCACCATTTCTTCTTTCGGAGTCCAATTTCGGGCCCTCTTGCCCAGCACCACAGCAATGGGAATCCGAGAAGCATAGACCTCCCGAGCTGCCGTAGTATCTCCTCCTGCAGCAAGTCCTCCGTGAATCACATTAATAGTTCCTCGCTTCTCCTTGCGGGCATTGGAAGACTCGGGCTTATCCTTCTTCGGGGATCGACCACGGGATCGGGAACGGGACCGCGATCGGGACCGGGAACGGGATCGGCCCCGTTGTCCAGCCACAAATTCCTTGAGCTTCCCCTTCTGGATCAGCTTCTCAATCTCTTTCTTCAACTCCCGACAATGGTTAGTGTCGTGACCGTTGGCACGGTGAAAGCGACAATAACGATCAGTGCGGGCTCCCATGGACTCTCCATCTTTTTTCAGGGGATACCTGGCGATACCCTGTCGGTCCATCACCGCCAACACAGCACCCATGAAACAAATAAGAGGGGTGTAGTGGTCCTCCCGCTTGTCCGACTTCGAGGAACGCTTGTCTTCCCTCCGATCGGGACGGCCTCGACCCCGACTGTTCTCGGGTTTATCTTTCCTCCTGCGATCGTCCGAGGGTTTGAACGACTGCTTCCCCTTGTTTGATTTCGGAGGGTCAAGGTCTCCGGCAGCTATCTTCGACTCCTGGACGTCGATTTGCTGCTTCACCCTCTTCTGCAGCGCCTCCATGTTCCACACAACCTTCTCAGCCACGATGTGCATCAGGTCGGAACCATATGGTGCTGTCAGGTTCCGAATGAAAGTGCGGAGTCTCCCCCTCTGACATTTTCTCATCAATTTCGGCCACGGTGGCAGTGTACCTCTGGTAGTAATGCGCCAGAGATTCGTCGGGCCTCTGTACCACCTCAGCTAGGGACCTCGCGCTTTTCAGGAGGCGCCGACGGCCCTGGTACTGCTGGATGAAGCGATCATGCATCTGGGTCCAGCTAGATATGCATCATGGAGGAAGGCTAAAGAACCACGTCAGGGCCCTCTCACCGAGTGTGCCTGGGAACAAAACGCACACTATATCATCATTCGGGGCTCTGCCTAGACAAGCCATGACATGCTTCTGGACATGACGAACGGGATCTCCCTCGCCATCATACTCCTTAATTGTCGGGATGCCCAGTCCCGGCGGGGCAGTGGTGTTCACCAATCGGGGGACGAAGGGATGAGTGGATCGATCCCTCAGCTCCGACATCATCTTCTTCTGGTCCCCCATGCAAATGTTCACGATCTTCACCACTTGATCGGGGGTGATAGGGCCATTGAGAGGAATGGTCCTATGCTGCACCGGTCCAGGCCCATCGACCACGAACTGCTCCGATAGAATAGGCTCCTTGCTCTTGTCCTGGTGCTCGGGTTGGACCTCCTGCCCGTCCCGATTCTCCATCGGCGGAGGTGGAGGCAACTCCTCCTCCTTCTTCTTGGCGGCCTCCCTTCGGTCCAAGAGAGCCTCCATAGCTTCCAAAAATACTGGCATGGCATCCATCACAGCCTTTGCCAAGTCCGGCTTTGCAGGTGCATCCTGGTCCCTCCTTGGGATCTCTTCCCGGCTCTCCGACGAGTGTCGAATGGAATCTTCGCGGTCATCATGATGCCCCCTTGTTTGGGAAACAGCAGGGGGAGGATCATTCCGATCAACGGTGCGCTCCGGCGGCCCTGAATTCAGAGTTCCAGCAGGGTGGCGGGAACCGCCGGATTGTCCTTGTCTCTTCTTTTGCTTGCCAGTCATCGAACGGGTAGAAGTCATTTTTGCTTTTTGCTTCGTTCCCACAGACGGCGCCAATGTTGGATCACGGTTGGAACTCCGGTACGTCCTTGACGGAAATCCGAACTCCTTCACTCCAAGTAATCCTGCAAGAAGGGGATAGACCGGGCGGTGACCCAGAATCCCTCTCTGATGCTTAAATGAGTATCTCGAGGCAGGCAAGTAAGTATCAGTATGTAAGTATGTGAACGTATATCCTGAGGTAACTCCTTCCTTTATATAGGGGAGGGGTTATCTCAGCTACCTGTTGGGATAACTGCCACGTTCCGTTTATCTCGGCCAGTAGCCCACGTTCCTTCTTTTCCGGCCACTTCCCCACTATGTTGATAGTGGGCGTGTTTCTCGGCCTCGTGCTCTGGTGGCAAGTCCCGACGGAAGTCGGGGACTCCAGAGTTATCTCCTTTGGTCACCGCTCGGGGCCCCTCATCATCGGGACAGGGCCAGCATTCTCAGGGATTTAATATCGGGGCCTACTCAAAGGCATATCGTCGGGGCCTACTCAAAGGCATATCATCGGGGCCTACTCAAAGGCATATCATCGGGGCCTACTTAAAGGCATAACGTCGGGAGCGTTCAGCTCATATATCGGGACCGACCTTGTCGGGACCCCTCGTATTGGTCTTCTAAGCCTCGTTTGGGGCCCAGTGGGCCTACTTCGCCGTTTAGTCGCCGTTAATGGGCCTAACGGCTATATCGAAACCCATCAGCGTGCAGCCCTAGCTAATGCTTCATTCAGTTCTTCCATGCAATTCATCAATTCCCCGATTGTCATGAAGTCTTCAGTTTTTGAGTTGAAATGCATTTCTTCGACAACGGGTGCCCGACTAAGGCCAGCTTCTATGGTTTATGTCCCACCCCTAAGAGCATCAGTCAAATTGTTATTTAGCAAGTAAAGAACAATCGTCTCAAGTGTTGGGTGTTGTGCTACAACTTCTTCCTAGTCGAACCTACAAATTATCAACTTGAATGTACTTGTGCTTCTTGAACCATGTTTACGGTATTGAATGAGATCCCACTTCGGATACCCACATTTCTCCGATAATTCCTTCATTAGTAAGTCGAAATCATACTTCCCAGTAGATTGGAGGAAGGTCAATTTCCCCACATACTCCAGAATTATCCCATCATCTGCAAATGTCAAGTAACCATGGTGGTTAACTTCAATGATGGTCAGGTCTTCACTCATTTTAGCACGCCTGTAACAACAAACATACATTCAGTTACCAACGTTCAAGTTTGAAAACACATATAATGAAAAATTGAATAAGTGAACTTTTGATTTTGATACGTAATCTTAGACATCAAACAACAAAAGTGTATGCTTTTTCAGACATCAAACAGCAACATTGTATGCTTTTTTCAAGGAAGACATAGTAACCTATATCAACTTTCAATTTTTTCAAGGGAAAATAACGTATTTACCGTCTAAAGTTTGCCCATTGTGGCATTTTGGTATCTGAACCATCACGAGGAGGCAAAAAAAAAAAACCAATTTCAGATTTTCATCAAGTTTCAGTTTTGAAGCATTTAGTCTACCAAGTGTACTTACTTTTAGTAGTAAAGTGTGTAATCTAACAAAAATAAAGTTTTATTCATACAAACCGAATGCTAACATTCAACCCAAAATCTGATGGGTTCCGATGTAATCGTTAGCCCCGTTAACAGCCAATGGACGGCGAATAGGTCCAGTGGGCCTCGTGAAAAGCCTGTAAGGCCCAGAGGCCCAGTATTAAGGGTCCCGACGATAGCGGCCCCGACACATGAGTTAAACGCTCCCAACAAGAAGCCTCGGAGTAGGCCCCGACATGCCTTAGTAAAGGCCCCGATAATAAAGCCCCGCAGAGGCCGGACCTGTCCCGTAGAGACTGAAGGTCCTGGGTGGTGATCTAGAATGAGACAACTCTGGAGTCCCCGACGGGAGTCGAGACTTGTAATCAGAGGATAAAACCGAGAAACCCGCCTACTAGATGAGAGTAGTGGGAAGACGGTTGAGATATAGACAATCTCCCCCGAGATACGCAGGGCGTGCCCGAGATACGCGGAGGTACGGGTAAGATACGCGGAGCGTGGGGCGAGAAATAAGGAATCCCGGCCGAGATATACGGAATCGTGGCGAGATATACGGAATCACGGCTACAACTGCCAAGCGCAGTAACAGGTAACTGGGGAACCCCTCCTTCTATATAAAGGAGGAGGTTACCTCAGAAAGATCATCTACGCATATACGAACTGATACTCTTGCTTACCTTCCATTGATTACCGTACTCATTTAAGCATCGGAGAGGGATTCTGGGTCACCACCCAGGTTATCCCCTTTTGCAGGACCACGCGGAGCCCAGGAGTCCAAGCATTCCGTCAAGGACGTAACGGAGCTTCGCCCGTGATCCAACATTGGCGCCGTCTATGGGAAGCTTACGAAAAGTCAAGATAGCTTCTACTAGATCAATGGCCGGTGGTAAGAAAAAACAGGTTCAGGCTGGCAGTTCTCGTCCCACAGGAACTGTGAACTCCCCATTGCCGGAACGTGTGGCTGAACAAGGCGAGAACCCTGCTCTTTCCCAGACAGGGGGGCAAGATGATGAAGTCTCAGTCCGAGACGTCGAGAGGAACAGGCAAGATGTCCCACGGAGGGAGGGAGATGAAGCTCCACCAAACACGGTGGGCCATGAGGCTGGAGGAGTCCCGCGAAGGGAAGAAGGGTCGTCTTCGAACTCGGAGTTGGCCAAAGCAGTAGCAGAGGCCATGCCGATGTTCCTGGCTGCCATGGAAGCCTTGCTGGACAAGAGAGAGGCTACCAGGAGAGCGGAGGAGTTGCCCCCGCAAGAGAAGTTGCCGCCACCCCCACCGAGGGTGGCCCCAGAAGAACAAGAGGTGCAGGAGGTTTCGCCCCGGGACAAGGGTAAAGAGCCTATGCATTCAGAGAAGTTCGTGGTTGACGGCCCAGGACCAGTGCAGAATAGGACCATCCCCCTGAATGGTCCCCTCACCGCTGACCAGGTGGTGAAGATTGTTAGCATCTATATGGGTGACCAAAAGCAAATGACGTCGGAATTGAGGGATCGGTCCAGCCATCCTTTCGTACCGCGACTGATCGACACCGTCGCTCCGCCTGGGATAGGCATCCCAACAATCAAGGAATACGATGGGGAAGGAGATCCGGTCCGCCATGTACAAAGACATGTTCAGGCTTGCATGGGTAGGACTTCAAACGAAGATCTCATATGCTCGTTGTTCCCGATAACTCTGGGAGAAAGGGCCATGACTTGGTTCTTCAGCCTTCCGCCAGGAAGTATCACGTGCTGGGCTGACATGCACGATCGCTTCATCAAACAGTATCAAGGTCGGAGACGCCTCCTGAAAAGCGTGAGGACCTTAACCCAGGTGGTACAGAGACCCGACGAATCGTTGGCGTATTATTACCAACGGTTCACTGCCAGTGCTGCGGAGATTGATGAAGAAATCTCGGAGGGAGAGATGATCCGCAATTTCCTGCGGAACCTGAGTGCTCCATATGGCTCCGACCTGATGCACAGTGTAGCCGCGAAGGCTATATGGAGTATGGAAGCCCTGCAAGCAAGGGTGAAGCAGCAGATTGACGTCCAGGAGTCGAAGATCGCTGCTGGGGAGCTGGATCCCCCGAAGTCGGGAAGAGGAAAAGCGTCGTCCAAGCTGTCGGATGAACGCAAGGGGAACGACAAACCGGAGGGAAGTAGGAACCGTGGTCGTCCCGAGAAAAGGGAGGACAGGCGTCCTCCAAAGAAGGATAACCGTGAAGGTCGGGTTACCCCCATCAACAGCTCGATGACCTCTGTGCTAGCTGTGATGGACCGACAGGGTCTCGTCCAATACCCCCCGAGGAAAGAAGGCGAATTTCTAGGAGGCCGCCCGGACCGTTACTGTCGCTACCATCGGGCTAATGGTCATGATACCGAAAACTGTCGGGAGTTGAAGAAGGAAATTGAGAAGCTGATCCAGAAGGGGAAGCTGAAAGAGTTCGTCGGGAAGGGACAGTGCCGATTCCGTTCCAGAAGTCGATCCCGATCCCGCTCTAAGTCCCGCGACCGATCCCCGAAGAAAAAGAAGGTCGAGCATGAGGCTTCAGGATCAGGTGCCCGCAAGGAGAGGCGGGGGACTATCAACGTTATCCACGGAGGAATGGCAGCGGGAGGTGATACCTCCGCTTCCAGGGAGAACTATGCCTCGCGCATATCTGCCGCGGTGGTGTTAGGGAAAAGGTCCCGGTCGTGGACCCTGAAGGAAGAGATGGAGATCTCTTTTTCAGCGAAGGATCTAGTTGGCGTGGAGAGCCCTCACGACGACGCCTTGGTCGTGACGCTGGATGTGGATGGATTCGAGATGAAGCGGATCCTGATAGACGGAGGGAGCTCCTCCGATATTCTTTTCATGGATGCTCTGGAAGCCATGGGAAAGACGAAGAAGGACCTGACGCAGGTGGACTTCCCGATGGTGGGTTTCTCTGGCTCCACTTCCTACCCGTTGGGAATGATTTCCTTACCAGTGGAGTTCGGTAGTGGCTGGAAGATGGAGAGGCGAAACGTGGATTTCGTCGTGGTGGAGTCTGCAGGGGCATATAATGCGATCATCAGGAGGACCACTATCAACCCTCTTTTGGCAGTCGCCTCGACGGTCCACCAGAAGATGAAGTTCCCGACTGATAACGGAGTTGGAGAGGTCAAGGGTGACCAGGTGGCGTCGCGGAAATGCTACGTCAATGCCACTCGACGAAGAAGGAGGGAGACCATGATTGTCCTTCAGACTGATGCCGATCCTCGAGAGGAGTATGGACGTCCCGACCCCATGGAGGATTTGAAGGAAGTAGAGATCGATGGGCCTCAGAGGAAGGTGAAAATTGGCTCTGCTTTGTCGGATGAAAGAGCCCGAGAGTTGATCGAGCTCTTGAAGGAATTTAAGGAGCTGTTTGCCTCGTCCCCAAGTGATATGCCAGGAATCAGTCCCGACGTGATAGTGCACGAACTGAAGATAGACCCTGCGATCAAGCCCATTGCGCAGAGAAGGCGTCCGATGGGCGCGGACAAGAGGATCGCAATCCAGCAGGAGGTGGGCAGATTGCTCGATGCTGGATTCATCAAGGAGCTCCGATTCCAGACTTGGGTGGCTAACCCAGTGCTGGTGCGAAAGAGTAATGGGAAGTGGCGAATGTGTGTCGACTTCCGCGACTTGAACAAGGCCTGCCCGAAGGACTGTTACCCACTTCCGAGGATTGACCAGCCGGTGGATGCCACATCGGGACATGAGCTGTTGAGCTTCATGGATGCCTATTCCGGGTATAACCAGATCAAGATGGCGAAGGAGGATGCCCCCCACACAGCATTTTACGCCGACAGCGACGTCTACCACTACGACGTGATGCCCTTTGGATTGATCAATGCCGGAGCAACTTACCAGCGGATGGTGAACAAGTTGTTCGGGGACATGTTGGGGAAAACCATGGAGGCATATGTGGACGACATGCTGGTGAAGTCCCGACAGGCAGGAGACCATGTCCAGAATTTGGCGGCGGCATTTGAGCGGATGAAGTTCCATCAGGTTCGGCTGAACCCCGACAAATGTGCTTTCGGGGTAAACTCGGGGAAGTTCCTAGGGTTCATGGTGAGCCAGAGAGGAATTGAGGTGAACCCTGAGAAGCTGCGAGCAATAGAGGAGATGCAGTCCCCGAGGAATCATCGGGAGGTCCAGGTGCTGAATGGCCGGTTGGCCGCGATGAATCGCTTCTTATCCAAGGCGAGTGATCGAGCTATGCCCTTTTTTGACGTATTGAGGGCCAACAAGAAGTTCGAATGGACCGACAAATGCGAGGAGGCATTCCAAGCACTTAAACAGCATCTCCGTACCCTTCCGCCGTTGGCGAAACCAGTTCCAGGCGAGCCGCTCTATCTCTATTTGGCTGTTTCTGATGTGGCTGTTAGTTCTGTCTTAATTAAGATTGTTAAGGGCAACTAAGTGCCTATCTATTATGTAAGCAAGGCATTTGCCAAGTCTGAAATAAACTATCCCGCTATTGAGAAGTATCTCTTCGCGTTGATTATTGCCGCTCGAAAACTGCGACCTTACTTCCATGCCCATGAAGTGACGGTGTTGACTAATCAGCCCTTGAAGCACTTTTTGAACCGACCAGAGGCGTCGGGGAGATTGGTGAAATGGGCTATCGAGCTGACGGAATTCCGCATTCATTTCGCTCCAAGAACCGCTATCAAGGGCCAGGCTTTGGCAGATTTTATAGCTGAGTCTACGGCACCCGATCTGGAAGTAACGGGTCCCGCAGAGGGGGCAACTAGGGAAGAAGTCCCGACAACAGAACAGCAGCCAGAACAGCCAAACAAGGAGAATACTTGGGAGATGTACACTGATGGTTCATCAAGTGTAGAAGGCTCGGGGGCAGGATTCGTATTGATACCGCCCGGTGGAGGCGAGCCCCTGCGATATGCCTTGGCGTTGACATTCAAGGCCACCAATAATGAGGCGGAGTATGAGGCTCTCATCACAGGCCTCAAGATTGCTAAGGGTACGGGGGTCGACCACTTAAAGGTGAAGTGCGATGCTAGCTTGGTTGTAAATCAAGTCCAGGGGAACTATGAGGCTAAAAGCCCGACGATGAAGAAATATCTGCATGAGGTGCAGACTTTAAAGGAAAACTTCAAAAGCTTTAATATCGAGGCGATCCCAAGGGAAGAGAACGCGGAAGCAGATGCCTTGAGTAAGTTTGCCCTGGGAGTAGCCCCCGAGGAGAATCGGAAGGTGCATTTCCTAGAGAAGGTGATTATCTCAAACATTGACCCAGCGGAGGTCTGTGCTATTGAGACAGGGTCGGAGGAAGAGGAGAAGCCTACTTGGATGACCCCGATGATCACGTACCTGACTACTGGGGTACTCCCCGATGACAAAGTGGCAGCTGTCAGATTGCGGCGGATTGCGGACAACTATGCAATGGTGGACAACCAGTTATACAAAAAAGGGTACGTAAAGCCTTTTCTAAAATGCGTAGCAGAGCCTGATACAAATCGGATCCTGAGGGAGTTACACGAAGGAGTCGCGGCCTGTCATGAGGGAGCCCGATCTCTGGTGAGGAAGGCATTGAACTTGGGTTACTATTGGCCCTCGATGAACAAAGAAGCGACCGCGATGGTCCGATCCTGTGACGCATGCCAAAGGTATGCCCCAAATATCGTGGCTCCCGCAGCGGACTTAATGCCCATCAGGAGTGCATGGCCCTTCGCGCAATGGGGGATTGATTTGGTGGGACCACTACCCCAAGCAAGAGGTCAGTGTAAGTACTTACTCGTGGCTATCGACTACTTCTCAAAGTGGATAGAGGCCAAAGCATTGGCTAGAACGACGGGGCAGCAGATCCTCAGGTTCCTTCAGACTCAAATCATATCCCGGTACGGGGTCCCGCGAGTGATAATCAGCGACAACGGCCCTCCGTTCAATGGGGCCCAGTTGAAGGAGTACTTGGAAGAATTAAACATTGAGCATCGGACCGCTTCAGTCCGCCACGCCCAGACCAATGGCCAGGTAGAGTCAGCCAACAAGATCGTGATGGATGGCTTGAAGAAGAGAGTCTATGCTTTGCAGGGCCATTGGCTGGATGAGCTCGAGAATGTGTTATGGGCTGTGAGAACAACACCCAAGCAATCAACAGGAGAAACTCCATTTGGCCTGGTTTATGGCACGGAGGCAGTCGCTCCCGTGGAGATAGCGGTGGCGTCCCATCGCGCGAAATACTACGAGCCTCTGACAAATGAGGAAATGAGACGTCTGGACTTAGACCTACTCGAGGAAAAGAGGTGGAAGGCTGATGAGGTCCAGGCCCGAATGCGTCTGGCGACAGCCCGATATTATAATCGGCGTGTCAGGTCCCGACAATTCTTCGTGGGAGAACTTGTCTGGCGGAGGAATGAGTTTGTTCATCAAGACCAGATCAACAAGCTGTCACCAAAATGGGAAGGACCCTACAAGATCGTGGGGATGCCAGTGCCCAACGCATACAAGTTAGAGGATCTCGAAGGCAAGACGTTGAAGCATTCCTTCAGTGGCGAACACTTGAAGAAGTATCATGTTTGATATGAAGCCGCCCCGAATGGCGCAAATTGTCTATCAATAAAATTCGATGTAAGCCTACTTTGAATTATTAGTGAATAAAAGAATTGCCTTCCGATCAAATTGCTTTCAAATTTATTCTAACTGTTAATAAGACGTCCTGAGTGACGCGACAAAAGCCTTCCGAGGTACGATGAAAGCCCCGCAGGGGACGCGTAAGTCGTCTATATGGCGCGGCCAAAAGCCTTAACAGGTACGAACAAAAGCCCTACGGGGTACACATAAGTCGTCTATATGATGCAACCAAAAGCCTAGGTATGAAAAGGCCCTGATGGGTCCGTGTAAGTCGTCTATATGATGCGACAAAAAGCCTTAACGGGTACGACTAAGCCGTCCAGTAGAGATGCAATGAAAACCCTAAAGGGTATGGAAATGGCCTTGAAAGGCCGGGGACGAGAAGCCTTAAGTGGCAAAGTCCCGATTTTGGACGAGAAACCTTAGGTGGTAAAGTCCCGATTTTGGACGAGAAACCTTAGGTGGTAAAGTCCCGATTTTGGACGAGAAACCTTAAGTGGTAAAGTCCCGATTTTGGACGAGAAGCCTTAAGTGGCGAAGTCCCGATTTTAGACGAAAAACCTTAAGTGGTAAAGTCTCGATTTGATAAAAAGCCTTAAATGGTAAAAACGGGAGTATAAAAGTCGGAAGGACGCATGGAGTCATTTTAATGGCGCATCGGAACATTCTGAGTAACGAATTTAAAGCCGCTTTAAATAAAGTGCAAACGAGTATCGATGCCAAAAAAGATGGGAAGAAACCATTTATATAAAGGCCAGAAGGCCAAAGGAGTTCGATACAAGAGATAGAAGAAAAAGACAACAAGGACTAAAAGATGTGAACATTAAACTTGGTCCTTGTTGGAAGATGGGTCATCAGCAGCATCGGAGGGAGCAAGGTTTGGAGGGACCTGGGCGGAAGGCTCCGCGACTGACGGAGTCAGGTCCACGGCAGCGGTCTCTTCACTCTCCGCGGGGAGGTTGAAATATTTCTCCGCGAAGGGGGCAAGGGTCTCGGACTTCTTGAAGTCAATGGAATCCGCATAGGCTGTGTAGAGTTCTTCGACAGCGTTGAATAAAGTGTCTTCCACCTCGGACTTACAGAACTCCACAGCAGCCAGCTTGAATTCTTCAGAGTCCCGATACTCTTTGTGGCCCTGAAGACGACCCTCCTCGCGGCCCTCCTCGAGACCTTGAGCCTTTGCCTCAGCCAGTTTGGCAGAGAATTCTGCCCGTTCCGCTTCAAGCTTGGCTTTGGCCTCCGCCAAAAGATCCGCGAAGACGTTCTTCTCACGAACGAGTTGCTGCTTCTCCCCCTCGTTCCGCTGCTGCTTCGCCTGAGCCATCTTCCGCTCTCGACGCATGACAGCCTCATGGTCGTGGACCTTCTTGAGCAGGCTTGTAGACATGTCATCGAGGAGAGCCTTCTCCTTGGCCATCTTATTTTTGGCCGCCACCGCCTCGTCACGCTCCATCTGAAGCTTGGCCAAGGCTTCAGGGTTTGACTTGGCTTCAGCCTCCTCCAAACCGCTCTTCAGAGCCAAGGCGATGGCGAAGCTACGATGCTGGTCCGCAGTTTCCTAAGGTGGGAGAGAAAAAGATGAAAATTCAGTGATTGAAAGTAGGAATAAAGAAGAGGCCAAAGTGGTAGGATATTACCTCCATCCGACGGACGGCCATGGCACGGAAATCCTCCTCGATATCCTCCCGCGACAGGTAAACTGGCTTCTTCAGAGCAGGAGGAATTGATCCCGACAACAAGTGTAGGGCCAAGTCGGGCTCAAGATTGTCCCGACGGATCGAAAACCCGGAAAGGGATTCGATCGGACGCCAGGGGAGCGCTGCCTGATCGGAGGTGTAAACTTTGTACACCTCGTCCATTGGAAGACGGGGAATAGGCTCAGCTCCGGGGGTGCCAGGAACTATCTCAACAGGAAGCTCGGGAGTTGGACTGCGAAGAATAGGAGGAGGACTCTTGGACACGTCCCTAGCGGCGGGCCGTGCGCTCCTGGGCCTCGACCTGTCACGGGGAACCAGGCCTCCCTCTTCAGGCTCTTCAGCAGACGGAGAAGCCTCCAAATCAGTCACTGGGCGGAACCGAGCTTCCGCCGGAATGTCCTCTAACAGCAATTCTCGCGGGGCTGCAGTCCCCGCTGGAATAACAGCCTCCGTCGGGACAGGAGCCTCCAAGGGACCTGCGGTAGCGGGAAGAATAAGGTTAGGAAGAGTACCTTCAGGACACCAGATGATTTGGCGATCGAAATGTCTGTTCTTCCCGAGGACGTTATAATATCCCGCCTCGATAATGTGGGGAATTTCTCCTTGAAGGATGAACTTAATCTCTTGAACCCGTGTTTTCCGATCAGCGGGGATGAACTCCTTGGGGATTAATTTTTTATATTGATTAATGGCACGACGAACGCGCTTACCTTCCTCGACGGTGGTGACCCCGAAGGCCTGATCTATCTCCTCCCGTCTGGCCTTCTTGGCTCCGACTTGCCCTTCAGTCAGAGGAGCAGCAGATAAAGGGGCGGAGGAGGAAACACCCTTCTTCACCAGCTTGCGCTTCCGCTTGGAACCGCTCTGAACGGCATCAGTCTCGCCCTTCTTCATAATGAGATGAGTCAACAGAGAAGCCTTCTTGGCTGCAAAGGTAAAAATAAGATGGTTAGAAATATTACCCAGACGACTAAATCTGCAGAAACAGAATCAAGGAGCCGAACTCCGATGGCAATCAGATGCCGCTCCTGGAGCTTGTTGGCATCGATAGGTATGAAGTTGTCCCCCCAGCGGTAGAGTTGAACCATCTGGAGGGTGTTGAGGTCATCCTCGGAGTAATCTTGAAGCTTGGGGCCAGGGGACAGAGCTATGCTGGATGAAGAAGTAATACTTCTTCCAGCCACTGTTGTCGGAGCCCGAGTCGCGGATCAGAATCCGATCCTTGTGAAACTTCCAGGTTTCACTGTCCCAGCCGAAACGTGAGAGTTGCTCTTTTTTCCACTTGGGGAGTCGGGGAGAGAAGGAGCAGACACCAGATTTATTGCACTTCATACCGTAAAAAGTGCGGAACAACAGAAGACTGTATGTCCACTGCTGGCGATGGCACGGGAGCTGGAAGGCATTCCACACGCGGATGGCGTGTGGAGAGAAAGTACAAGGGTGCGTTTTGTAAAAATTGCACATCTCCACCATGTTTCCACAGAAGGGGAACCGAATCCCCGCGCTTATCTGTCCAGCGGAAACAAACACCTCCCCGGCCCGAGGAGGCGTGATAATGTGCTTCCTTCTACCAGCAGTTTGGGACTCGTAAGGGAAACGAGGCTCCCAATCCGAGGTGATACACCCCTCTCTAAGGGCCACCTCATACGAACCCTCGGATATTTCATTGACAGCAAACTCAAAGAAGAAGGGAGCCCTAACCTCAGAACTAGCTTCGTCTAAAACAATTGAAGACAAGGAGAATTGAGAAAAGAGGGGTAAACAGTAATCAAATTACGAAAACGTGGAAAAGAGGTCCTTACCAGACATGATCGGTGGTCAAAAGGTGAGGAAAAGGAAGATCGGAGAAGTTGAAGTGGCCGTGATCACTTGAGGCACCAGGAGAAGCTGGGAGAGAACTTCGGATGCAAGGAGGGCTGAAAGCGAGAGAGTGCAGAAGAAGTGAATGGGACCGAGGTCTTTCCTTTTATAGGCCAAAGGACAACTGAAGGGACATAATCGTGACCGTTGAAGACGAAACGATTTGATCACGACCGTTGAATTAGGGAGACGGTACGGAGGAGACAGCTGGATGGGCTGGATCTGCACCGTTGAAGAGGAAACGACACGATCTTAATCAACGAGATTATAGGCACGGAAGGGACGGGTGTGATGTCACGGTTACTTTTTCAGAAAACAGCAGTCACGCTGATTTAAACGCCGTTTCTCTATCCTCAGACATTTAATGCTGCAGTAACCGAGGAGCCTCCTCGGATTTGGCAACTGCCCATGGGGCTTGGTGGGCCCAAGACAATCATAAGAAAGAGACTCTGATACGTAATGATCACACACAAAGATCAAAGCCCCCGACGGCGGTATCGGGAGGAGGTGTGAAGACAAAAGCCTCCGACAAAGAGGTCAGAAGATCTGAATTGAAAGACATGACGAACTAAAAGTCCCCCATGCCTTGGGGGCAAATGATGGGTTCCGATGTAATCGTTAGCCCCGTTAACAGCCAATGGACGGCGAATAGGTCCAGTGGGCCTCGTGAAAAGCCTGTAAGGCCCAGAGGCCCAGTATTAAGGGTCCCGACGATAGCGGCCCCGAAACATGAGTTAAACGCTCCCGACAAGAAGCCTCGGAGTAGGCCTCGACATGCCTTAGTAAAGGCCCCGATAATAAAGCCCCGCAGAGGCCGGACCTGTCCCGTAGAGACTGAAGGTCCTGGGTGGTGATCTAGAATGAGACAACTCTGGAGTCCCCGACGGGAGTCGAGACTTGTAATCAGAGGATAAAACCGAGAAACCCGCCTACTAGATGAGAGTAGTGGGAAGACGGTTGAGATATAGACAATCTCCCCCGAGATACGCAGGGCGTGCCCGAGATACGCGGAGGTACGGGTAAGATACGCGGAGCGTGGGGCGAGAAATAAGGAATCCCGGCCGAGATATACGGAATCGTGGCGAGATATACGGAATCACGGCTACAACTGCCAAGCGCAGTAACAGGTAACTGGGGAACCCCTCCTTCTATATAAAGGAGGAGGTTACCTCAGAAAGATCATCTACGCATATACGAACTGATACTCTTGCTTACCTTCCATTGATTACCGTACTCATTTAAGCATCGGAGAGGGATTCTGGGTCACCACCCAGGTTATCCCCTTTTGCAGGACCACGCGGAGCCCAGGAGTCCAAGCATTCCGTCAAGGACGTAACGGAGCTTCGCCCTTGATCCAACAAAATCAAAATTTTACCAAAACTCTTCAAGTGTCTGTTTTTACTTCTTTAATACACAAGAAAACAATCGAAAGTGTGTAGTCTAACAAAAATAAAATTGTATTCATACAAACCGAAAGCTAACATTCATCCGAAAACAAAATTTCACCAAAATTGTTCAAGTTTTTTGTTTTTACTTCTTTAATACAACCGAAATCAACTTCTATCAAGACCCTAAGTAGATTTCAACTGAGAATCATACAAAATTTCAACTGAAACTCCCCACTCCCAAATATTGCCCCAACCCACTAACAAATTAGCCATATTTAACCCAATTTCCGTGTTGTTACCTTCTTAAAGTCCGAAAATGCAACTCGAACCGTCGATTTTGAACGTCCCCTAAAGATCATGTGTTGTCACCTTCCCGGAGTTGCCGCCGGAGAGGCTTTAGAACCGCCCGATCTCGTCGATATGTCGCTCCTTCTCGCCGGAAGCAACCGAAAGGACTCTTGCAGAAACCCTAGTTTTCGGGTGAGAAAGAGAGAAAATGGAATGGAGAGAGTGATTTTGAGAGGAAGAAGGAAAGTGACTGAAACTTGAAGAGAAGCGCGGTGTAGTTTTAGACATAGGGGCAATTTCATCTTTTCATCTTTTCCGCCTAAGTCTAAAAAGAAAAAAAAAACATGTGCGAGGCACGCTGGGGTCATTCTGGGTATTTTTAAAATTTTCCACTGGCGTGACAAGCATGTGACAGCATTTTGTCCAACTTAACCTCCAAAATAGACGAAGACACCAAATAGCAACAGATATGTAAATTCGGACAGTCTTTGTAAACCTCAGACACCAAACTGACACAAGACTCAAAATTCAAATAGTTTTTAGGTTCTATTCCCAATTGAAAATGCCCAAATTACCCCCTAAACCCTAAATCAGGTCACTGTACCCGTCCTCATCAGCTGCTCCACCGCCGGGACCATAAATCCTAAATCGGAATCGGTCGGAAACTGGTTCCCGTGCGACTTCTTCTTGCCTTTAGATTCGGAATCGGCCGAAATCAGTTGCTTCTTCTTGCATGCTGGTTCGAAATCGGCCGTAAACTGGACAACCGCGCCTCGACCTATACAGATGTCACTGGAGGAGTGGAAGAAGGGCGGTCTAGGGCGGTGGGTGGCCGAAATCAGAGGTGAGTTGCCGAAATCGAAAATGGGTGGCCGGAATCGGACGAGTGGCTTTACAAAAATAAAAAGTATTAGGGGGAAAATTGTCTTTTCATCTAACTCTGTCAAATTTAACTAAAAAAATGGATTAAAAATCAAATCGCAACAAAGATAAAACCTGACACGAAATATTAAGAATTTTTTTTACACACCAAACTGGCATATGGGTTCAACATGAGATACCAAATAAGTTAAGTTTCCCTTTCTATTTAACATAAAGAGACCCAATTCTCTTCACATGAGATCTTCCCTTGCCTCACTTAACGTTGTTAAACATTGGCGTAAATATGAAGAACATGACAACCACCTCGACAAACACTCTCTATAAGGCAGGAGGAGATACTAACTTACATTACCAACAACAACTAAACTTTGGAATAACAAACATAATTTATTCATCAACAAAAGATGATATGAACTTCTGAATCTTTGCTTGAGATCGTTCTTTCTCCTCTGCACCATCCACATCCCCAATGTTGTCATGGTATTCCTGCACCCACACAATGCCCACGCGTAAACACACTCACTCACATTACCCTCCTAATTATATTCTTTATTTATTTTTCACTTTTTTTCTAACAAGAATAGAAACAGTTTATACTAGACTAGTCTGGATAATCAGGTAGTATTAATAAAAAAGGCATCAACAATTTGATGTTTAGTTTATATAAATCCAGCCTCATTTCCTCTCTTCTCCGCCACTTGATTGTGTCAACAACTAAATCAAAAGACCAATGCCCTCAAAGAGAGATCTGCAGAAATCATCTACTCAACGATCCAAATGCCAGCAGCCATTTTCAAACCAAAGAGGAAATAATTCTACAGCAGGTACCTGAAGGATGTCTATAACATTATTCTTGCCAAGTTTCTGCAGCTTCAGAAGTTGCTCAATTCTAGCTCTCATCCCAGAGTGCCTATCCAAGTTTTAAAACGCAATCAGGAGCTGTATCCCTAATAAATTCCTTTTATTATATATAAATGATACATCCATCTTAATAAAGTCTCAGGTAATAACTTACTCTGAGCACCACAAGTGACCAAGAATAATCGCAATTAACTGCAGCACCACAAAGATTAAAAAGAAGTTATAAACAGCACAAAATATTTCAGGATATCTAATCACACAGTATGTTTCAGCAGATCTTGGTTTGGGTGGGAGCTGCTTCATCATCATGGGATAAATTCAAAACACAAAAATAAAATCGTGTATATTAATTAAAGAGAATGTATATATTGTAAAAACAGATATTTTAGGACGCAGCAGCTCCCAAAAATGACAAGAAACAATTTCCAAAATAGTAACTTAATTGGCAAAAAAGTAATTACAGAAAATGACGGAATTCATCGGTTAAGTCCAAAAACACTTCTACTGGCCCCATCTTTTTTTGAAAAAAAAAAATGTCTTCTTCACTGACCCTCTCTTTTTCCTACTGGTTCTCCCACTCTCTTCAAACCTACCATCAACACAATTCTCTCTACCAAATTTTATTTTATTTTTTAAAAAATCTTTTATAGGTTGGTTATATATATTGTAGATATAGATTTTACAAGTAAATTTGGTTGTATAACAATAAAGCACTAAATCATCAAACTTCTAGAACGAATATGACTCTTCATGTACCTTTATTTCTTCTTTTTCCTATTGAATAATAAAACCTATTTCACCATATTTTATCCTACTCTCTACAAACTTAGAGAAACCTTTCTCTTTTAGATGTAACAATAAAGCCTAAATATGTTGCCGCTTCTTGGTAACAGTAACTTGGAATTCGGGTTGTTACTTGAGAACTCAAACTTCTAGTTTTAGCAACTACGCGATGTTCAATCTAGACCACGGCATCAAGTCAAATAGAGCTATAGCAAGAGAAAGAGTAAACATATCTACAAATATCCATTATAAAATAACCAAAAAGCAACCTGGAGAGTGTACAACCCAGATTCCAGTCTTCGGCTGTACAGTTCATCCTCATCCATCTAAAAAACAGAGAAAATATTTAAATATAACTGATACCAGAAAATTTACAACAATGACAAGCAACAGAATAAACATACCTCCAGCTCATCATCAGGTTCGAGTTGTTTTAATTTGTCAGTCTCCGCCTTAACTCTATCAGAATATCTTCAGAAAAAAGGATATGAACAAATAAATTAGTGAAGCTTAATATTAGTAAATAAACAGTGATAAAAAGTAAATAACAATCACCTTATGTAAAGCTCCATAAGCCTGTCTATCTTTTCATATTCGTTCTCTACAAACTTGCTCAACAATCTTTCCCTTCTAGAACCTCTCAAAATACCATCTGATAAGTACACAGACCACATCAAAGAAACTATTCAGTAAAATTATCAACTCCTTAGATGCGTACAATTTGTATGGGGTGCTCAATAACTGCCATCAGTAACCATGTTGTATAATACTTGTGTTTCAGAAACTCCTTTCATCATAAATTTCTACTTGTAACTTGACATTATCGTGTTAGAAAGCATCTAGCAATTAGAATTAACTAGAAATACAAGAAAATTAAAGAAAACTAGCAGGCATCGGTGGAGTGACCTTTGCAGCATCAACTCAGGAAATTAGCAAGCTTGGGTCGCATGAGAAGCCAGTGTATGCGTACTTTTTCTCTTCCAATATATATGTTATTGTTAAGATGACCAACCACCAATTATTTGAATGTTGTACACAGAAGGGAAGCATTCAATAGCTAAAGAAGAAAAAGCTTATGTCTCAACCATCAACCCGAGAAGTGGGAGGTCAGATATGCTACAAGACAAATCTCTCATTATTTTGATCTTTTTCCTAAATACTTACATTTTTTAAATCTCACTTTGTCATACCATTGCACAAGTCTGTGAACTTAGCAAAACATTCATACTTGCTAAGGGAAAATGAAAAAAAGATGCGAACATCCAAAAACACTTCATATGGGTTACACAAACTTGGTGATGGCCTTACTAAATTAACCAATGAACATGACAATGTAGCATCCCAGAAAACTGCTAAGTGCAAATCGCAATTAAAAACCTTAAGATAACATTTCATTTGACATCTAATGAACCAACAGATGCGATTGTAGACTGTAGATCCAAACCTTATGTTGTTTAAATGATCTGTAGCGGAGAAAGGAGGCTAAGCCCACCAATACATAGGCATTCACGAGGAAAGAAAAGTAAATGCCCCAACATACCAAATAGAGATGCACTCAATGAAATGATTCGTTCTTCTAATTCCTCTTGAGACTGTTGACTCTTTTTCTTCTTGTTCAACGGAATCTACACATCAGAAGGCAGAAATTCATTAATGATAGTAATTAAGTGTCATAACATTTTCTAATAAACAATGAAGCTTGATGGTTCTCCCTCAAATATAATCTCCACAAGGTGTGCTTGTGAATACAATTTGTAAATAGAATACAAGTAGATACGAAAAGATGCACGTTGATAAATATAGCACATATTCACATCAAAAGAAAATATACAAGAACCATTGTTATCACCAATACCTTGGGTCACCTAAAAGAGTAGCTTACCAGTACAAAGCATAAGGATTAAGTGCAGAACCATTATTGCTTAGGTAGGTGATTTAAGCCACAATAATATTATGGATCCGTATTGAAAGCAGGAATCCACCTAATTAGTCACGTAGGTTGTGTGAGAATGTTGTGTATAGTTCACATACAATTAGTGAGGGAATAGGTACTCTTGATAACCTTGGAGGTACTGCTGCATCACCAAGCCAAAAAAATGTAGATCGTAAAGTCCAAAAACTGAAGCAAGTGTACCCTGTCAAGATCACTGTTCACTAATAACTAGTTCGTCAGCAGGCACTAACTTGGTCTAATTTCATGGTGTGGAGTCACTGAGGAATTGTTGATGCAGCAATGGTTTTTTGGCCATATCAAAGTGAATCAGCTTGGAGTGTTGAGCGAATTAACTTATTGTCGTTGTATTGAAGCCTGTGATTTAGATATGTGCCTGCGCTCGGAGGAAGCAAACTGCAGAGTTTTTCAAGGCAAACTCTTCTCCAAATGCTTCTTTTATTCAAAATAAAGTTGCTCATCTCAGGCTTTGATTAGTTGGTACATGCAAATTGATTGTGAAACTGGGAAGTTATTTTGTAAAGGGAGGTACTGTTATATTAGGCACCATTATGTACCCAGATAAATTTTGATGGTGAATGAAAGATTAGTTATTTTGTACTATGTAGCCTACATACTCAGAGCTACAAAGAAAATAAAAGATAGTGATAAGTTAACTTCAGTCCGGACCAGGAAGCTTGCAATCCTCAAGTCGACAATATATAGAGATAGATCAAGCAAAAACTAAAATTTCCGTTCATGATGTGTCAAAAATCACGCAAAATAGACTGACATTTCAAACATTGGTGCAACGTGATAAACAAAACAATAGCCATTAAGGCTGGCATAGTTAAAGAAATCTGCAAAATTCCTGCCGCACTGGGATTTAATGTAGAAAGGGTAGTGAAGAAGGTAGGTACCTTACCCATGAAAGCAGCAAAAGCAGTCTTCAGACCTAGAACATCCACAAACCTCTCACATGTAGGTGGATACTTGGTCATGGCAAAATCAAGTGCCCTGATGGCGGAAGCATAAGCAGATTTCTTCTGCTTCATGATGATGATCATTAATTCGACCCCCTCGGCTTTGAGAAACCTTTCTTTGTTCTCCAAAGGCATGAGCAAACAACACAAACAGTCGAACAAATTCTCCAACATCTCCTCCTCATCCTGGCTCTTGGGGTCCTTAGACTTGTACATTGCAACTGCCTGCAGCAAAACATCCACGCCATTCATCTGTCCTAGCTTCTTCTGATTTGGCGCACTGTTCTGCAACAGAATTGCCAGTATCTCTGAGGCATACTGCTTGTTGCTGTCAAACTCCTTGACCCTAATCTTGGACAGCAACCAACGCAAGAGTTTGGTACGCTCACAAACCAATTCGGACACGGCCGGCTTCACCTCAATCATATTCTCAATGGTGGAAAGAGTACTGTATATGGCGGCCATCTCATCAGGATCCGCCTCAGATAACCGATGCAAGTTCTGGACGAGTAGCTCGAGAACATTATTTTCAAGCAAGGCATCAACGAGGACCTTGGCAGGGTCATCATTGTCCTCAAGAATGTCCTCGTCTGTGAGGTCCTGAAGTAGCTGAACGACGTCAATGGAGATATCGGTGTTTTCGTGGGCGAGGAGGCCGAGAATGGAAGGGACAGTGTTGAGAGAGACAAGGTCAGGGTACAGCTCTGGACCACCGGCAAGGACCTTGAGTTTCTGGAGCTCTTCATGGAGTTCAACCTCAGAGTCGGCAAAACGATCTGGCTGGTCGGGATACTTGAGGCGAGCTTCAATGTTCTCCTTAAGGCGGCGCTCGAAGGACAAGACAAGCTTCTTTAGTGTTCTAAGGTCGAGCACTTCTACAGTGTTTTGGGATCTCTCCACAGCCTCCAGTAGAGATAGATCGATCTCGCTGGTATTGCCATTTTCGTCGTTGTCATCGCTTCTTTTCCGTTTAAACCTCTGATTATCACCGGCGCTGTCCAACACTTCCATAGTGCCGCACCGCTGCTTTCTCTATCAAATCAATCCCACCCAACCCTAACCCTAACCCTATCTATTAGTTGTTGGAAACTTGGAATTCAATGAGAATAAGGGCACCCGGGGACCTGCATAAACAACTTGTATGATTTTTTATTTGGTAAAAAACTTGTCTGATTATTATGGTAATAAAGATTGTTCCAAATATATTTCTTCAAAGCCGTATGGAATTTATCAGAAACGCACACCAAATTGGTTCGGCCAATTTGGTGTTTAAAAAAAAAAAATTAAATATGATAATTTTTCAGGTTTTTAGTTCGAAAAATTAAGAAAAATAACAATTTTTGAGATAATTGCGTGAAAATTGGTGGAGATGTTCTACAAAATTTGAAGTGATTCCGAAATGGTTGCGCTGACAATGCACTAGCGATGCTAAGGCAGTGCTTAGCAAGTACACAACCAGTGCTTAACAGGTGCCTTGTGTCACGACCTTGGAGTTTCTTGATAGAGTAGTATGCTTTATGATATGGTTATATTAGTCCTCCATGTATAGGAGTCTTACATTCTAGTACATTAGGATCCTGTATATAGGACCTTACCTCTTGTAGTTCAAATCACTTTTTAAGCATTCAATACAATATGTTCAACATTAGTATTGCTTTGCTTACATTATTCTCTCCTACAATCTCTATTCACTCACATGGTATCAGAGCTCAGGCTTTCCATGGGCATCTTCTTTGAGCTTCTGCATTTCAGTTTCTATCATTTCTTACAACTTCCCTTCACTCGTGCGACCTTAAAAACCGCTCCTAAGCTAGCCTAACTCTCGATCATAATAACTAAGGTTATGAATATGAAGAGAGAACTCTTATGTATTGTATTACTCAACTCTTGGATGATTACAAATTAAGGAGATGACACATATGACAAGTGGAATATTCTCTATACACTCTCTAATACAACAAACCTAGACGGATACGTCGAATCGGGACGCCTTAAGACTTCACCCTCCTTGGTTTCCATATTTGGATGTATTCCTGCCATATGGAGCTGATCATTGGGTGCATGCTTCAGGTCCATGACATTCTCCCCCACCAAACTCCGACGACGCCCTCGTCGTGTCTTCAGCGTGATACTTGTCGATCTCTTCTTGAAACGGCCACAAGGCTTTCTCGCTCCCAGCTGGCCTTGCTGACGTGTTGTCCCTTCCACTTGACAAAGTATTCGCTCATCGGCTCCATGTTTCTCTCTTCCACCATGCGCTCTCCAAGGATTGACTCCACTAACTACTGCTTGAGTCGAGATATTGACGCCAGCTCCGTCTCTCTACTCAACGTATCGGCTACAAAGTTCATCTTCCCAGGCTTGTACTCGAGCTTGAATTCGAACTCCGCAAGGAAATATTGCCATCAAGCTTGCTTCTGGGATAGCTTCTTCTGTGTCTAAAAGTAGCTCGTGGCAACATTGTCCGTCTTCACAGCGAACCGCGCTCCAAGAAGATAATATCTCCACATACAGAGGCAATCCATCACCGCAGTCATCTCCTTCTCTTAGACAGTGTACCTTCGCTCGGTGTCGTTCAGCTTCCGGCTCTCAAACGCCACTAGATGTCCATCTTGCTAGTGTTAGATTACGAGACAGATTACTACGGAAACATAAACAAGGTACATGCTTGTAATCTGAATTACGCACCGGAAGATATGCACATACCTTAGAAACTTTCCATAGTCCCCAAGGATCCTGTTGAGGGAGTTCACCACCCATGGGGCGGAACGCGTAGAAGTTCATGTTAAGGAAGTCCTACGCGGTATTGTCTCCACAGCAAAGCCTCTGATCGATTCTTGGCAGGGACGGATCTCCGGAGTGATTTGCTCCAAGAAAATTGGCACACCCTTGGTGGTGCAATATGGTTCGGCCGAAATTGTGTTTTAGGGGGGAGAGTTTTCTCTCAAATCACCACTTAGGAGGAATTGTGAATTTTTCTAAATAAAACCGTAACAACCTTTATTTATAGGAGGAGCAAAGTGAACATAAGTCCACTTTGCCCCTACATACAATTTCGGCCGGCCATGTATAAGGGAGGCCCAATATTTTGTGTTAGGTTATAAAGTCTAGGTCAACGGGTCGTCAATCTAGAATTTATCTCCCACTAATGAAATGTCGGGTTCAGTGTTCCTAGGACTAGTCGTTCTGATCCATGCCCTTATACTCCCTTGGGGTAGTCGTTCTGATCTATGTCCTTCTCTTCTCTCCTTCTGACCTCCTTTCCTTCTCTCCTTCTGACCTCCTTTCCTTCTCTCCTTCTGACCTCCTGAGGCTTGTACTTCTTACCCCTGGGGCTTGTCCTACTGCTCTGTGCTCTTCTGCTTCCTTGGTTCTCGTCTCCTTGCCACCCTGCAAGAGGGGCAATACCAGGCACAGAGGGGGGGGGTGCCTGATGAACCCTCTCCGATGCCTAAGTCAGTGCGGTTTTAGAGAGATAAAGCTAGAGAGATGTCAGAGCAAAATTGTGCAACTTGCCAAGATGATCAAATGAATAGTGGAGGTGGGGTATTTATAGGCAACGGTGTCATTAAGGTGGCTTAATGATATCGTTAACCTTTAAACACAGTTAATTAACATTTAAACACGTAATTAAGACCTTAGGATACGGAGAAGGTAGGCGGAGTAAACCGAGTATGGGAGTCCAAAAATGGTGTCGTGGCCCTTGGGGGGAAGGGAAATCTGACCCCCAAGGGTAGGGGTTGGGTGGAGGCACCCAACCCCTCCTAGGGAGGATGGGGTTGGCCAACCCCATCCCTCCTAGGAGAGATCGGGTTGGCCGACCCGATCTCTCCTAGGAGAGATCGGGTTGGCCGACCCGATCTCTCCTAGGAGAGATCGGGTTGGTCCACCCGATCTCCCCTAGGGGAGGTCGGGTGTGGCCACCCAACCTCACCTAGGTGAGTTTGCCTCGGCCGGACGAGCGCTTCGGCCTCGTCCGAGCCGTTGATGTTCTCGCGAAGTGTTCGGATTGAAGTTTCGATTTACAATCATTAACGGGATGATAAAAATACAACGGTTCGGAAGTCAACGGGTTCAAATTGGGCATATATCCATCACATGCCCCCGAGTCAACCAATGGCCTAACCCTTGATTGACTCTATTTTAGGATGGTATGACACGCGCAATTTGAAACCGGGGTTTTACCTTCTTGTCTGGATGCTTGCTTACCCATGGATGCGTGTCTCTGACTCTGCCCCCTGCCTTATGAGATAGAGGAGTTGTAAACTTTAGAGTAGCGCGGACGTGTGCCTAAGCACGCGTCTGTCTGAGGTGGGAGTAATAAATCTATCTTTGCTACAGGCATATACTTGAAAAATACACACACGCGTGGGGATGCGATATGAACATAGTTAAACGGATCCAAGCTTCAATTTCATGCCGTGATTTGTCTAAGTGGAGAGAAAAATTAATTTTGGTCTAAAATTTTTCTAAGTATGGGATGCTTGAAAATAAACCCATGGGATGTTAACTAGGAGTGAACATGGATGTATCACGAATATGAGGATGTGTACTAGCATACATGCAAGTAGGAACATAAGGATGGGAGTGAGTGGAGACATGCTGCGATTGTAGTCATGAATGTATGCATGAATATATGGCGGCCATATGCATGGACGTCTAAATGTTTGAAGACACGGGAGTGTGTATATGGGCATGCATATGAGTGCAAGCATGAACATGTATGTATGTATGGACGGGTTGTGAGTATAAGCATGAGTGATGACATTGATGTACCTGTAGATGTTAATCATGAATATGGGCATAAGTGCAAAGGTGAGAGCATAGACCTCTCCTTTACCTGAGGGTGGGAACTCTGCCACTCAATGGGACACAACGTTTCGCCTCCCTTGTACTAGCGTGAGCATTGTCCATTAACCTCGACCTTCGGCATGTGTAACATTTTTCCTTCATTCGTTGGAGCGTGTGTATAGCTCTTGACCTTTACCCTGCAATTTGTTCCCCATAAAAGTGAGGGTGAAAATGCTTACAAGTTTTCTTCTTACCGCCGCGAGCGAAGGAGTCTATTGACATGTGTTAAGGGTTGACCCTTCCTTCGGATGTGTTGGAGCGTTGCTCCATTTGGGGAAACTAAAAGTTCGCCCTCTTCCCTTGGTGTTAAGGTTGCCCCCGTAGTAGGCGTATCTCGCCCCTCCATGAGTAAGGGTCGATCTTTGCGTTGGTTGCTCGTATAGATGACTCACTTTTGGGAAGCTTTCTTCTTTAGACAGGGAGACCTTGAAGATCGTTTTCCAAGGTAGTCAGACCAAATCTGACTGTCCTGTGTCTTGGGTGTTCGAGGTGGACTCGTATGAGGCGGGGACTCGTATGACCCCTTGTAGGTTGATTTCATGGAGAAACATAGTGTAGGCAGAGCGTTCCGAACGTACCGTTGAATCGGATGAGAGGGAAGAAACCTCTAGTTCTGCTTATCAGGCCAAGAAATTTTCTAAGTCAGGGAAGGCTGCTAATACTTCCAGTATGTTCTCATTCCATTCCCTTTTCTTTGTGATATACTTATGATTGTTCTCATGCTGCTTCCTTCTTGTTGTTAGAGCGTTCTTCCCTGGTTACCGAATGGTTCTGGTTCTTGTGGTGGGTGAGAGTTCAAGTCAATCTAAATCCAAGGCGCGGAAACCTGACTCTGAGGTCGGGTCCTCGGCTGCCAAGGAGAAGGAAACCGCGAGAGGCTCTCCTTCAAGTGCCCCCTTGCTGACTCCCTCCCATGATAAGGAGGTAGTGGTTGAAGAGGCACCCTCTTTGCTTGACAAAAGGAAACAACCTGTGGCTGGCGATGGGGTGATCATAGGTCTTGATGTCTCTTCTATATCCCCTGCCCCCCAGCCGAGGGGCCGAGTCTCAAGTTTATTTCATCTTCATGTAGATTTGACGACTTTTGAAGGTGTTTTTGTCTTTCCTATGGGTTATGTTATTAACCCCTGCGTTGAAGATTTTTCTTTTGGTGATGGGTGTGATCATCACCTTTCATTGAGGTTCCTTTCTCTTGCCATGACTCTGATTAAGATAGCGAATTCTTGCTTTGGAGTTTGGTGGAGACTGCTCTTGAGTTAGCCTCTACTAGTATCGTAGTTGTGATCGTTGTGGGGATCGTTTTGTTATATGCCCTCAATAGTGCTTGTCGTGATTCTTTGCTTCATGGTTGATTTCGTGAGATATGGAGGTTGTCTTCATAATGAGGACGTCTCCTTCCTAGTATCACCCAGTGGGTTGAAATATAAGTGCCTACCTTTGATGAGCGTACGAAGGGTGTTGTTTTTCCCTTTTTCTTGAACCTCCTCCTAGGGCTAGGCGTAGCCTTTTGATGTTCGTGGTCGGGATGGTGTCTTTACAATTCATGTCTTTGACAGATGTTTTATGATGTGCTGCCATGATAATCACTTCGGGGTATGTGGACGTGATAGCCACTTCGTGATGTGTCGGAGTGATAGCCCTTCTGTAGTGTGTGGACATGATAGCCAGTTCAGGGTATGTGGACATGATAGCCACTTCAAGGTATGTGGACATGATAGCCACTTCAAGGTATGTGGACATGATAGCCACCTCAAGATGTATGGAGTTGTGCTTTAGTATTCCTTTCTCATTGGAGAGCCTTCATTGCTATAGTTGCCTTTTGTGTAGGCTATGTTTGTTGGGTTAGGTTCCGATGTCTCGTCTTGTCGGATGTTGTATCCTTTATGCTCTTTAGATGTCTCCTTCATGAGTTGTGCTTGACGATGTTCAAGTCTGATACGAGCATAGGTCACGCGAGGGAGACATGCATGACAATAACATTTGTCGGAGGTTGATTTGTGTGAATTGTAAGGCAATTCTCTTCTTGATGGGTCGAGCTTATTTTGAGAGCTTTGACCTTCGGATTTCATGTCTTTGCTATCCTTCTTGGTGGTGTTGGGTTCCTTTGAGATACTTCTATTGACTTGTGATATGGGTGGTAGGATAACTTGTTACTTTTCATGATAACCTCTTGTGCTTCTGTATATGATCCTTTGGTCATGGACTTCTCCTTTGAATATGCTTTCCTTTCTTTATCTTTCTTTTGTGCTTTCCTTCACATCATACCTGCTATCTCATCAAGAAAAAACATTATGTGTTCTTTATACAACTTTACTTTGCAATTATTTTCTCATGGAATCCTTCTCAGTATGGTGCGATGATCTCTTCTGATACCCTTTAAATGGTATACGTGGTACTGTTAGACCAAAGATACGCTCTTGGTGGGCGTCGAATCTGATCACGAGACAGGCTCTCGGAGGGCACTTAACGTTTCACAGGATAGGCTCCCGGAGGGCACAGGTTAGACCAAAGATACGCTCCTGGTTGGCGTCGAAAACTGTTCACGAGACAGGCTCTCGGAGGGCACTTAACGTTTCACAGGATAGGCTCCCGGAGGGCACCGGTTAGACCAAAGATACGCTCCTGGTTGGCGTCGAAAACTGTTCACGAGACAGGCTCTCGGAGGGCACTTAACGTTTCACAGGATAGGCTCCCGGAGGGCACAGGTTAGACCAAAGATACGCTCCTGGTTGGCGTCAAAAACTGTTCACGAGACAGGCTCTCGGAGGGCACTTAACGTTTCACAGGATAGGCTCCCGGAGGGCACAGGTTAGACCAAAGATACGCTCCTGGTTGGCGTCGAAAACTGTTCACGAGACAGGCTCTCGGAGGGCACTTAACGTTTCACAGGACAGGCTCCCGGAGGGCTCAGGTTAGACCAAAGATACGCTCCTGGTGGGCGTCGAAGCTGGTAGTTTGAAATCTACCTCAAGATACGCTCTTGGGGGCGTCGAATCTGGTAGTGTTTTTTCTACCTCAAGATACGCTCTTGGGGGCGTCGAATCTGGTAGGTTGCAAATCTACCTCAAGATACGCTCCTGGGGGCGTCGAAATTCGTAGTTTTTGGAAACCACTCTCAAGATACGCTCTTGGTGCGTCGAAGGTCGTAGTGTAATAACTACTCTCAAGATACGCTCTTGGGGGCGTCGAAGGTCGTATTATGAACACTACTCTCAAGATACGCTCTTGGGGGCGTCGAAGGTCGTAGTATGAACACTACTCTCAAGATACGCTCTTGGGGGCGTCGAAGGTCGTAGTATAAAAACTACTCTCAAGATACGCTCTTGGGGGCGTCGAATCTGTTCGTGGGATAGGCTCCCGGAGGGCACAGGGTTCGTAGTTTTAGAACTACTCTCAAGATACGCTCTTGGGGGCGTCGAATGTGTTCGCGGGATTGGCTCCCGGAGGGCTCATAATGTTACCTTATCTTGTGTCCTTTCTCATGTAGGGTGCGTCTTTGGTATGCTTTTCGAGTCTTTACTTGACTTTTCCTTCTATGATATTGCATGCTACCACGCTTTTCCTTCAATGTGGGAGATCACCTCTCGAGGGCGATGTTTGTGTGTTGCCAACTTAGGACGAGTTCGTATAGGGAGTTGATGATGTTTTCCTCTTATGTGACCTTTTCTAGGAAAAGTGGTATTGCATGTTCTTGTGATCTTCTGCCTCTAATCTCTTCTTTTACACTTAGGTGGACTACCAAGCACTTATTCGTTTGGTGCCCCCCAAGTTGCTTGGTGGTCCCACCGCCTTTCATATTTGGCCGTTGAAGGCCCCTCGTTCATTTTCTTGGTTGGGTACCCCTTATGCTCGGGGCTCCCTTGTCTGCTTGTTTGAATGCGATGAGTGTCCCTTGTAGGATTTACTCTTTCTCATGCTTGCTTGTTTCAGTCATAGGCATGGTTTGGATGATGCCTTTGTCGGATGTGTCTTTGGAGGTTGGGTGGAAGAGCTTTTGCTTTGGGTGGGTGGGGGTGGATTTCATTATCTTGATAACTAGGATGTGGCAATGTTTGTATCCTAGGGGTGCTTGTAAATTCTTTCCCCCCCTTCCTTGTGTTTTAGGTTGAAAAGCTCTCTCATAGAATGGCGTCTTGAGTTGTTAATCTCGTAGGTGTGTTTCAGACTAGTCAATCTGATCCATGCTCTTTGCTCGTGCATGGGGGGTCTGACCGGGCTGTGATAATCTTGGAGTGTTGTGGCACTTAGTGTGCTTTGCCTTTTCCTTTACATTGGAGTATTCTTCAATGCTTTTAGGGAGTGTCACATTGGTCATGCTCCTCCCACCTTGAACCTTGATTATAGACTTCCTTTGAATTAGGACTTGAACCTAAAAATGATGTTTTCCTTTAGGTTTGCAAGTGATGCTCCATGATTTTCTATGGGTTTGTCCCTGTATTGGCTATTCCTTGCTGGATAGCTTCATTAGAGGCTGCATTTGTGTTGCGTACGTATACGTGTTTGAGGTGTGTTGAGCTGACAAGTCCCTCCTTTTTTGTTTTGTCATAACCTTCATTCATCATGTATTCGGCGTATGGCCTTAAAGGCGGGATATTTTTCTAGTGCCCCTTTTATCATGGTTCTCCTCTTGATGGGATGCCAGATTCAAATGTCTTATCATTTGCAGACAAGGTGGTTGATCGGGATGTGCGTCTAGTGTGAAGGTCGATCTTGAAACCTTACTCCCCAAGCTTTTGAGCTCTTCTTTGGTTGATCTTGTAGAACTATTATCCTGCCCTAAGGCTCTTGATAGGAGATGTATCTCATTTTCACACTCTAGTTGTTGCACTATCTCTTTTGCTAATCTTGCATCTCTAGAGTTTCTCTCTTGGTGTATGACTTCAATGACAGGATTTTCTACCGATGTTTATTCTATTAGGACTTGTATCCTTGGTTGCCTTCCTTTCTTGTGAGATGGCGAAGGAGTGTCTATGAACACTCCAATGTGTCGCACTTGGTAGAGGTATGCGCCTTAATCTTTATGGCGCTGTCTTGAATCTTCGTGTACCTATCTCTGATGAACATGTTATTCATTACGTATATAGTACGGAGTCCAAGGATCTCCGGGTTAGGATCATAGTTTGATAACAGAGACATAGTCATCTATTAGATATCCTCTTTATCTACGGAGTTTATTTTTGCAAGAATAAATGCAAGGATACTTGTAAGGATATTTGTAAGGATATGTGTTCCATCCTTATTCCTGGTTCATTTGCAGTGCCGTGTCCCTAATGGGTGTGTTGATGTTCTGACCGCCTTTACTAGTAGGGGGTCCTTTGGTCTTAGGTATGCCTGACTCTTCTCTAGTATCATCAATGGTTGGTCATGGGAGATGTCTGACGGACTCCCTTTATGCACTATGGTTCTCTTCATATCAAAGTTGCTGATTCCCTCTCTTATGACTAATATATCCTTGTGTGGAAATACTATGTTTTCCATGTCCCTTTTTAAAAGCTTGATGATGGTGTCGCCATTCTTCCTTTGCTAGGTTTGGTGTCCTTGAGCGTTTTTTATGGAAGTGTATTCCATTACCTGGGATGAGCTTACTAGGTGGAATCATAAAGATCCGCTGGAGGTGTTTGTCTCTGATGGTGGGTGTTGCCCATGTGATATGGTTTCCTCCATTTTTGGAGGGATGTGTTCGCGGCTACCCCCTCTCATGTTAATGGGCGTTTGTGGGGAGGGCATGTTGTGACTGGTGCCCCCCTTGCATACCAATGCCCGATGGGATCCTTTGACGGACCTGACCCTAGGATGCTTAGTGGAAGGTTATAGTAGGGGTAATCCTTTGTGACCTTCATGGTAGTTCCTCTATAGGATGTTGGGAGTGCTCAACTTATTTTTGTAAGTGAGCCTTCCATCTTGTGATCTTTCCCAGAAACTTGACCTTATAGGTGTTCTTTGGGATTGAGGAATCTGTTGCTTGTGCATCTCTTGATTGACGACGGCCTTTTACGGATTCTTCTAGTGGTCCACCTGTGTATATATATATCACGGAGCCCGAAGGCGTCCGGTATGGTCATTCTTGGAAAACATGTTGATATCAAGTATCAAAATCTACCCATTTTAGGGAGTTGACTTGTTATGCAGTTAAATTAAATAAGAGGATATGGGAAGGATATGGGTGTGGGGTGTTGATATCCCCTGCTTCCTTGGTAATGTAACTGTTTTCCTCCGTTAGTCTGTGTGTATTTCTTCCACTTGAGGATTATAAGGTCGCATCCTTGCAAGGCGGACTAGGTGGAGGTGTATCCTTCATGTATGCTATGTGCGATCTCACTCTACTATGTCTCTCCATGAGACTTCCCATTGTACTAGCTATGTGCTAACGTGGTGTGGTACTCTATGAGTCCCCTGTTCAAATCCTTGTCTTTTCAACTCCTCCCCTGTCCTAGGGGGATGTGTGCCAAGGGTTGTCATGCACAAGGGGTTTGGACCTGTCGTGCTGTATCATGGGTAAGTGGTTGCCTTGTTGTGTTGTTGGGACTATGTCCCTCCCTTTTAGCTTTCCTTGATATGTTCCTTAGTCATGTCTGTAGTGATACGGACTGTATGTGTACATTGCCAGGGTGGATGTTGGAACTCCTATATCCTTGTTGGTCTGGCATGTATGTCCTCCCTTAGTGTGGTGTATGTCCCTGTTGGGGTACTTGGTTGAATCCATGCCTCCTTGGAGGTCTTGCCTATCTATCTGCCCCCAGAGGGGTGTATGCCCTGGCATCCTGCTGTGTCTGTTGCTGCCTTGGAGGCACAGAATGCTGCCTTCCCCCTGGGGGTGGCCTTTGGTTGTCTCTCCTTTGTTCTCCTCGCTGCCCTGTTCGAGGGTGCGAGTGGCGTTCTTCCGTTGGGATTTGCTCCTCTTCATGAGCTTCTTCTCCTTCCTGTCGGTGTTGCCTTTCCTGCCTATTCCTTAGGGTCTCTCTGTAAGCTAGTAGCTCGTCTGAGGCGCTCATCAACCCTGGAGTCACTGTATGTGCTCCCTGTGTGTATGCCGGCCTTATGTTGGTTATGTGGGCACGATTGTCGTTCTTTTGAGTCAGTATTCCATATGGATACCCTTGAGGTTGTGCCTCATAGTGGTATCCCTGTGGAGGTGCCGTGTATTGGGATGACACTCCTTGTTGCCCCCCTGTCCCTCTGGTTTCCTAGTCAATGGAGTTGAAGCTGTGGAAGCCTCCTAGCCAGCTGGGCGTCAAGGTCCTCCTGCCTGCTTGTTAGGTTGGGGTGCCTGTGGGGCTACCTGAGGCTCTGGGTGTGCAGGCTGTTTCTCTGGGTTAGGCTGCCTTGCTGGAGGTATAGGCTGTCTCCCTCGCCTACTGCCCCCAGGTGGGCGGTTATGCCTAGATGCTAAGCTATTCGTCATCGCTCTTGTGATTGCCAGGCTTTCTGTTCGAAGCCCACAGACGGCGCCAAGTGTTAGGTTATAAAGTCTAGGTCAACGGGTCGTCAATCTAGAATTTATCTCCCACTAATGAAATGTCGGGTTCAGTGTTCCTAGGACTAGTCGTTCTGATCCATGCCCTTATACTCCCTTGGGGTAGTCGTTCTGATCTATGTCCTTCTCTTCTCTCCTTCTGACCTCCTTTCCTTCTCTCCTTCTGACCTCCTTTCCTTCTCTCCTTCTGACCTCCTGAGGCTTGTACTTCTTACCCCTGGGGCTTGTCCTACTGCTCTGTGCTCTTCTGCTTCCTTGGTTCTCTTCTCCTTGCCACCCTGCAGGAGGGGCAATACCAGGCACAGAGGGGGGGGGGGGGTGGTGCCTGATGAACCCTCTCCGATGCCTAAGTCAGTGCGGTTTTAGAGAGATAAAGCTAGAGAGATGTCAGAGCAAAATTGTGCAACTTGCCAAGATGATCAAATGAATAGTGGAGGTGGGGTATTTATAGGCAACGGTGTCATTAAGGTGGCTTAATGATATCGTTAACCTTTAAACACAGTTAATTAACATTTAAACACGTAATTAAGACCTTAGGATACGGAGAAGGTAGGCAGAGTAAACCGAGTATGGGAGTCCAAAAATGGTGCCGGGGCCCTTGGGGGGAAGGGAAATCTGACCCCCAAGGGTAGGGGTTGGGTGAGGGCACCCAACCCCTCCTAGGGAGGATGGGGTTGGCCAACCCCATCCCTCCTAGGAGAGATCGGGTTGGCCGACCCGAGGAGAGATCGGGTTGGTCCACCCGAACTCCCCTAGGGGAGATCGGGTTGGCTGACCCGATCTCCCCTAGGGGAGGTCGGTGTGGCCACCCAACCTCACCTAGGTGAGTTTGCCTCGGCCGGACGAGCGCTTCGGCCTCGTCCGAGCCGTTGATGTTCTCGCGAAGTGTTCGGATTGAAGTTTCGATTTACAATCATTAACGGGATGATAAAAATACAATGGTTCGGAAGTCAACGGGTTCAAATTGGGCGTATATCCATCATTTTGGGCCTCTCATGTCAATTGAGATTTGGGTCAAGCCCAATTTCCCTAATGTGACATTTACCCAATTTCTTAGGTAACGTATACATATCAATGGGCCAATTACGGCTGTTTGCACACGAGTTTCCTTCGTGGGCTTCTCCTTCCTTTCTTTCCTTCTTTATGGGCTTCTCCTTCTAGTATTCCCGCTCCATGGGCTTCTTCTCCTTCAAGCAAGGGGATCCCTTGCTTGGGTTGCCTCCCGGGTGATTTTTCCACTCGAGGCCTTCCCTAGTGGATTTCGCCACTCGGGGTGTTTTCCGGGCTTACGCGGTGTGCCTCGGGTGTCCGTGTTCTATGTTTCGAATTATATTCGGTTATGGCCCAATTATCGGGGTCCAATTTATAATAGCTTGGGCGTATATCCAACATTTTCCCCCGAGTCATGCAATGGTTTAACCTTTACTTGACTCTATTTTTTAGGAGTATCGCCCAAGCGAGTTGCAAAATGTACCTTTGTGACGATCCCGGCCTTTATCGAGTGCTCAAGGAAGGTCACGATTTTCCTTGCCCCGTGTTTAAAGGAGCTTTAAGACGGTCCCGACCTTCGTTGAGTGCCCGAGGAACGCCGTAATTTTCCTTGCCCCCTGTTCAAGGAAGCTGTATACACAAAATGCTATTGCTGATTTAAGCAAATTTATGCTATGTACAGATATTGGATAAGGGTAAAAGTGGCACGAGCCTTGGTCTCGTTTTACTTAGCCTTAGAACTATGTCCTTTTCGGAGGAACCTCCTTTTTAGGCTCTTAAGCGGTGTTGCGCTCCGTTTGCGAGAGTGCGAGCATGATCTTCTAGCTTTGGCCTTCAATGGGCATGGCATTTTTCTCCCCGTTTGTCGGAGTGTGGGCATGGTCCTTTAACCTTATCCCTGCAATTCACTCTATATAGATGGAGGTGAGAGTGGTTAAAATTCTTCCTCTTACCCTTCGTATAAAAGAGTTTTTATAAATATATGTAGAAGGTTGTTCCCTTCATATATGTTGAAGCATTACTCCCTTTGTGTAGGTTAAGGGGCTTCCCGGACGGTGATTTTGCCTTCGTGGCTCAGTGTTGAGGCTACCTCCGCGATATGCACACCTTGCACCTCCACAAGTGGGGCTTGGCCCTTGTGTTACTCATGCTCTGTGACTCGAGCATATAGAGATGTATGTATATGGTTGCCCGCGTAGTGGGCATGCTTCCGACGCTGGGGGGTTAGCCCTTGCGTTAATTGCGAAACATGCATGTATGAGATTGTATATATATAGTTGTCCCTTACAGTGGATCCATGTATGCGTGCCCCCGTAGTGGACACGTTGTTGTACGTAGAGGGGTACTCCTCGTATTGGCTACGCTTGGTAGCTCATATATGCGTGCCCCCGTAATGGACACGTTGTTGTATGTATATGTTGTTTGGGTGCCTTAGTGCCATGCCTAGGTCCCCTTGTTTGTATAGATGATATATGCTCTCATGGAGGATATTTGGTTCCACCTTTCATTACCTTAGGTAGTGTTGAGATAATATTATCTGTCCCTCCTTGTAGGAGTATTTTTCATGCTTTATCCACTATAGTCCCCCCTTTGACAAGTAATATCGTCCATGCACGTGTCTTTTGCCCCCGTAGTAAGCATTTGATCTTTATGCACTTTGGGACGTATCCTTGGGTAGGTTGGTCTTGATGGATTTATATGGTGTCATGACGGACCGCTGTTTTTTTCTGACGGACCACTGTTTTTTCCTGACGGAACGCTTGTTTTTTCCTGACGAACCACTGTTTTTTCCTGACGGACCGCTGTTTTACACATAGCTTGTTGTAGGTGTTTAGTCCCTCCCCCGACTACCTTGGGTAGTGTTGGGATGGCTTTGCTTATCTCCCCCTTAGGGGTCCTTGTGATGTTTGTTTATCCACCATAGTCCTTCCTTTAGAAAGTAGTATCATCCATGCACACATGTCTTTGCCCCCGTAGTAAGCATTAGGTCCTTGTGCACTTTGGGACGTACTCCTGGGTAAGTTGGCGTTGCTGGCTTAGCATAGTGCGTCGTGGCAGCGTTAATTGTACCTAACGTGTTATTGCTCCTCCTCCTGGAGTACTTTTGCTATGTCCTTCGTCCCCTGGTTTGCTATGGTTGACGGTCTCCTTGTGTTTGATTGCTACTTCCTTGAAGTTTCCATACTTGCTTTTGAGGTGGGTTGGAGGATGTTTGTTGCTTAATTGGGCGTGTATCCCGCTTTGCCCCCCCCCCCCCCCCCCCCCGAGTTAAGCAATGGCCCTAACCTTTGCTTGACTCTATGATGGTTGGATAGGCGTCTGATTAGGCTATTGGTAGTTGTTTTGAAAGCTTGGTGGAGGCTACCTCCTTAGTTTGTCCCTTCGACCACCGAACTTGCGATTGTTGGACTTGGAATAAGGAGGATACCTTCATGGTGATTGAGCCTCATGCTTGGCTAACCCGAGTATTGTTGGATCTAAGGTACGAGCCTTTTGATGATCATTTATAAAGTACTGGTTTTCTATATATGTTGAACTTTCTTCCGTGGACATGATATATACCGTTGTGATATAGGGGTATTGTTTCCTCCTTCGATACATTTGGGCATGATAACCGTTGTTGAGGTATAAGGGGATGGTATCCTTCTTTGATATATGGACATGATAGCCATTGTTGATGTATAGGGGGGATCGTACCCTCCTTTGATATATGGACATGATAGCCATTTGATGAAATACGGGGGGATGGTACCTTCCTTTGATATATGGACATGGTAGCCATTTGATGAAATATGAGGGAAATAATACCCTCCTTTGATATATATGGACATGGTAGCCATTTGATGAAGTATAGGGGGATGGTATCTTTCTTTGATATATGAACATGGTAGCCCTTTGATGATGTATAGGGGGAATGGTACCCTCCTTTGATATATATGGGCATGGTAGCCATTTGATGAAGTATAGGGGGATGGTGCCCTCCTTTGATATATGGACATGGTAACCCTTTGATGGTGTATAGGGGGAATGGTACCCTCCTTTGATATATATGGGCATGGTAGCCATTTGATGATGTATAGGGGGGAATGGTACCTTCCTTTGATATATATGGGCATGGTATCCGTTTGATGAAGTATAGGGGGATGGTGCCCTCCTTTGATATATGAACATGGTAGCCATTTGATGATGTACAGGGGGAATGGTATCCTCCTTTGATATATGGATATGATAGCCCTTGTTCATGTATAAGGGGAATAGCACCCTCCTTTGATATACATGGACATGATAGTCACATGTTGAAGTACTTACATTCTATATCTTGTTTGATGAGTTGCCCTTTGATTAGTGGACTTATTTCTCATATTGTTGTGTTATGATTAAAACTCGATATTAAGCATAAAAGTCGAGTACGTTTAAAAGGCAGGGAAAGAAGAATCGTTGCCATTCTCACTCGTCTTAACGAGGCAAGGATAAAAGATCGACGACAACTTATGAAGAAGTCGACTTCCCAAAGTACGACTGGTTGTCACCAGAGAAAACCCTCCTTCAAACGTAAATACAGGTGACGACCTGCTTAAACCGTCATCGAAGGGAATCTTCCTCTAGATAAAGATAGGTGGCGACCTACTTGTCACGAGCTAAAAAGAACCATCCCGGCTAAGTAAACATAAAGCGGCGACCTGTTCTTAACTACCACCAGAGGAAACCTCCCTACAAAGGTAACTACAGGTGGCGACCTGCTTAGAGAAAGCTTCCTCAGTAAGAAACACTTAGCTGGAGACCTACTTGTCACCAGCTGACTGCTCACCGTCTCACTCAGCCAATCACAGAAGAGGAACCACCGCCCATCAGCTACCAATCAGGGCATAGCAGCCGCCTTATAGAAAGTCGGTAATCTATCCCTATAAATAGGGACTGTTTTTTACTCATGGGGACATTCAGTCAGTTCAAAATACGTTCTTATATTATTACTCTCAAATCCATTACTGACTTAAGCTTCGGAGTGGAATCAGGGGTCATCCCCACCCCTTTTTCAGGTTCTCGCCCCACATAACCTCTTAAAGGAAAACTTAGCGTTCGAGAGAGCTAAGTCCGAGGCGATACTTGGAAGTCCATTCCCTGAAGTTCAAGGCCACGTCATTTCGATCCCAACATTTGGCGCCGTCTGTGGGAACCGGAGATCAAAAGGTCATGGCACCACCAAAAAATCAAACAAGACAAAGTCAAGCACGGATAGCCGAAGGTATATTCCAAGGACCAAACGAGACCTTGGAAGATTACTTTAGGCGATTCCAAGGAGGATATACGGGGGGCGAGCTCTCAGAGAGCGAAACCATCCGGGCATTCTTCAGGGGGTTAGGATCCCAGTCTCGATCCTTAACCCTCACTCAAGCCATAACCCTGGTAAGGAGCCTGGAAGGATTAATACAACTTGCTAACCATCATGTGGACATAGAGCGAGCACAAAGTGGGAGATGGATAGCGGAGGGTATATTCCAAGGGCCGGACGAAACCCTGATTACTCTAGGCGATTCCAAGAAGGTTATACCGGAGGCGGACTCATGGAAGGAGAGGCCATTCGAATGTTCTTTAGAGGATTGGGAGTTCAATCTCGACCTCTGGCCCTCACTCAACACACGGAGCCAGTAAGAAGTATGGAGGAACTAGAAGAGCGAGTAAACTTCCACATAGAAGTAGAGCAAGCTCAGAGGAATCGTCGCCTCCAACAAAGGCATCCACGGAGTAGGGGCGAAAGCTCATCTCAATGGGAGATCTCGTCCAGAGAATTCCGGCGAACTCAGCAAAGGTTAGAGAGATTTCATTTAAATGAGGAAAATCGATATTCTACTCCCTGTTGTGAGCACTACCGGCAAGAGGGGCATAACATGGAGGATTGCCTCCTCGAAAGAAGAGAATTAGAATTCATGAGAGAGGAGATCCAACGCCACCATCGACGTCGCTCTCACGAGCCAATGAGATGGAGAATGCCCCCGGGGAATGATATCAACATCCTAGCTAGAGGATTCGCAGCGGGAGGAGAAGCAAGCTCGACCATGGACCAGTACGCTGCCCGCTGCACTCCAATAAGCCCCTTGAAAAGGCCGAGAGAATTGGAGCCAGTGGCGATTACCTTCTCAATGGAAGATCTATCGGAGACCTCTCATCCCCATGAGGATGCATTGGTAATCACCGCTCAAATCAACGATAAGGAGGTTAAAAGGATACTGGTGGATGGAGGAAGCTCCACAGACGTAATCGCCTTCAACGTTCTCGTCGCCATGGGATACAAAAGAAAGATCTGCAAGAGATGACTTCACCTTTGGTGGGATTCGCGGGAAGAACGACTTATCCCTTGGGGGCAATACAACTCCCCGTAATCCTAGGGCGAGGATGGAAAGCCTTACACCTAAAAATTCGTTTTGTGGTAGTCGATCAGATCCACGCCTACAATGCGATATTAGGAAGAACCACTCTCAATCCCAACCATATAATACCTTCCACCGTTCATCAAGTCATGAGATTCCCTACCCATCATGGGTTAGGAGTAGTCTGGGGCGATCAAGAAACCTCTCGACAATGCTACGTCGACCTCCTCAGAAGATCAAGTCAAAGAGAAACCCTCTCCATCGTTACAGAGGAGGACCCTCGAGAGGAGGGAGGACGAACAGCCCCGATGGAAGAATTAGTCAAAATCGTCCTATAAGGGAAGGAGAATAAAGTGAAGATTGGAGCAACCTTACCCCCGGAGTTAGCCCAGAGAATAACTGCCCTCTTAAGGGAATGCAAGGAACTATTCGCCTAGGAACCCAGCGACATGCCAGGGATAAATCCAGAAATTATCTCTCATGAACTAAGGATAGATCCCGCCATCAAACCCATAGCCCAGAAGAGAAGATCTATGGGGGCAGAAAAGAAAGCCGCAATCCGCCAAGAGGTTGGAAAATTAGTGGAATCAGGTTTCTTCAAAGAAATACGATTCCAAACTTGGGTCGCCAACCCGGTTTTGGTAAAGAAATCCAACAGATGGAGGATGTGTGTCAATTTCCGAGATCTCAACAAAGCATGTCCAAAAGATTCCTATCATCTTCCAAGAATTGATCAGTTAGTCGACGCCACTTCAGGACATGAACTCTTAAGCTTCATGGACGCCTATTCTGGGTATAATCAAATATGAATGCATCCCAAGGATGAGGCTCATACGACGTTCTATGCTGACAGCGACATCTATCACTACACCGTCATGCCGTTTGGTTTAATAAACGCGGGAGCTACTTACCAACGTATGGTGAATAAGCTTTTCAAACCTATGATAGGAAGGAACATGGAAGTATACGTAGACGACATGCTATTCAAAACCAGAAGGGGGCACGACCATGTTCAAGATTTAGAGGAAGCCTTCGCATGCATGAGACTTCACCAAGTAAGATTAAACCCCACTAAGTGTGCATTTGGGATCCAGTCGAGGAAGTTCTTGGGTTTCATGGTCAGCTAGAGAGGGATCGAGGCCAATCTAGAGAAGGTGACCGCCATAGAAAAGATGTCCTCACCTACCTGCCATAGAGAAGTACAAAGTCTGAATGGAAGACTGGCCTCGCTGGGGAGATTCTTGGCAAGATTGGGAGATAAGTCCCTCCCTTTCTTTAAAATCCTACGAGCGAATAAGAAGTTTGAGTGGACGATCGAGTGCGAAGAAGCCTTCCAACAGTTAAAAGCACACCTTCACTCGCTCCCCGCTTTAGCCAAACCTTTGCCAGAGGATCCCTTATTCTTATACTTAAGTATCAGCTCAGCAGCAGTGAGCTCGGTTCTCATCAAAGAAACCGACGACATTCAGATGCCCATATATTATGTTAGCAAGCTCTTCGGCGTAGCCGACGCTAACTATATGGAAATCGAGAAGTATTTGTATGCTCTGTTAATAGCAGCCGGGAAGCTTTGACCTTACTTTCACGCCCATGAAATTACGGTGCTCACCAATCAACCTTTGAAGCAACTATTGCAAAAACCTGACATCTCTGGGAGGATGGTTAAATGGGCAGTCGAGTTAAGTGAATTCCGCATCCACTTCGAGCCTCGAAAAGCAATCAAAGGCCAAGCATTGGCCGACTTTATAGCTGAAAACACATCAACGCCAGACGCACAACCCATTATCCTCCCGCAAGAAGAGCATGTGAATACTACCCCAGAGAACGGGGCCAACGACACCATGCCATGGCTGTTGTATACTGATGGATCATCTTCCGCCTTGGGATGCGGGGCAGGTCTAGTACTAACGCCGCCTGATGGAGAGCCACTCCGCTACGCTCTAGCCTTAACTTTTCGAGCAACCAATAACGAGGCTAAGTATGAAGCCCTGCTAACAGGCCTCCGAATAGCTAAAGGTATAGGCATTATTAATTTAAAAGCACGGTGCGACTCTGAGTTAATCGTCAATCAGACAAACGGAACGTATGTCGCCAAAGGAGAAAATATGAAGAAGTACGCCGAAGAAGTACGAAGGATCGTTCGAGATATGCCTCACTTCCAAATAGAAGCTATTCCTAAAGAGGAGAATAAAGAGGCGGACGCCCTCAGTAAGTTCGCCCTAGGAAATGTCCCCCCAACCACGGTGCACTTCGTCGAAAGATCCCTCTATTCAGCGGTAGAAGCAAGAGCTGAAATCCTTAATATCCAAGCTCCCGATTATTGGATCACCCCCATTCAAAACTACTTAGAAAAGGGAACTCTCCCAGAAAACCTGGTAGAAGCAACCCAAATTCAAAGGGCAACTGGACGCTTCGTGATCTTAGATGGATATCTCTACAAAAGAGGATACTCCATGCCCTACCTTAGGTGCATAGCCGCTCCTCAAACACAAAGGATAATGGAAGACCTACATGGAGGGGAAGCTGGTTGCCACGAAGGAGCCAAAACCTTGGTACTCAAGGCATTGCGACAGGGATTCTATTGGCCGATAATGCACAAAGAAGCAGCAGCGTTAGTTCGGGCTTGCTTCGCCTGCCAAATTTACGCTCCAAGGATCGCCAAACCACCAGCAGATCTTACCCCCATGATGAGCGCCTGGCCCTTTGCTCAATGGGGGATTGATCTTATTGGACCCCTACCTCAATCTATAGGTCAACGAACGCATATCGTGGTCGCCATCGACTACTTTTCTAAATGGATAGAAGCCAGAGATCTAGCATCCACAACCTCTTTTCAAATGATTAAGTTTATACGAGAACAAATCATATGCCGGTATGGAGTCCCTAAGATCCTTATTAGCGACAATGGTCCCCAGTTCGCTAGTGATGAACTCGCCGACTTCTGTGAAGAAATGTTGATCAATCATCGATTTGGCTCTGTACATCACGCCCAAATAAATGGGCAAGTAGAGGCTGCCAATAAGACAATTCTCAATGGATTGAAGAAGAGAGTAGCCGCTCTAAAGGGAAAATGGGTTGAAGAATTAGACCAAGTTCTATGGGCACTTAGAACCTCGCCCAAAAGAGCCACGGGAGAAACTCCGTTCAGTATGGTTTATGGATTGGAAGCAGTCTCACCCATCGAAGTGGCCAATATCTCCCAAAGAGTCGCGGCAGTTAACCAAAACGATGAACAAAGAAAGATCGACTTGGATTTAGCCGACGAAAAAAAGATGGACTTCGGAAGAAATTCAGGAAAGAATGAAGCTCGCCACCACCAGATATTTCAATCGAAAGGTAGGACGGCGCCAATTCTTCTTAGGAGAAAAATTCCTGCGAAGGAACGAATTCCTGATAACAGACCAAAGAGGAAAGATTGTGCCGAAATGGGAAGGACCTTACGTGGTCGTCGGAATACCATGCCTTAACGCCTACAGATTGGAAGATCCTCGTGGGCAACGCCTCAATAGGACTTTCAACGCCGAGCATTTAAAGAAATTCTATGTTTAAATCTCTTATATATTTCAATTACAGTGAAGTAATTAATAAAGATATAATTCCTTTACTCTGGGTGTCAAAAAGCAGGACTCCTCGACTTCCAAAGGTCGCCATCTACAAAGGAGCAGTCTTAACTGACTCCTCAACTTCATACAGTCGGCGACGATTAAGGAGCAGTCTTAACTGACTCCTCGACTTCCGAAGGTTGCCATCTACAAAGGAGCAGTCTTAACTGACTCCTCGACTTCATACAGTCAGCGACGATTAAGGAGCAGTCTTAACTGACTCCTCGACTTCCGAAGGTCGCCATCTACAAAGGAGCAGTCTTAACTAACTCCTCGACTTCATACAGTCGGTGACGATTAAGGAGCAGTCTTAACTGACTCCTCGACTTCCGAAGGTCGCCATCTACAAAGGAGCAGTCTTAACTGACTCCTCGACTTCATACAGTCGCCGACGATTAAGGAGCAGTCTTAACTGACTCCTCGACTTCCGAAGGTCGCCATCTACAAAGGAGCAGTCTTAACTGACTCCTCGACTTCATACAGTCGGCGACGATTAAGGAGCAGTCTTAACTGACTCCTCGACTTCCGAAGGTCGCCATCTACAAATGAGCAGTCTTAACTGACTCCTCAACTTCATATAGTCGGCGACGATTAAGGAGCAGTCTTAACTGACTCCTCGACTTCATACAGTCGGCGACGATTAAGGAGCAGTCTTAACTGACTCCTCGACTTCATACATTCGGTGACGATTAAGGAGCAGTCTTAACTGACTCCTCAACTTCCGAAAGTCATCATCCGTCGAAAAGAATGATAAAGAGGAATTGGAGGCCATACAACAAGATAGAAAGGTAATACTCAACACGACCCCTTCCCCTTATATTATAAATAAAGAGAAAGGATTCATGTCTCGGGGGCAAGTGTAGGGTTATGATTAAAACTCGATATTAAGCATAATAGCCGAGTACGTTTAAAAGGCAGGGAAAGAAGAATCGTTGACCATTCTCATTCGTCTTAACGAGGCAAGGATAAAAGGTCGACGACAACTTATGAAGAAGTCGACTTCCCAAAGTACGACTGGTTGTCACCAGAGAAAACCCTCCTTCAATGTTAAATACAGGCGACGACCTGCTTAAACCGTCATCGAAGGGAATCTTCCTCTAGAAGTAAAGACAAGTGGCGACCTACTTGTTACCAGCTAAAATGAACCATCCCGGCTAAGTAAACATAAAGCGGCGACCTGTTCTTAACTACCACCAGAGGAAACCTCCCTACAAAGGTAACTACAGGTGGCGACCTGCTTAGAGAAAGCTTCCTCGGTAGGAAACACTTAGCTGGAGACCTACTTGTCACCAGCTGACTGCTCACCGTCTCACTCAGCCAATCACAGAAGAGGAACCACCGCCCCTCAGCTACCAATCAGGGCATAGCAGCCGCCTTATAGAAAGTCGGTAATCTGTACCTATAAATAGGGACTGTTTTTTACTCATGGGGACATTCAGTCAGTCAAAATACGTTCTTATATTATTACTCTCAAATCCATTACTGACTTAAGCTTCGGAGTGGAATCAGGGGCCATCCCCACCCCTTTTTCAGGTTCTCGCCCCACGTAACCTCTTAAAGGAAAACTTAGCGTTCGAGAGAGCTAAGTCCGAGGCGATACTTGGAAGTCCATTCCCCGAAGTTCAAGGCCACGTCATTTTGATCCCAACACATATCATGTTGGAAGGGTTGCCCAGTGGGTCTTATGTCCCTTTTCTATTGGAAGGGTGGCCCTATGGGTCTTATGTCCCTTTTCTATTGGAAGGGTGGCCCTATGGGTCTTATGTCCATTTTCGGTTGTAAGGGTAGTCCTTATAGATCTTCCTCTTTCCATATGTAAGGGTTGTCGATCACCTTATCATATTTCAGAGTTGTCTTTTTGGATCTTCCCTTTTTCGGTTGGAAGGGTGGCCCTATGGGTCTTATGTCCCTTTTCGGTTGTAAGAGTTTTCCTTATAGATCTTCCTCTTTCCATATGTAAGGGTTGTCGATCGCCTTATCATATTTCAGAGTTGACTTTCTGGATCTTCCCCTTTTCGGTTGTGTCGTCTTCCGGGTCTTCAAGTCTCCAAGGTGGCCTTTGGCTTTATTGATGGTGCAAAAAAGTAGAGCCTCTGTCGGCGGTGCCCCTGTTGACAGTGCCTCCATTGGTATCGCAGAAAAGTAAAGCCTCGGTCGGCGGTGCCCCTGTTGGCGGTGCCTCCGTTGGCGTGCGGAAAATAGAACCTCCGTCGGCGGTGCCCCTGTTGGCGGTGCCTCCATTGGTAGTGCAGAAAGTAAAGCCTCCAGTGGCGTGCAGTAAAGTAAAACTTTTGGTGATGATTGGTAACTGAAGACCTCTACGTCAGATAGTACCAACATCCTCTGGTGACGCCTTTAGTGGCGAGTGGTAACGGAAAAACCTCTACGTCAGACCGTACCGGAAAACCTCTGGTGATATCTCTGGTGGCGAAAGACCTCTACGTCAGATCGTACTGGAGAACCTTTGGTGATGCCTCTAGTGGCGAGTGTCGGAGATGAGCCTCTAGTGGCGTCCGTTGGAGAAGTGCCTCTAGAGGCGTGACTTGCGAAGGCTGAATACTAATGCTTCGTTCGTCGGGGGTGACTCTCAGAAAGCTGGATAACTTGAGATCCTGATTGTCGGTTGTGACTTGTAGGAACAGACTGTAACAGTCCTATTCATCATTGAATGGTGACTCGCGAGAACAGACTGTAACCGTCCCGTTTGCCGTGAATTTGACTCGAAGGAACAGACTGTAACAGTCCTATTCATCCTTGGAACGCGACCTGCGAGAGCAGAGTGTAACCGTCTCGCTTGCCGTGAAGTTGACTTGGAAAACGCTGTACCGTAGATAAGACCCAGGCGCACGAATGTTTGTCCTTAATTTTTGCCTAAATTGCGCATGGTGCGACAACCTAGCGGGATTTTTTTTTGAGAATTTCTTTTTTCTCTCCTTTTGCCACGACCAATTGAGAGATTTCCGACCGTGCCCCTCGATTTTTTATTTTCTCTCCTTTTGCCATGATTGCAATTCCTGAACTTGCAACCATTCCTCTCATTTCCTGATTTTGCCTAGGTCGCCTTTTCGGGTTTTCAACCTAGAGGAAGCACTCTTTATTTGGTAGCCGTTTAAAGGGTGGCTATGGACCTATCTTTGTTTTCCTCATTTGCTGTTGCGGAAGCTCTCTTTTAGTAGCCAATTTCGGGTTGACTGTGGCCCGTTATTCATTCTCGCCTCAATGCGGGAGTATTTGTAGCCATTTTGAGGGTGACTGTGACCCTCTTCTCACTGTCTTCGATGTTGCGGGAGCTCTTTTGATTGTAACCATTTCGAGGGTGGCTTTGGCCCTTTCACTTATTTCTCGCTCTTGATGTTGTGAGGGCGCCCTTTATCTGTAGCCATTTGAAGGGTGGCTGTGGCCCTTTCTTTGTAGTCGTTTTAGGGACGACTGTGACCCTTTTTATATGTAGCTGATTTAGGGACAACTGTGACCCTTTTATTTCTTCACTGCTCTCACAAAATATGCATGAGCACTCTCTTTATTTTTATCGGTAGCCAATTAAAGGGCGGCTGTGACCCTAAAAAAAGTTTAGTTGCTTTTTTTTTTCCCCCTTTTTGTTTGCTTTTTTTGCTTTCCTTTTTTGTGCCTTTTTTGCTTTTTTTTTTTTTGAAAACGAAAATTTAGCGAAAAATAATCAACAACAATTATGTACATGCCCCTAGTAGCAAATCTGAAATTTCTAATTCAAAACATCTTCTAGAGAAAGACTCATTTGATTGAGTCAAAATATGTCGATCGTGTCGACTCCCTGATGGACCTTACAACCAATGGATGACGTAGAAAATGATTTCTAATCTCGTTCTCAAGTGCCCCGGTTATTGCTCGATATCGTCTAGGGATGCCCCACAGTTAGCATTGATCGGGCCGCAAGACAAATGTATGACTTGGTTTAGGATCACACAAGGATGACGTGGAGTAGTCCGTATTGGGGCACAGTAGTCCGCAAATGGTAAATGCATAGATATCGCACGAGGTATCTAGGATAAATTTGACAGCTTGCAGCGAGCAAAGAGCCACGCACGAGATGTGCTCTTCAGGGGCTTTGATTTGGACGATTACACAAACTGCACAATGATTAAGGAATAATTCAAATTCCGGGGATAAAAATGATCACAACTTTCCTTACCTGGGTGTTGGATTTTTTCAATTGGGTGATGGGTTTCGATATAGCCGTTAGGCCCATTAACGGCGACTAAACGGCGAAGTAGGCCCACTGAGCCCCAAACGAGGCTTAGAAGACCAATACGAGGGGTCCCGACAAGGTCGGTCCCGATATATGAGCTGAACGCTCCCGACGATATGCCTTTGAGTAGGCCCCGATGATATGCCTTTGAGTAGGCCCCGATGATATGCCTTTGAGTAGGCCCCGACGTTATGCCTTTAAGTAGGCCCCGATATTACATCCCTGAGAATGCTGGCCCTGTCCCGATGACGAGGGGCCCCGAGCGGTGACCAAAGGAGATAACTCTGGAGTCCCCGACTTCCGTCGGGACTTGCCACCAGAGCACGAGGCCGAGAAACACGCCCACTATCAACATAGTGGGGAAGTGGCCGGAAAAGAAGGAACGTGGGCTACTGGCCGAGATAAACGGAATGTGGCAGTTATCCCAACAGGTAACTGAGGTAACCCCTCCCCTATATAAAGAAAGGGGTTACCTCAGGATTGATATGTTGACATACTTACATACTCATACTTGCTTGCCTGCATCGAGATACTCATTTAAGCATCGGAGAGGGATTCTGGGTCACCGCCCGGTCTATCCCCTTCTTGCAGGATTACTTGGAGCGAGGAGTTCGGATTTCCGTCAAGGACGTGCCGGAGTTCCAACTGTGATCCAACATTGGCGCCGTCTGTGGGAACGAAGCAAAAAGCAAAAATGACTTGGGTTAACATGTCTTTTAGTCCATGATGTTTGACAACTTTTGGGTTTTGGTCAATGATGTTTTTTTTTACCTAGTTTTGGTACCATATGTTTGCAGATTTTTTCTAGTTTTGGTCTAACCGTTACATTCCGTCCATTTTTTGACATGTTCAAGTCACGTGATCCACTCTAAACTTTAAATTTAGTCCCTCTAATACTTTCTTAACCTTTTTTTTGTTCAATTTAGTCCCGAAGTTTCAAAATTGGCCCCAATTGGACAATAGGTCCAATTGAATTTTTGAAACTTCGGGACTAAATTGAACAAAAAAAAAGGTTAGGAAAGTATTAGAGGGACTAAATTGAACAAAATTGAAAGTTTAGGGTGGATCACGTGACTTGTACATGTCAAAAAATGGACGGAATGTAACGGTTAGACCAAAACTAGAAAAAATCTGCAAACATATGGTACCAAAACTAGGTAAAAAAAAACATCATGACCAAAACCCAAAAGTTGTCAAACATCATAGACCAAAAGACCTGTTAACCCAAATGACTTCTACCCGTTCGATGGCTGGCAAGTAAAGAAGAGACAAGGACAATCCGGCGGCTCCCGCCACCCTACTGGAACTCTGAATTCAGGGTTGCCGGAGCGCACTGTTGATCGGAATGATCCTCCCCTGCTGTTTCCCAAACAAGGGGGCATCATGATGATCGCGAAGATTCCATTCGAAACTCGTCAGAGAGCAGGGAAGAGATCCCAAGGAGGGACCAGGATGCACCTGCAAAGCCGGACTTGGGAAAGGCTGTGATGGATGCCATGCCAGTATTTTTGGAAGCTATGAAGGCTCTCTTGGACCGAAGGGAGGCCGCCAAGAAGAAGGAGGAGGAGTTGCCTCCGCCTCCGCCCATGGAGAATCGGGACGGGCAGAAGGCCCAACCCGAGCACCAGGACAAGAGCAAGGAGCCTGCTCTAGCGGAGCAGTTCGTGGTCGATGGGCCTGGACTGGTGCAACATAGGACCATTAGTTCGTGGTCGATGGGCCGGGACGGGCAGCCGACCTGATGCGTCGAGGAGATTAGTGAAATGGGTGGTCGAGCTTAGTGATTTCCGCATTCACTTTGCTCCGAGAACGGCTATTAAGGGCCAGGCGTTGGCGGATTTCATAGCAGAGTCTACAGCCCCCGATCTAGAAGAAGCGGGCCCTGTAGAGGGGGCAACCACGGAGGTCCCGATAACAGAGCAGTCAGAACAGCCCGACGCCGAAAATACTTGGGAGATGTACACCGATGGCTCCTCAAATTCAGAAGGATCGGGAGCAGGTTTCGTACTGATACCACCAGACGGAGGCGAGCCCCTCCGATATGCCTTGGCCTTGACATTTTGGGCCACCAACAATGAAGCTGAATATGAGGCTCTCATCACTGGCCTCAAGATTGCTAAAGGAACGGGAGTTGGTCACTTAAAGGTGAAGTGTGATGCTAGCCTGATCGTGAACCAAGTCCAGGGGCGATACGAAGCAAAGAGCCCGATGATGAAAAAATACCTTCGGGAGGTGCAAACCCTGAAGGAGAGTTTCAAGAGCTTCGATATTGAAGTGATCCCGAGGGAGGATAATGTGGAAGCAGATGCCTTGAGCAAGTTCGCCTTGGGGGCACCCCTCGATGAAAGTCGGAAGGTGCATTTCTTGGAGAAGGTGATCCTGTCAACCACCGATCAGTCGGAGGTTTGTGCCATTGAGATCGGATCGGAGGAGCCCACTTGGATGACCCCGATAGCCGTGTATCTGACCACGGGGGCAGTCCCCGATGATGAAGTAGCAGCCGGCAAAATACGCCGAATCGCCCCGAATTATGTGATGGTGGACAATCAGCTGTACACAAAGGGGTATTTAACTCCTTATCTGAAATGCGTGGCTGAGCCCGACACAGGTCGGATCCTTAGGGAGGTGCACAAAGGATATTTGGCTTGTCATTAAGGGGCCCGATCCATCTTGAGGAAAGTGCTGAACCTGGGCTATTACTGGCCCTCGATGAACAAGGAGGCAACGATGCTAGTCCGATCCTGTGACGCCTGCCAGAAGTACGCCCCGAATATCCTGGCTCCAGTTGCCGATTTGACGTCCATCAAGAGTGCTTGGCCCTTCGCGCAATGGGGAATCGACTTGGTGGGACCCCTTCCAGTTGCAAAAGGTCAGTGCCGATATTTAATTGTGGTTATTGATTATTTCTCGAAATGGATAGAAGCTAAGGCATTGGCCAAGATAACGGGGAACCATATCCTCAAATTCCTCCAGACCCATATCATATCCTGATACGGGATCCCCAAGGTGGTGATCAGCGATAATGGTCCCCCGTTTAACGGGGCCCAGTGGAAGGAGTATTTGGAGGAACTGAAAATTGAGAATCAGACAGCCTCTGTCCGTCATGCTCAAACCAATGGACAGGTGGAATCAGCCAACAAGATCGTGATGGATGGCCTGAAGAAGAGGGTCCATGCATTGAAGGGCAAATGGCTGGATGAGCTGGAAAATGTGCTTTGGGCTGTTAAAACGACACCCAAACGATCGACTGGGGAGACTCCGTTTGGCCTTGTTTATGGCACGGAAGCAGTGGCTCCCGTCGAAATAGCTGTGGCATCCCATCGGACGAGGTATTACGAACCTCTCTCGAATGATGAAATGAGGCGTCTGGACTTGGACTTGGTCGAAGAAAAGAGGCGGAGTGCCGAGGAGGCCCAGGCCCAGATGCACTTGGCAACAACCCGATATTATAATCGACGAGTCAAGTCTCGACAGTTCTTTGTCGGGTAACTGGTCTGGCGTCGGAACGAATTTACCCTTTTGGATCGGATCAACAAGATGTCACCAAAATGGGAAGGGCCTTATAAGGTCGTGGGGATGCCAGCTCGGAATGCGTATAAGTTGGAAGTCCTCGATGGCAATGTGTTGAAGCATTCTTTTAGTGGCGAACACTTGAAGAAATTCCATGTTTGATATTGAGTCGCCTTCAGTGGTGCAAGTTGTTTATTAAGTCGCCTTCAGTGGTGCAAGTTGTTTGTTAAGTCGCCTTTAGTGGTGCAAGTTATTTATTAAGTTGCCTTCAGTGGTGCAAGTTGCTTATTAAGTCGCCTTCAGTGGTGCAAGTTGTTTATCGTGTTGAGCCATCAATGAATAAAGAGGTTGCTTCCAATTAAATCGCCTTAAGTGGTGTGATTCCGCCTTAAGTGGCGTAGTATCGCCCTAAGGGGTGTAGTTAAATCGCCTTAAGTGGCGTAGTATCGCCCTAAGGGGTGTAGTTAAATCGCCTTAAGTGGCGTGGTTTCGCCTTAAGTGGCATGGTTTCGCCTTAAGTGGCGTGGTTTCGCCTTAAGTGGCATGGTTCCGCCTTAAGTGGCACGATTAAATCGCCTTAAGTGGTGTGGATAAGTTGCCTTAAGTGGCACGATTAAATCGCCTTAAGTCGTGTGGATAAGTTGCCTTAAGGGGCACGATTAAATCGCCTTAAGTGGTATGGGTAAAATGTCTTAAGTGACGCGTCGAAATTACTCTAAGTGATATGATCGAATTGCCTAAAGTGGCGTAGTTAATTCACCTTAAGTGGTGCAATGATAATCGGGACCAAAATGATTGATATTATAAAGATCTAGGAGGTTCACAACAAAGAAGGAAATTACAAGGATTTGAAAATAAAGCAATCAAGCTTGATCCTTGGCAGCGTCGAGGGGAGAAGGGTCTACGAGGTCTGTTGCAGAAGGCTCCGTGATCGGGGGATCGGACTCTGGAAGATTGGCCGCGGGAGGATCGGACTCTGGGAAGTCAGCCGGTGAAGGGTCGATCATCGGGGGCTCAGTCGTCGGGAGTTCTTCACTTGGAGGTTCCACCGTGCCTTCAGCACCCACAGCCCCCTCGGGGGTGTTGGCCCCGTCGCTCTCCTCAGAAAGGTTGAAGTACCTCTCCGCGAAGGGGCGAGGGTCTGAGACTTGGTGAAATCGATGGCACCACCATACTCCAGATGGAGCTCCTCGACAGCATTAAGCAGGGTGGTCTCCACCTCCGCCGTACAGAACTTTACTGCGTCCAGTTGGAAAGCCTCGGAGCCCCGATAATCTTCCCGTCCCTTGGCCTCAGCCTCGGCCAGCTTGGTGGGAAACTCAGCAAGTTCCCGCTCCATTTGTTGGGACCGGTTGGTGAGAAGGACCTTCTCAGCCTCCAGCCCCGCCTTGGCGTCTTCCAGGGCCTTCTTCTCGAGGACATGCATGTCCCGATCCTCCGCGCGCCCCTTCTGCTCCTCACTGAGCCTTTGGCGCTCCTGCTTCAGCAGCCGCTCGAAATCATGGACCTGCCTCAGGAGGTCCCGAGTCTTCTGGTTAAGGAGGGCCTGCTCCTTAACCAACTTCCCCTTCGACGACTCGGAGGCAGCCAGATCCTCCTTGAGCTTGGCCAAGACCTCGGGGGCCGCCTTGGCTCGCTCCTGCTCCAGGGCCTCCTCCAAGGCCAGGACATACCCGAAACAGCGGTGTTGGTCCGCTATTTCCTGGGAAGAAGAAGGGAAGAGGTCAGTACACAAAAATATTCTGCCTTATATATACTAAGTGTAAAAGCAGGAAACCTTACCTCCACGCGACGAACGGCCATGGCGCGAATGTCTGCGTGGATGTCCTCTCGAGCCAGGGAGAGCAGAAGCTTCATAGATGGCGGAACTGAGCCTGCCAGCAGGTGCAGACCCAGTTCCGATGATACATCATCCCGACGCAGCGGGACCCCCCGCAACGACTCGATCGGAGTCCAAGGAGCTGCCACCTGGTCGGGAGAGTAAAGCTGGTAGAAGCTCCCGTCTAAGGGGAGAGGGGGAACGACGCCCTGAGTGTCGGGGGTGCGGGCCTCCGAGCCACCATGAGAACCCGTCGTCCCCTCGGGAGTCAGGCTCAAGACTGGCGAAAGCTGCGGCGTCGGAGAAGATGGAGGTAGCCCTTCGGGAGTCGGCTCCAGCGGGGTCTGTCTCGCCCCCTGACGACTAACCAGGGGCTGACCCTCGCTTTCCTCCTCGGAAGAATGAGAGACATTCAGGTCCATCACCCGACGGAACTGGCCGTCCGTCGGGACGTCTTCAATCCCCGATCCTCCGGGGGCAGGAAGAGAAAGGAGGTGTTCCCCGACCCGTGCGTCGGAGGGAGGCTCCCCCGCCGAAGCTCCAGCTCCCGATCGACCTGCAGCTGGAGGACGAGAAGCTTCAGAAAGAAAGTCAGGAAGTTGATCAGGATCCTTACACCAGATGACGCGACGGGAGAGGTACTGGTCCTTCCCGTGATAATTGTAGTAACCCGCTTTGAGAACGCGGGGAGTTTCTCCTTGCAGGATGCGTTTGATCCCTTCGATCCTGGCCCCCTTATCGGAGGGGATTAACTCCTCGGGAATACGCCTCTTGTACAATCGAATTGCTAAGCGGAGCTGTTTACCTTCCTCGGGAGTCTTGGTGTTGAAGATTTGCTCCATCTTCTCCACCAGGGCCCGCTTGACTTGCTCCGACGTGGGAGGTGCCGATGAGGAGGCAGCCCTCTTTGAAGACTTCCTCTTCCTCGCGGGGCGTGGGACAGCATCAGTCTCCGCCTGCTTAAGCACGAGATTGGTCAGAAATGATACCTTCTTAGCTGCAAAGACGAAAATGAAAGTGGTGTTAGAATATTACCCAAGGAACGAGGTTAGAAGGGTCGTCGAAGAGTTGAACCCGGAGACGACATCAAGGAGTCGGATCTCGGTCAAAACCAGGTCCCACTCCCCGATGGAGTTGGCATCGAGGGGAGTGAAAGAGTCCCCCCAACGATAAAGCTGGATGCAGTGGAGAATCTGGAAATTCTCCTCGGAGTAAGTGTGAAAAGCGGGGGCAGGATCCGCTTCGACCTCCCATCGGGGCCACGGAATAGAGCTGTTTCGGATGAAGAAATAACTTTTCTTCTAGCCACTGTTGTCGGGCCCCGAGTCAGTGATGAGCCCCCGACCCTTGGCGACCTTCCAGGTGTCACCATTCCAGCTGTACCGAGAGAGCTGCGCCTTGCTCCACTTAGGCATCCGTGGGTAGAAGGCACAGACTCCGGCATCATTTCACTTCAATCCATAAAAGGTCCGGAAGAGTCGGAGGCTATAGGGCCATTGTTGACAGAAGCAAAGGACGCGGAAAGCATTCCACACGCGGATGGCGTGGGGGGAGATAGTAGTCGAATGTGTTTTGTAATATGTACACATCTCGACTATGTCCCCACAGAAGGGGAATCGGATCCCTGCCGATATTTTCCCGGTGGAGACAAATACCTCCCCTTCCCGGGGACGAGTGACCACAGGGTCACCCGGGACGCGAGGCCAAGGAAAAGGGAAGCGAGGCTCACAGGTGGAAGTAATGCACCCCTCCCGGAGAGCTGCATCATAGGCAGTGTCGGAAATCTCATTGCAAGCGTAATCGAACTTGAAGGGTTTCCTCCCCCCGGAACTTGATTCACCGTCTGGAAAAGGATCATAGCAAGAAAAGGCACAGTCGATTTCCGCAAAAGTTCGGGTAAGTTAATTGAGATAAAAGGAAAACTATGCTAACAAGTCTCTTCGAAATCGAAGGAGGAAATCTTACCAGACATGTTGAATCGGAGAAGAAAGGATGATCTTGATGGTCGGAGATTCCGGTCGCCGGAGTGTTGATCAGAGAAAGAAAGGAGAGCTCGAGCTTTTGAAAATACAGAGAACGAAACGGTAAAGGAGAACTGAATAGTGCCAAGATTTGAGGTTTTATAGGAGAGAGGACAGCCAAAGAGACGTTACGATCTGGACCATTGAAGATGAAACGCCTCAACCTGAATCGTCGAAACACTAGGGACAAAACGGCTATAAAGCGCTTTTTCAGAAAAGCAGGCACGGGCACTCAAGCCGTCACTTCATCACCATCGCATTTAATAGATGAGTAATCGAGAAATCTTTTCGGATTCGGTGGTTATCCTCGGAATATAGAAAGGTCCGGAGTTGGAAGACACGACGAACTATAAGTCCCTCATGTCTTGGGGGAAAATGATGGGTTTCGATATAGCCGTTAGGCCCATTAACGGCGACTAAACGACGAAGTAGGCCCACTAAGCCCCAAACGAGGCTTAGAAGACCAATACGAGGGGTCCCGACAAGGTCGGTCCCGATATATGAGCTGAACGCTCCCGACGATATGCCTTTGAGTAGGCCCCGATGATATGCCTTTGAGTAGGCCCCGACGTTATGCCTTTAAGTAGGCCCCGATATTAAATCCCTGAGAATGCTGGCCCTGTCCCGATGACGAGGGGCCTCGAGCGGTGACCAAAGGAGATAACTCTGGAGTCCCCGACTTCCGTCGGGACTGCCCACCAGAGCACGAGGCTGAGAAACACGCCCACTATCAACATAGTGGGGAAGTGGCCGGAAAAGACGGAACGTGGGTTACTGGCCGAGATAAACGGAACGTGGCAGTTATCCCAACAGGTAACTGAGGTAACCCCTCCCCTATATAAAGGAAGAGGTTACCTCAGGATTGATACGTTGACATACTTACATACTCATACTTGCTTGCCTCCATCGAGATACTCATTTAAGCATCGAAGAGGGATTCTGGGTCACCACCCGGTTTATCCCCTTCTTGCAGGATTACTTGGAGCGAAGGAGTTCGAATTTCCGTCAAGGACGTGCCGGAGTTCCAACCGTGATCCAACAGTGCGGAAATGTGCTTGCTATGCGACTGGACCTGCTGCATGTCCCGATTTTCTTTGCTTGACATCCAAAATGTTCATTGATCAGCACATTGAATCTTCACGAGACTCTCGATGATCTCTTGATATTTTCCCATCTTCGGACATGACCGATTTCAATAGGAGATGCCCCTTGGTTACCACTGACCGTTTTAGACCTTACCGTAAAACAGATGTACAGCTTGGTCCGGTGACGCGTATGAATTCCACATATGGTGGGTGGAATTTTGACATATAAGTTCTTTGGAGCAGTCACATTTCATGTGGTTGCGACCTCGTCGAAGTGGTCGTCTGATCTGAGCGTTGGATATCCCGAGTGCGCAAATTTGTGCTTCGTGCAACTGGATGGGTGCACGTTCTTTTTGGTTGCCCCATTTAGCCGGCAGAACTTATATATACAGGATATCTAACCAAGGGTACCTGAAAAGACCAAACACGAAAGTTAGTATAAAGAATCAAATGAGTCATGCATGATTTTTCGAAAAACTTCTAATGTCATTCATTTCATAATTTTGATTACATTTCAGAAAGAATCAAAATTTATGTTCTAAGGTGTTTTGCACTAGCTTGGAGTTTAATGAGTTCGCTGAGTGCACTATCTGGCTCGAACGCATGATAGATGTTCAAAATGAAGTTTTTTTCAAAAGAATTTTCTCGTCCTTTGTTTAAGCTCGAATAGTCACACCCAACTAAACATTTAAACTATTTTCAAAAATTAGCATCAAAACTCTCATTTTTTAAACGCTTGCTCATGCGAATGTTGAGACGATCTTGTCGAAAAAGTGTAATACACCTCGGATAAAAAACGAATGACACTTTAGTTTTTTTTTTAATGCTCATGCACGCTCGAAAGTTAAAGTTCAACTGTTAAGAAAGTTACAACTTACAACCAGTTTACCTGAATGATACGTATATACAAAATGAAAAATCCAGGTAAAGTTTTTTTATAAAAAGAAATGCAAATGCAATGCATGTTTGGAATTAGAAGCTCAACAACTAAGAGAAGATTTACAATCTATCAAAAAAGAATCGTTTTTCCTAAAACAATGCCTATGAGATGTACATGAGATGCATACTTGAAATGAAATTTCTACAGTTAAGAAAATTTACAAGTTACCTGAAATTTTTTTTTGTTTTTGTTCTTTTTTAACGAGGAAAAAAATATACATCTTGGTTGCTCAAGATTAAAAAAAATCAGGTGAAAAGTTTTTTTAAAAGAATGCATAAATGCACAACAGTAAATACAAGATGCAAACTTAAAAATAAAAGTTCCACAACTAAGAAAATTACAATTTACCTGAAAGGTTTTTTTTCGAAAATAATGCATATGAGATGCACATTTAAAAAAAAAATCAGGTAAAATGTTTTTTTAAACAAAGAGCTCTAAAACTAAGAGAGCTTACGATTTATCTAAATTTTTTTTTAAATTAATGCATATTTGATGCATTATTTAAAAATAAAACAATTCAGGTAAATTTTTTTTTTGAAATGATGCATGTGGAATGCACGTTCGAAATTAGAAGCTCAAATAGCTAAAGAGGAATCACAATTTTTTCTAAAATGTTTTTTTGCATGCGCGACGCGTTAACCAAAATCACAACTTACCTGAAGAGTTCTCTTAAGAAAAAAATAATGCGTATGAAACGCGGGTTTGAAATAAAAAAAAATCAGGTAAGAGGTTTTTTTTTTTAAAAAAAAAAACAATGCATACAAAATGCATGTTCGGAAAGAAAATTTCTAAATGTCCGACCACTTAGCTGAAAAAAAGTTTTTTTTTTTGTGTTTTTTTAAAAATGCAAGAAGATTAATGCATGAGAATAAAAATTACACAGTAAAAAAATACTTACAGTTTTCCGGACGACTCTTTTTTACAACAACAAAAAAAAAAACACGGATAAAACACAACATGCTAGGGGGTAAAAAATATGTGGCTTTGCTCTACAAGGTAGGTTCCACTGATAGGTTCCCGACAAGGTGGTTTCCTCACCCCATCACAGGGATCATAAGACCTTCACAAGCGAGTAGAGTTGTTCTGAGTCGTTCCGGCGGCTCGGCCGCGCGGTCGTATCCTTACTAACTCTCCGGGGTTCCTAGTTGCCCTGGGTTTTAGGCATTTTGGATATTACACTAAAGTGGTGTGTGCGAATTCAAACAATGCCACAAAAAAAGAAAATGTTAGTTAATAACTCTAAAAACATGTACCTGTCACAAAAAAACAAAGTTAGAATGGTGAAGATAATAAAATAAAAAAAAAACTCAAAAAGCATGGCAATGAGCGAATATAATGAGCCCGAACCCTCTAAACTTCCCCAGCAGAGTCGCCAAAATTGCTGGACCTAAAATCTGACCTATGGCGAATTACGTTTTGAAAAACGTGGATTTTTGAAGAGAGTCGCCACTAGTTAATAAAGGCTAACTAGAATCCTAAATTAACTAGGTAAATAACAAATCAAATACCTAAGCACATTAAACGGTCTACGATCCAAGATTTGAGTTCGGGGGTTCTATTACGAATTAAGAAAAAATGATTTTCTAATTACGCCATTTCTATACTTAATTAACCTATTTGCCAATTTTAAAATTTAAATATGCGTTACATCGAGTTAATCTAACGATATCAAAAACTAAATAACCTTCATGCGAAAAATACTATTAATGACAAATATAAGCTCTAAAACAAACTATTACATATCTAAAACTCCTAATTGAGATAAAATCTTATAAAATCAAGCATGCTCAAAATCATGATGTAATTTAACAATTATACGTCCTACACATATATACATATAATAAAACACGTTACCTAATTAATCTACACCTAAATTAACTAATTAACATGTTATAATAACAATAATAATAATGATAATAAAAATAATAATAAAAAAAAGAAAATAACAGAAAATAATATTAATAATTAATTAATAAAATCTTATTATTTTTAAAAAAAAAAAAACACAGCAGCGAGACTACCTGCAATTACCAGGGGATGACGACGCCGGAGGTTGGTAGCAGGGCAGACGGCCAGTCAGGCGAGGTCGACACGGCGGGGCGATGCAGACACGGCGGGGCGATGCGATGCCGGAGGCTGGTAGCAGGGCGAACGGCCAGTCAGGCGAGGTCGACAGCCCCGGATCTGGAATGGCGGGCAAAATACCGACTGGGCGGAAGAGCACTCTGATTGTGGCTCCGGTGAAGCAATCGGACAGGCACCGTACGCTGACAGGACGGGCTTGTGGCGGTGGCGGCGGGTCTTCAGGTTTCCGGCGTGGCGAGGTCGTCCGGCAAGCTGTACGGTGGTGACGGGAAGAAGAAAGTATTTTCACGCTTCTAAAAATAATAATAATAATAATAATATTTTATTCTGGTTTAATTGTGTGTCCTTATTACATAGATACTAGGGACTATTTATAGCTAACCTAGACCCAAAAATTAGGAAAATTATATATTTTCTCTAATATGCACTCAATAAATCCGAAAATTACATATATATATATATTTATGAATTTTGCCACAAAATATATACTATATATTTTCTGATTATTACATCATTTATTGCATATGTATTGTCCTAAATTAAACAGAGTCTATTTTTGGCAACCCCATGACCTTCCATATTTAAATATTTCCTTTTTTAAACGCGTTACACATAACATTTTTAACATGTTACATACGTGTCGCGCGTACCAAAATTAGGTGTTTACAGGTTGGAAGGGTGGCCCTATGTGTCTTACGTCCCTTTTTGATTGTAAGGGTTGTCCTTATAGATCTTCCTCTTTCTATATGTAAGGGTTGTCGATCGCCTTATCATATTTCAGAGTTGTCTTTTTGGATCTTCCCCTTTTCGGTTGGAAGGGTGGCCCTATGGGTCTTATTTCCCTTTTCGGTTGTAAGGGTTGTCCTTATAGATCTTCCTCTTTCCATATGTAAGGGTTTTCGATCGCCTTATCATATTTCAGAGTTGTCTTTTTGGATCTTCCCCTTTTCCGCTGGAGGATGTTTGTCCACTAGTCGATGCCTCGATATAGTGTTGTTGGCAAGACGCTACTTGCGTTGTGTTGACACGTTTTGTGACCGCTTATCCGATGCCTCGGGATAGCGTTGTGAACAAGACGTTACTTGTTAGTTTGACGCGTTTTAACCACTTACCCGATGCCTCGCGGTAGTGTTAAGGCAAGACGTTACTTGCGTGATTTGGTACGTTTTATTCCACTTACTCAATGCCTTGAGATAGCGATGGGGTGATACGCAACTCGCTATATGCACTTTACCGCCCACTTGATGACTCAAGGTGGCGTTTGAGGCAAGACATTACCTGCTTAATTTGGTATGTTTTACTGCGCTTACCCAATGCCTTGAGGTAGCGTTGTGGCAAGACGCGACTCGCAATCCTAATTACTAAAGTTAGCGCGTTTTCCGTCGCTTGGAGTTCCAAGATATGACGTTATGGCAAGACGTTACTTGCTTGGTTTGGTACGTTTTATTCCACTTACTCGATGCCTCGAGATAGCGTTTTGGCAAGGTGCTACTTGCGAATGCGTTTTTCCGCCGCTTGAATTCCAAGATTTGGCGTTGGTGCTAGACACTACTTGCCAATTTTGAATGTGTTGTAGATGACGCCTCCTCTTTTGTGACTGATGGTGTCTTCTTCTTTCCCTTGTGTCCTGAATAGCATTTGACTCATTTAGTGCTATTGTCATTTCTTACAGAAATGAAAGTTTAAGTGGAGTCCGTAGATCTCCTTTTGGTAATAACAAATTATGTAATGGAAGTGGATATTCCCTTCGGGTGTAGAAAGTCTTCAAATGTTCTCCCCTAAAAGTGTTAGTTGATATATGACATTCCGCATCCTCCAGTCGGTATAAGTTGTGGATGTCGCCTTATGAGGGCGGTCACTGTTGCCTCCCACACAGGAGCTAGTCCCTGTAGTGGGTTTATGATGTATCCTTCCTTTGTGGTTTCCATTGGAAGGAGTGATGCCACGTATTTGCGTGGCCTTCTATTTCGGGATACGGGTGGACTATCAAGCACTAGCTCTCATGGTGCCCTCTAGTTGCTTGGTAGTTTCACCGTTTGTTTTTGTTTAGCCTGTTAAGGCTTATCCTCCTGTTTCTCGGTTGGGTGCCGAGCACTTGTTCGTTTGGTGCCCCCCAAATTTCGTGGTAGTTGCATTGTTTGTTCTTGTTTAGCCTGTTAAGGCTTATCCTCCCGTTTCTCGGTTGGGTGCCGAGCACTTGTTCGTTTGGTGCCCCCCAAGTTGCTCGGTCTCCTTACTCTTTTGTGCTCTTTGAGCATGCCTTTCTTGTATGCACCTTCCAAATTGGCGAGGTGGGTGGGGGTGGAGGGAGGATTCAATTTTGATCTTCATTACTGTTTCTTCCCTTTACTCTTTGTAGGTGTTGGTTTGGCGTGGTGCCCCCAACCCTGTGCTGTTAGCACCCTTGGGTGTAGAATGTTTGTTTTGCAAATCCAATATCCTTTTAACGTTGGAGTTATTGATGATCCTTGCGATGAATCATAGGTTTGGTGCTGCCCCCTCATTTAGTGCTACCCTTCCTTGGATGTAGAAGCGGCTTTTGTCTCAAAAATGAGTATTGTACTTAGAAGGGGGAGAGGGAGGTGTTTGCCTTGCAGGCTGCGTTGGAGTGGTATTCCCTGATTTCACAGCGTGTCGTCCCGTCCTTTGGACGGGCGGGCGTCTGGTGGGTGTAGCTTTTGTACATAGATATATTGTAGGATGATATTCTATATGATGGCACTCCATATGGTTCTCCATGGAAATGCATATCGTATTGGAACCCCTTGAATGACATTTTCTCAAGGTTGGCTATGTAGGCCCTGCTGGATGTAAAGGCCCTCCTTGTTTGTGGTTATCCTTTTGCTCATATGGGGGGGAGGTGTATGCATGCACCCTCATTGCTATCATTGTCGATGCTTGCCCCTCAGTGTATCTGGTTGCTCTTACTAATGCCATATTTTTCTGGGGATGGAGTTATTGATCATCTCTCCCCCTAGTGTTGCCATATTCTTCACAGAGTGGCTACTTTTCAGTGGTAACCTCCAGTTGCCTCCTATAGATGTGCTCTGGAAGAGCTACTCTAAGTGAATTCATGAAGGGATGGGAGGGTGGTGCTCATCCTTGTGGTATACTCTGGAAGAGCTACCATGGGCGCATTTTGTTGTAGCCACTTCTTTGGCCTTCTACCCTTTTCCTGGGTATTGAATTGTTGCCCCCACTAGGGGCTTGTCTTTTATTAGGGGTAAGGGAGGTAGTTGTTGGTTGATTACCGACCGTGGTATCTTGGAGCTTGATGGAGTGTTGTTCTCCATTGGACGACGGTTGCTTAGGATCCTTTGGTTGTTGCCCCCGGATGCTAGGCTCCTGGAGACCCGCGGTAGGTACCTTACTATGCCGCCCCCTTGTTCTCTTGGACCCCCTATTATTGCCATCGAGCACAAGTAGTAGGCTACGTGCTTTTTTGCTCGAATCCGCAGACGGCGCCAGTGTTTGCACACAAGTTTACTTCGTGGGATTCTCCTTCCTTTCTCACCTTCTTTATGGGCTTCTCCTTCTAGTATTCCCGCTCTGTGGGATTCGTCTTCTCATATGCCCGCCCCGTGGGCTTCTTCATCTCGTATACCTGTAGATGCGCACCGGGAAGGGGGTTCCTGGTGAGCCCACTATTTTCTCACGGAGTGCCTTCTTGCTTGGGACCTCCACCCTTCCTTCTCCTCGTGATACCTGCAAAAAGGGAAATACCGAGACCCAAGGGGGGGGGGTGGTTCTCGGTGTGCCCTCTCCGATGCTTAAATGAATATAGGCATTTTAGAGAGATAAAGTAGACAAAAGGCAGAGCTTGAGTGAGAGATAACAATATTGTTTTCATATGAGGGGAGGAGGTCTCTATTTATAGAGTTCCTGTCGAACAACCCCGGTTCCAGTGGTTTCCTGGTCCAGTTGTGGCAGGTTCGTAATATAAGTTGGCCTTGACCGTAAATAAGGTGCATTTGACCCCGGTTCGACCGTAGGTAGGTTTATCATAGCTAAGTGTTTGTATGTGACCTCCAAAGGGGAGCCCCGAGCGAAGTATCGTCAGGGGGAGGGGGTCCGAACGAGGGGGACTCGTCCGTGCGGAGGGGGTACCTAGACGGGTACCCCCAAGGTCTTGCTCGGGTTACCCAAGCAAGAGACCTCGCTCGGGTAACCCAAGCAAGGGGATCCCTTGCTTGGGTTGACTCCCGGGTGGTTTTTCCACTCGGGGCCTTCCCGAGTGGATTTCGCCACTCGTTTTTCGGGCCTACGCGGTGTGTCTCGGGTGTCCGTGTTCTAATTTTCGAATTATATTCAGTTATGGTTCAATTATTGTGGTCCAATTTATAATAGCTTGGGCTTATATCCAAAAGCGCCCAGTCACCATATGCTAACAGCTCTCACTCGCCGGAATGGGAGGGTGCCTGTTAATGTATTGTTCTCCAAATCGCATCAACATTTCACTCTTCTGATCCCGCCCATGCTTTCGAATAGTTCATACGAGGTTTTTCGTGCGACCAGCAGATACAACGGGCATCGTGCTACTCATCTGTTAGGAGTGTTGTAGCTCCCGCGGAACGTTGATTCCCTATCTCAAATCAACCTGTTAAAAACACCAATTTGTATCGCGTTGTATCCTTGGTAAACTGATAATTCTCCAACTGTTAATGTATTGTTCTCCAAATCGCATCAACATTTAACTCTTATGATCCTGCCCCTGCTTCCGGATAGTTCATACTAGGTTTGCCGTGCGACCGACGGATACGACGGGCATCGTGCTACTCATCTGTTAGGAGTGTTGTAGCGCCCGCGGAACGTTGATTCCCTATCTCAAATAAACCTATTAAAAACACCAATTTGTATCGCGTTGTATCCTAGGTCAATTGATAATTCTTCAATTGTCTAGTTTCCACATAGGAATACTTCTCCAGGGCATCCGCACAAGTATTCATAACCTTCAACTAATATCTGGTTGGTGGCCACCTATTGAATACAAGATTCGGTGAATTATAGGTGAACTTGACCATCCTCAACGCTCATACCCTTAGTCAAACTCAACCGGTTTCCAAAGACGTGGTAACTTGGCCTTTTTCTTCAGCACTGCGGTCATACGCCGGGAAGCGAACATTGAGCTTGATCTTAGGTATGAGTTCTGAGTCCATGAGGATACTTCGGGTGCCTCTTCATAAGGCTCCCGGGATCAATCATACGCTCGAGGTGAAGAAGTTTGCGCCCGTCTAAATCGGGAGGATTCTATCTAGCACAACCGAGCATGACCCTTGGTCGACGTGGCACGCGTAGTATGAAGCACGCGTCGATAGCATACCCGAACATCGTTAGGTGTGGGATATGTCAATGATGTTATTGATGTTATCGCAGACTTTCATCTAGCCCAGAATGTGGTTAATGATGAACAGAGTTCATCACCGACGAAGTGCAAAATGGAGATCATATCGTGTTACTTCGAAACCAAATGATTGTTTTGCATAACCAAGTTTCCCAACTGGTTCTTAGCCAGTCTTGCTTCGGAAGAGGTTCCCCTCTCCTACAAGACGGACGTGTCTGTGTGACAAGGCAAGGCCCACTTTCGACATAATTTATGCAGATGAACCCGTCCTCCTACGACTTAGTTTATAGACCGTAAAATCCGATGTAATCAAACATTATGACGTCGATGAATCATACACTCAAATTGCAATTCTTTCATTTATCAAAATGTAACTTCCAATTCATCAAAATGTTACTACAGATACATGCCCACATTTAAACCCTACGCAATACAAGTAGTTTAACATGCTTTTCAAATGTCTCCCTGCGTAATGGTTTAGTTAGTGGGCCCGCCGCCATATCATAATTTGGCGAGTATTCTAAAGTGATTATATTATCTTCTACCATAGATTTAGCATAATTATATTTCATATCAATGTGTTTAGTCCTACTATGGTACTTCGGTTTCTTTACTGCCGCAATCGCTGCCTGACTGTCGGAGAACACCTTCACAGGTTTACTCCCGACATCGCCATCAAGCAGCGCAGTAAGAAGCCTATTCACCCAGACCGCTTCCTGTTCATTTTTGGAGATAGCAAAGAATTTCGATTCCATCGTAGACAGCGCGACATAGGATTGCTTCTTGCTCGTCCATGAAATGGCGGCATCAGCAAGGAGAAACACTCCTTCTGTGGTGGACTTACGATCGTCTGGATCGCCACCATGGTCGGCGTCACTGAATCCGGTCAATTCTAACTTCCTGCCCTCATAGCACAGTACGTAGTCGGCAATACCTTTTAGATATCGTATGATCCGCTTTACAGCTTTTAAATGTTAATAGCCAGGGTCTGATTAGAATCTTGCTACTAGGCCCACATCGTAACAGATGTCCGGCCGAGTACAAAGCATGGCTTACATGAGACTCCCAACCATGCTTAAATACTATGCACTTCTCATCTGTTCACGCTCTTGCTGGTTCTTCGGGCCGTCGTGCTTTGACAACGCGCACCTAAGTACTACCGGCGTTTCCACGGGTTTGGCATCCTGTAATCTAAACCTTTTCAACAATTTTTTGATGTAGGCTTCTTGAGATAGACATAACCTTCAGATGGCACGATCTCTAGCAATTTTAATGTCCAAGATGTACGTTGCCTCTCTCATTCCTTTCATCTCAAATACAGATGCCAACCAGGACTTTGATTCATGCATAAAACTCACATCGTTCGCGCAATGAGTATGTCATCCACGTACAAAGTTAAGAAGACATACTTAGACCTAGAGGTCTTTGTATACACGCATGGATCCTCGTTGAGATTCACAAATACGTTTCCAACGGTTTCCTCACGGAACCTGCGGTACCATTGCCGAGACGATTTTTTGAGACCGTAAATAGATCTTTGGAGTTTACAAATTTAGGTTCGTTACCAGGAGTAATGAAAACCCTCAGGTTGATCCATGTAGATCTCCTCCTCCAGGTTTCCGTGGAGGAATGTGGTCTTTACATCCATTTGGTGCAGCTCTAAATCGAGGCTTGCGACCAAGGCTAGGATTGCCCAGACTGTGGTGTATCTCACAGTCGATGAGTAAGTCTCATCAAAGTCCACTCCGTGAAGCTGGGTGTATCCTTTCGCAACCAGTCGAGCTTAGGATTGATAGGATATAGTGACGCCAACCATGGTGGTGATCTAGATGGTCATAAGTCCACCTCAGGAAGAGTATTTCTCCTTTCTAATACCGTCATCTCTTGGATGAGCAAGAAGCAATCATGTCTTGCGCTGTCCATTAAGTAATCCAAGTTCGTAGCTCTCTCTCTAAGAATGCACAAGAGGCTGTCTGGCTAATGAGATTGATGACTACCCTGCTTAACGTCGAGGACGAGAGTAAGCCTTTGTGGATTTATCTAGACAGTCAAGCAGCGATATGGGCAGTCAAGAATCCTAAGTACCATAGTAGGACAAAACACATTGATATAAAATATGACTATGCGAAAAGTGTGGTAGAGGACAAGATGATCACAGTTGAATTCATGCCTTCAGAGGATATGATTGCGGATCCATTAACCCTTACGCAAGGATGTTTTCGAAAAGCATGTAAAACTGCTTGCATTGCGTAGGATTTAGAAGGCTTGAATTGTGACAGTAAATTTTTTGAATTTGAAGTAATATTTGAATAAAATAATTTCTAATGAGTTTATGATATTTACGACGTCATAATGACATTATTACATCGAATAGACGTTGTATAAACTAGTCGTTGGAGCGTAAAACTTACTAATAAAATATATCGAATGTGGACCCTACCATGTCACACGGGCATAGTCGTCTTGATGGAAAGGATTCCTCAGCCATATCAAGACCGGCAAAGAACCACAGTGTTTCGAATGATAAACCTGGTTATGCAAAACGATCATTTGGTTTCGGGGTAACACGACATGATCTAAGTTTTGCAGATCGCCGTGACGAACTTTGTTCGTCTACTACCACATTATGGGCTAGATGAGAATCTGCGATAATATATGACATTCTCATTCCTGATATAAAATAAATTCAGGTTATGCTATCAACGCGCACTTCATACTGCGCGTGCCATGTTCGACCACGGTCATGCTCGGTTGTGTTAGACAGAATCTTCCGAGATTCTGAAGGACACAAACTTCTTCACATTGACCATGTGACTGATCCTGGGTGCTGAATGAATCAGCACACGAAGTAGCCTTACCACTCAGAACTCATATCCAAGGTTGGGCTCAATGTCGCTCCTAGGCATACGAGTGTAGCGCTGAACAAAAAGGCCAAGTGACCACGTTGTAGGCACCGGTTGAGTTTGACTAAGGATATGAGTGATGGGGATGGTTATGAACAAATGTCATTTTCTGACTCTTGTATTCACTAGGTGGCCACCTACCGAATATTATTTGAAGGTTGTGAATACTTGTACGAATGCCTTGGCGAAGTATTCCTTTTGGGGAAACTAGGCAATTGGAAAATAACAGTTGACCAGGGGTACAACGCGACACAGAGAAGTAACATGTTGATAAGAGATTAGGGAATCAACATTCTGCGGATGCTACAATACTCTAAACTGATGAGTAGCACAATGTTCGTTGTGTCTGCCAGTCGCACGGCAAACCTCGTATGAACAATACGAAAACCGGATTGGGTCATTGAACAAATGTTGATGTGTTGGTCGACAACATATTAACAGGCACCCTCCCAATCCGGCGAGTGGGAGCTGTTGACATTTGGTGTATACGAGTCGCCGTAATAGGGATCCCATTAATATAAGCCCAACATGATAAATAGAATTGGGGTAGGCACATAAGATATTTTGGGCCAGACCAAAATCCTTATGAGCCACAATTGGTCCAAAATGTGCCAAGCCCAATCACTGCATAGTTCGGCCGAAATAGTGAGGTAAGCCCTAGGTGGGCTTTGCTCACCTCCTCTTATAAATATGAGGTGTTAAAGGATTTCTTAAGGTTGATCACTTTCTCCGTTTTAGTTGATACAAAAGAAATCCATCTCCCTCACATCAAGGAAATACGGTCGAACCACCTATCACCGTTGGAGGTGCCGAAATTGCTAGGACAATTTACAACAGAGGTCTATCACAGCAACCGAATTGAAGAGGCTTTGTTGTGGAGACCATTGCATGTGGATTGCTCTTCAACAAGGGTTCTCGCAGGGCACCGTCCGACAGATCGTGAACTCCCTCGCGACGATCTTGTGTTGCGGAAAGCAAAAATTGTATGTTTTCCTTATTCCGCTGCGTAATTAGTTTACCATGCATATACAGTGTTTTGTTCCGTAACTGTTTTCCCTAAATCCATCAGCTAAGTCAATAGGACCTAGTCCAATTGTGCTCAATTTTCCCTCAATTGGACTAGGTCCAATTGAATTTCCCCCGGGCTAGCCCAAGGGTAGTCGGACCCCGGTCGACATCACCAGGGTCTGGTTGGATTACGAGTGGATTAAAGTCCATTCATTGAGTTTTTCTCTGCAATTTTGAGAAAATTTTATTGGAAGTACTTCATTGGTTGTTCTTCATTGATATGGATATATTACTACGATTACTAGGCAAATTCAAATTGCTTATTCCTGAAAATTGTTTCTATTGCTGTGAATTGGAGTTGTGGTAATTTGTTGAAGGTTGATTTTCTATATTTCAGTGGCTACATTGCTTAAATGGACGTAGTTTTTATAATTTTATTCAAGCAGTGAGAAATGCAAGAAAAACACGATTGCAATCAATTTCAAGGATTATTTGTAAGTTTTCTGCTACGGAAAGCATCTCTCAATCATCGAGATTCAGAGGATTTTGATTTGATGATGTGTTGTGGCCGCAATTCAAGTTTCAGGTTAACTCGGTAATCTAAAAAAAGTAGTTCGAGCTTAAGATACCTACGTTTATTTACGTCAATGTGTGAATATTCAAGGGAAATGTGGAATTAATATTGGATTATCATCCATATTCCCGTAATACAAATGACACCTAAAAGAGAAATTTTTGCATTGAGCACGAGTCAAAACTACTATAAGTCTGCATATGTTTGAAATCTCGCATAAATGGCGGGTCAATTACTAGTATTATGTATACAAATGTTAATAACTCACTTGGTTACTATGTTTTTTCATCGTGATTAAATAGTCACTTTTATTTTTCAATGCTGTTATTTGATTACCCGCGTTTCAAATGTGATTTAATGGTTTTTTTTTCATTTGGTCACCTATGTTTGATCCAATGTGATTAAATAGATTTAAAATGACGGATTATTCTTACCTTATTCAAGTGTTTTTAATCAAGTTTTTCATCAGTTGTTTTTTTTTAACTCGATTTTGTTTTCATATTTTGAATGTATCAGATCTGAAAAAAAAATTGAAGACCCAAAGGTTCATGCCCCTAATCTAAGCTAATATGAACCAGGGTGAGGGGTCTAAACCCTTATGTCATATTTTTTACGTTTTTTTTTTCAGTCTAAATATGTATGTTTTTATTTATTTATAAAGCTATTTTTTATTTTATTGTTACATCTATATATAATAAAAAAAAAATATGTATGCATATATACACATATATATATTATTTTTAACTTTTAAATATTTATTTGCCACATGACAACAGTAATGTGGCTTGTTTGTTTGTACCACATCAGCAAAACATGGCCACGCCATCATATTTAACATGGGGAATTGAAAAAAAAAATTGGATAACATAGTTGTACATATTGGTATTGGTAACATAGTCAAAACATAGAGGACATTGTGCAATTATTGTTGAAAAATATAGCACGTAAAAGGGGAATTCTAAAGGAGAATTTTCTGGATTAAATGAACGGATGTTTTTAAACCGATTCCCGTGCTGATCACGGTCTCCTTAAGAAAATTTCCCCCCCTCACCGACTCATCGGTTGTGCTAGAGGATAAACATGAGCGATTGTCTCCCAGGATAAAACGGCATTCCAGTGCGAGCCAGCACGAAGCCCCACCAGTCGAACAGAACCTTGCATGAACTCCACCAGAACAGGACTTGCGGTCAAAACGAACTAGAAACCTATCGACATCATAAGAGAAAGGATTCGAATCCAATTCGATTGAATTGAAAAAAATAGAGAATAAAAACTCTCTATTTATAGGGAGGTGGAAGCCTGTATTAATGATATCGCAATAAATAAAATTAAATGCCCCTATTAATGAAGCCATTATGGATCATTAATTCGTCAAATTCAAAGAAACTGGACGAAGACGGGACTACTCTGGCCGAGTGTACTAAGAACAACAATTTCTCATTCACCCGATCAGAAAAATGGTAATGCCAATAACACATTTTTTCCAATAACTTCATCTCCCTTCACCTGACTTAAGGAGAAAACTGTCAGCCACTGAAGCACAAGCTTCTTAAGAAACTTCTCTTATTCGCATATGAGCCCGACGTCTCGAGAATTCCTTCAACACCAAAAAATTTCAACTTCTAGATCTCAAGTGTCATCGAGCACCATCGACGAGATCTCTTTCGTGAGAACTGTAATTCCCGCCCTTATACGGGTCCACGATCATCTACTTATCTCCTGGGCTGGGAACCACCTTGAACGGTTTGTTCGTTATCCTTGGTCATTTGGGAATGATCTCGGTGCGCACACCCAGATGCCTACGCAATTATTAGTCGTGTCGAGGTTGATCACGATTGCTCTCAATTCATTCGTCAATTAGAGCTTCTTCTTCTCCATTGTTGTCGCATGCAATGAAGGTTCATTTCGGCTTTGCACGTCGTGGCCGTGATCTGCCTCAGCCTCAGACTCCAATCTCCATGGTTGATTCCATCACCCTTTAAGGAGCTTCAAGCTGAGGCCATCAAATATTTTTTGACCTAAGAAGCATAGAGACAACGACACCACTTGGTACGGATGGTGCTTTTGTCCAAGCACCGTGGAGCGACAGACTCAGAGAGCATCGGTAAAACATGAAAAGGAAAAAGAAAGGAATATAAATCCACACATATATGCTAATCATGCATGTAAGCATCTCTGTATAATCCATATTCTCGTCCAAGCACTTATGCTTATCAAATACACCGATCAAAACTTTGATCCGATCTTAATAAAAATTCGTTCATTTTTCCAGATTAATTTACTCCTTTAAAACATAAAAAATTGTCTTAAAATTGTTGGAAAATATAGCATGTAGAAGGGGAATTCTAAAGGAGAATTTTCTGAATCAAATGAACGGATGTTTTTAAACCGAGTACCGTGCTGATCACGGTCTCTTTAAGAAAATTTCGCCCCTTCACCTGTTGAGATTGTTTCCACTTGGGATATCTCGAACTGCTTTTTAGGGACCTCGATCCTCGATCCACGAACTAACTTTTGGCTTCGACCTCGAACCTCGAACTACCTTCGATCTTCGTCTTAATCTTCTAAACACCGGATCCTGCAGAGCGGGCGATAACCAGCTTGGAGAGGGGGTGGTGCTGGTTGTGCCCTCTCCGATGCTAAAGTCAATATTTTTAGAGAGAGGTTAGAGAACAAATAGCCAATTCTCCAGAGTTTCGAGTTCACCTGTTAAAATGGGAGATCTAGGCCCCTATTTATAGGAAACCTGAGAACTTTGCCCGGTTTGATGTCGGTATACAGGAAAACGCTTACCGACATCGAGATTGGCTATATGCGCGCTAACTTCACGTACATAGAAAAAATAGGTGTATACGCGCAGTACAGTCGGTAACCTGGACCGTGTCGATATTCGAGACGGTCCAGATTGCCTTAGCAATCCGGAGGTCCCTGGTTTGGGTGCGACGCGCATCCGAACCGTTTAGACCCAGGGTGACTGCGGTAGGGTCCGTTTTGTGGTTTTAGCGTGTTTGCGAGGTCCGAAATGTAAATACGAACCCGAATTTGACAAATATCCAACACTTGCCCCTGAGTCAAGTTGCGGTTCAAAACCCATGCTTGACTCTATTTAAGATGGGATATTCGTCCAATTTAGGTTCTGCACTGACCTCAGGGGTGGCCTGTTTGTCAATTGAGTGCGCGGAGCACAGATTCGTCCATTTCTACTTTTCCGATGTACGTACACAATCTATTCACAGGGTTAGCGTAATAGACGGTATATATGTATAACAATGTGCAGTTAACGACTTATTCATAATAACATGCGATAAGCGAAATACTTGTGATAATAAGTAATCATGCAACGCGATATCAGCTAGGTACGTGACGTGAACGTGTAGCATGATGTTAACATAGAGATGACAACATAGCACATGGATGACGTAATTGTGCAATAAGCAAAATACTTAGAGCAATATAAAATAGGAGAGCATGCTTGTCAGCATGAAGCATGATGTAAGCATATAAAATGATGCAATCATGTAATATGATGTAAACATGCAATTCATACTTAGATCATAAAAATAATCAAGTTGAACTTATATGTCGCAATGAAAACTTGCGGATTATCTACAAAAGGGACTTATATAAATTCTCTACTCAAAATGACGACTACTTCAAAGGCGTCAACAACAAGTAATATCTTGGATAAACACCAAGATTTATTATCAAAGGCAACATGCTGCGACATCCTCTTTGCAAGGGCAAATCTCATGTGTTCACATCTATCAAAGTAGCATGCTGCGACATCCTCTTTGTAAGGGCAAACCCCATGCTTACTTCTAAAAAATGGCATGCTACGAAATCCTCTTAGAGGCAAATCCTCATGTTCATAGTCATTCCCTGCATACAAACCAGGATGCGGCGTTTAGGTGGGACTGATCACCCCATCTACAAAGTATGTATATCCCTCTTAAGGGTTCATACGCCATGAAGATACATTCATTGATAGGATAGCTTCATGTATATTCAAATTATGCATATCCTTTTAAGGATGCATACATAATGAAGACCTATACCTTAAGTGGGTAGGCTTCACTCAAAAACGCTAGCAGGAGCGCACCCAGTTTGAAAAACTCATTAAACTTACAAGTCGAGTCTTGTACAACGTCGCCTTAGAGTGGAACTAAGAGACGGTATAAACTTAAGTCTTGCTTCGTCAAGACGATATTGCTACATGTCAAGTGCCTGTGCCAAGTGCCAAGTGCCAAGTGCCTGTGCCGAGTACATTACTATCTACAATGCTACAAGTACCAAGTGTACATATCATGCCATGCCTTGGAAATTTTTTCAAGATGGGCTCTAATAACACCCTACAATGCGCAAGTCGCAATATTGGATGTTTATCCATTATAACAACGAGATCAATCTCATCATACAAGTCCAACACATACAGACAACAAAGATAACTCAAGGTATGAAATATTACTAACAAGTTATCATGTGTTTACTATTATTGAAAACAGGTCCAAGTGACAAAATATCATGCAAGCAAACGCATAAATGAAGTTTGGGACAAAAGCCTCAACATAACTTCAACCCGTTCACAAAGGGTTCAACATGCTGAAAGCAAACGACATGATACTATTCAAGAGATAACATCATCTCCAAAAGACTAAGATAACATCTTCAGGAAGTCAACATCAAGCGCAATATCTTCATTCCCATATCCAAAGATCACGGAGAGAGAAGCCGCTTCAGCTTCTTTACGCTGTAAATCCGCAACATGGTTAACAGCGAAAGAAGAATAAGGACCTAGCTTGTCAAACGGAAAGCCGGGGGCAAGTGCGCGAACTCTGCCAATATAATCTTTGACATACTCGTCAATCATAGATGAAGACTTCGCCTTGGCAGCAGCAAGGACGGCGGCAGTATGCGCAACTGTGTTGGGATACTCGGCAAGTCCCTTCTCAATCTCCGACTTTTGTGCTTCCTCGCTTATAGAAGTAAGCGCGACATCATGAGTGCTACTACTCTCCGCAATTTGCTGCTTAATAGCAGCAATCTCAGCCTCAAGTTGCTCAACAGCAATGCGGGTATCAAAATCAGCAACTTGGGAGTTCAAGTTTTGCACCTCCTCCTCGGATTGTGCAAGCTCACAGATAACTGCTTTGCTCTTCCGGATAGCAGCCAGCTTCTCACGCACAAGCTCCAACACAAAGGATGACATGTTCATCATCCTGGAAATAGCCTAAGTTCAACAAGACAATCAACGCAAAGCATATGATTACAACATGTGAACACAACAGTTATAGTAAGGCTTACCGGGGCAAATTCAACCAAGCTACGCTCAACATATGCTTGGGCTTCCTCGTCGGTGGATGGCTTAACGTCATGATCGCCAGGAGGAACACACCTTTGAAGAAATCGCACCCCGACTGCCGATGTGCTGAGCTTGCAATCTTTCGGAAAGTGAAGACTATCAGTAGAGAAAGGGGACCAATCTTCTCTTGATACATCCATCCCGTCGGATAGGGTCAAGTCATCGCGCTTGATGCCTGGAAGTGCTGCAATAAGGTCAACATAAGACAAATAGGGTATTAGCAAAAAAATCCTAAGTAAAAGAAACATGTCAAATTAAGCAACACGTACCTCGACAAGAGGAACGCTCCTCCTTGGGCCGGTCCCTCGACCGGGGGGCAGAAGGCGCCACTGTGCGACTCTCGACTCTCTTCCCTTTATCGCAAGAAGGAGTTGGAACAGTCGCACTCGGTTTGGAGCGCTTGGGGTCACTCGAGGGACGTGCCCCTGTGGCAGACCTCTTGGGAAGAGCGCTAGTGACGGGAGCGGCAACAACGCGTTCAGTCACAAGTACAGAGTGACCTGAGAATGAAAGCAACATGAAAACAACAAAACTTGGAAAATTAACAAGTCCAAATACGATGCAAGCTCGGAAAAGATAGGAGCGGGATCAGCTCTCTCAACTCTCTCAACCTCCTAATTGGTGCCGACATCGCACATGAAGAAATAATGATGTCGCAATGAGGGCTCGAGCGATCAGCCGGTGCAGCTAGTCGCTGTCTGTAATCCCACTCAGCATCCCCAAGTTGAAACATTTATCTTGCAAGTTAGGCCAACACATTTTCATACCACATAACCCCGTCATGTCCGGACACAATAACTGGTAGAAGCAGCGGAAAAGGGTAGTGAATAATGCCAGAACTGCTTGTGAAATAATACTCGAAAGCAACTCCATACTCGGAAGCCGACAGGAGAAAGATCCAATGGCGAGATTTGATAATAACGACAGAGATCTATCAAATCAGGACAGTAAAGGAAGCGTAAGCCTTCCCTAATCTGCGGGGTATAAACCACGGTCAAGTCACTGGGAGGTATGGAAACTTGTCCCCTTTCGACGCTAGGTAGCACGTCATAAGGAAGTATGCCTTCTAGATCCGGAATAAGTCCACAACAAGCTATATACATGTTGAACATGTCTTCGTCAATCTGATTGGAGCTGTAACTCACATTTGTCGCCGTGTCCTTTGTAATGCGGGGGAAAGCAGGAGGCCTAGCAATGACACCAGCCTCTACACCTGACGGGATATCTGATGGCTCAACTATGTCGACATCCGGTTCATCATCGGTATCTGAACATAGTGACACTCGCGGAATGGGGATAGAAGACTTACTCATGATAACAACTCAAGAAGACGAACTCCGAAAAGGAAACAGCGAGATGTGATGTCCTGAAAGGTACAACCGACAATCCAATCAGTGCACAAGCACGCATCAAACACTTATGCAAACATCTGTGCAATAAACGCTCCATGTGAGAAAAACTACGTACGCAACGACTTAATAGTCTTTGTGCAACAAGTATCGACCATCATACAAGGGGGCAAACCTCTCAACTCATTATCTTACATGTCAACATCAAGCTCATGCTCGCAATGTGCGTAACCACAAGGGCGAAATATTTTCTAAGTGTTTTGATCAGAATGATAGTCAACATATTACAAGCTATCAGCGTACTATCAAATATCTGCGTACGACAAAGTGACGACATACAACGAGTGGCATGGAATCAACTATCTAGGAGCATTCTCCGAATATACTAGCATGACGATGGATTACGTACATCAAGTAGCAAACTCCAACTACCATGAAATGTTTTCTAAGTATTTCTATGCCGGCGATCGACAAGGACTATATGACGACATCAATGGTAACAAACACTAGATATTGTTGAAATGTTTTCTAAGTGTTTTAGCATGTTTGCAGACAATGACCGACAGTCTATACATGATGCTTAACATACATTGCCTAAGCTATTATTACCAACATACAACCATTGACGGCCATGTACGTACAACTACCGATCATCAATATCGAGCATACTAAAACAACGGCTAAGGCATGGAACAACATGTCGGCAATGAACACTATGCATAAGGGAATTATAACGATTCATTTGCACTCTTATAAAATTTTCAGCACTTAGAAAAATTTTGGTCGATTTGGGGTTAATTATTCTAATGCATTTTATCAAACTCCTTGTATGCATGGTAAAGTAACTAGGTACATGGTGAGTTCAAGACTAAATTAAGGCCAAACGAAGTCACAAAAGGTCCAGCCATGTACTGAATTGGGCTCACCGAAACGAAGCAAGTCCGAATTGATACTCGCCGTCACCCGAAAACCCACGCGCTGCCCCTCCTTCCTCACGCGCCGTCATGGTCTCCTCCTTGCCCGGATTAGATCTTGATCGATGTTAAATATGATGTGACCACTCCAAATTCACACCTCCATGAGTTCCCTCTTCAACAAGCAAGGAGAGCTTCTTGGAAAATTATTAAGGGAAGGATGTAAGCTAATGACTACTCTCTCTCCTAACTCTCATTAATAGTGTCTACACTATGTGCTAAGGACTAAACTAATATTTATTTTTGCTTAAGTCCCTAGTATCACGTGTGAGCATGTTTACATCTCTCCTATGTGTGCATTACATACATGCTCCTTAATGTTGTATGACGCGATACGTAGATCATTATGCATGTTATCATTTTTATATATGCATGATGCAAACTTATGTAGCAAAACACTGTTGTTGTTGAGACGAATCAAGTTGAACCTGATTGTCATATAGCTAAACCAGGAATGACACAACTACCTAAAATACCCACTGTTTCCAGTGGGAGTGAACCAACCATACTTGGTTCCAGATCCTAGTGATCAAGGAATGCATCTCGGAAGTAAAACCTCGAGACCAAGAGGTTGTCATAGGAAAGTTGCAACTCAAGGTCCTAGCACTGCTCTTGTTCCCAATAGAGACAATGCTCCGATAAGAAGCATTGTTCCGAGTGGGAGGATCGTTCCCAACAGAATGATGCTACGATAAGAAGCATTATTCCGAGTGGGAGAAAAGATCAGACTAATAAATGGGACTCATAATGCCTAGAAGAGAGTCAAAGGCAAGTATCATATTAAGTAAGGTATAAAACTGTTGACAAGCATTGGAAAGACCTCAAGTGGAGAAATTGAGGAAAATAATAAATGAGAAAGATCGCCTAAATGAAAGTCATTATACTCTATAGTTGATTTACCTGTTAACCACAAGAGAGCAAGGATAAGGTGAGCCCTGAAGTAAGGCTCACCACTGATGGAAAAAGGTCGAACAACCCGACTTATTGCGAAAAGACTTACCCAATTCACGGAGTGGACTTTGATAACAGAAACTCACTGACTGTGCGTAAAACCACGGTTAGGGCCATTAATGGTCATGGTCGCAAGTCTCGGTCCCGAGCTGCACCAAATGGATGTTGTTTGGACCGCACTCCTCCATGGATACCTGGAGAAAGAGATCTATATGGAGCAACTAGAGGGTTTCATTACTCCTGGTAACGAATGTAAAGTTTGTAAACTCCAAAGGTCCATCTACGGTCTTAAACAGCCGTCTCGGCAATGGTACCGCGGATTCCACAAGGAAATCGTAGGAAACGGATTTGTGAATCTTCACGAGGATCCGTGCGTGTATTATAAGACCTCCGGGTCCAAGTATGTCATCTTAACCTTATACGTGGACGACATACCCATTGCTGCAAACGACATGAGTTTCATGAATAAGTCAAAGTCCTGGTTAGCATCTGTATTTGAGATGAAAGACATGGGAGAGGCAACATATATTTTAGGCATTAAAATTGCTAGAGATCGGGCTACCCGGAAAATGTGTCTGTCTCAAGAAGCCTATATCAACAAGCTATTGAAAATGTTCAAATTACAGGATGCCAAACCCGTGGATACGCCGGTGGTATTTGGGTGCGCACTGTCAAAACGTGACGGCCCCAAGAACCTGGCAGAGCGCGAACAGATGAAGGGTGCATAATATTTAAGCAAAGTTGGTAGTTTGATGTACACCATGCAATGCACCCGTCCGGATATCTGTTATGTCGTGGGCCTAGTAGCACGTTTCCAATCAGATCCTGGCTATCAACATTTAAAGGCTGTAAAATGAATAATTCGTTATCTAAAAGGTACTGCCAACTATGCTCTATGAGGGCGGGAAGTTAGAATAAACCGGTTACAGATACGCCGACCATGGTGGCGACCCGGATGATCGTAAGTCCACCACATGGGGAGTGTTCCTCCTTGCTAAAGCCGCCATTTCATGGACGAGCAAGAAGCAAACATGTGTCGCGCAGTCAATGATGGAATCAGAATTCGTAGCTCTCTCTAAGAATGCACAAGAAGTAGTCTGGCTGAAAAGGCTTCTTACTGCGCTGCTTAATGGTAACGTCGAGAGTAAACCTGTGAAGGTGTTCTGTGACAGTCAGGCAGCCATTACGGCAGTTAAGAATCCGAAGTACCATAGTAGGACCAAACACATTGATGTGAAATATTTGTATGCTAATCTATGGTAGAAGAAAATATAATCACTATGGAATACTTGTCCACTGATAATATGATTTTGGACCCATTAACTAAACCACTAAGCAGGAAGATATTCGAAAAGCATGTAAAACTGCTTGGACTGCGTAGGGTTTAGAAATGGCATGTATCTGTGATAGCATTTTGATATTAGTAAGTTACATTTTGTAAGCGAAAAAATTGCAACCGAGTTTATGATCAATCGACGTCATAATATTTTGAATACATCAGATTTACGGTCTATAAACTAAGTCGTAGGAGGATGCAATCCTCTGCCAAACTATATCGAATGTGGGCCTTACCTAGTCACACATGTACGGTAGTCTTGTGATGGAGGGAGGCCTCCACCAAACAAGACTGGCTAAGAATCAGAGGGATAAACCTGATTAAGCAAGACGATTATCTAGTTTCGAAGTAACTCGACGTGATCTTCGTCTCGCTTATCGCCTTGATGAACTTCGTTCGTTATTTAACCACATTCTGGGCCATATGAGAATCTGTGATAACATGATTGACATATCCCTTTCCTGTCAACCCAAAAGGTTCAGGTATGCTATCAACGCGTGCTTCATACTACACGTGCCACGTTCGACCACGGGGTCACAGCTCATTTGTGCTAGGAAGGAATCCTCGTGATTCTGGCGGCGCAAACTTCTTCACCTCGAGCGTGTGATTGATCCCGAGAGCCTTATGAAGAGGCACCTGAAGTATCCTCATGGACTCAGAACTCATACCAAAGGTCAGGCTCAATGCTCGCTTCCGGCGTACGAGCGTAGTGCTGAACAAAAAGGCCCAGTGACCACGTCTTGGAAACCGGTTGGGTTTGACTAAGGGTATGAGCGATGGGGATGGTCAAGTTCACCTGTAATTCACTGATTCTTGTATTCAATAGGTGGCCACCAGCCGGATATTAGTTGAAGGTTGTGAATACTTGTATGGATGCCTTGGAGAAGTGTTCCTATGAGGAAACTAGGTAAATAGATAATTATCAGTTGACCTAGGATTAGGATATAGCGCGGTACAATATATAAATGTTGTTTATAACAGGTTGATTAGAGAAAAGGGAATCAACGTTCCGCGTACGCTACAATACTCCTAACAGATGAGTAGGACGATGCCCATCGTATCCGCCGGTCGCACGGCAAACCTCGTATGAACTATTCAGAAACATGGAGCAGATCAAAGGGGAGAAATGCTGATGTGAATTTGGACAACAATACATTAACATGCACCCTCCCATTCCGGTGAGTGGGAGCTGTAAGCATTTGGTGATGTGCACCGTAATTGGTAGCCCATAATATGTATAGTTTACCTAATGAACTTGGGTAAATGTCACATTAGGGTAATTGGGCTAGACCCAAATCCCAATTGACATGGGAGACCCAAAATTGGGCCTCCCCAATTACATAGGCCGACCGAAACTAATAGTAGGGGTAAAGTGGACTTTTGTCCACTTTACTCCTCCTATAAATAAGAGGTGTTAGAGAAATTTTAGGGTTAAAATATAATTCCCTCACAAGAGGGTTTTAGAGAGAAAAACCCTCCTCCCACACTAAAGGTTCGGCCGAACCACATATTCCACCAAGGGTGTGTCAAATTGCTTTCGAGCAAACTCTCCAGAGATCTGTCCCCGTGCCAAGAATCGATCAGAGGCTTTGCTGTGGAGCTGCACCACGTAGGGCTTCTCTAACAAGAATCTATACGGGTCCCGTCCGGAGGATCGTGAATTCCCTCGATCAAGGATCTTGGACTACGCTTACTCTTGAGGTATGTGTAAACTTTCCGCTGCGTAATTGATATTACTATCACATACCATGTTTAAGTTTCCGTAGTGATTACTCCCCGTAATCTAACAGTAATGTAATGTCAGATTACAGTGTTTGGTTGTGCTGTAATGTGGAGTGTAATGTTAGATTACAGTGTTTGATATGTGATGTAATGTGCATTGTAATGTGACTTTATTGTTATTATATTAATATATGAGAGTATATTATATATTAATATGATAAGATCTAAAAGAATATATATTTTGACAACAATTAACTTTTTAAATTTTATGTTTTGTGGTTAATACTATAATCATATGAACTCCAAAAACTAAATATTTAAACTCAATACTTATAACTATTAAAATTATATTAATTAAAAAATTTCTATAGTTTTATAAGATATTTTTTTTTCAAAAAATGCAACGAAAAAGATTAACCAATTTAATACAACATCGTATGCATTAATCTTTATTATAATAATGAGTTATGAATTAGATAAAAAGTAAAAATCTATTATTATTATTATTATTATTATTATCAGAATATATATAAAGATAATATAAAGTATTTATTTATTAAATAAATAATAATAAAATAATAACACTCTGTAATATTGGACGTAATCTCACATTACATCCGTTTTTGGATGTAATCTCACACTACGTTGAATGGAGTTTAGACGTAATCTCCGATTACAATGGACATTACATTACAATGCAAATTACGTCGTTTGGCAAACCAAACAACGTAATGTGGATGTAATGTGGGATGTAATGTGAGATTACATCCCACATTACCTCCATCCAAACACCCCCTAGGCGTTTGGATGGATGTAATGTGAGATTACTTGAAATGTGAGATTACAAGTAATGTGAGTTGTGTAATGTAATGTCAGATTACAGTGTTTGGTTGTGCTGTAATGCGGAGTGTAATGTTGGATTACAGTGTTTGGTATGTGATGTAATGTGCATTGAAATGTGACTTTATTGTTATTATATTAATATATGAGAGTATATTATATATTAATATGATAAGATCTAAAATAATATATATTTTGACAACAATTAACATTTTAAGTTTTATGTTTTGTGGTTAATACTATAATCATTTATGAACTACAAAAAATAAATATTTAAACTCAATACGCATAACTATTAAAATTATATTAATTAAAAAAAAATATATAGTTTTATAAGATATATATTTTTTTTTAAAAAATGCAACGAAAAAAAATTAACCAATTTAATACAAACATCGTATGCATTAATCTTTATTATAATAATGAATTAGATAAAAAGTAAAAAATTATTATTATTATTATTATTATTATCAGAATATATAAAGATAATATAAAGTATTTATTTATTAAATAAATAATAATTAAATTATAACACTTTGTAATATTGGACGTAATCTCACATTACATCAGTTTTTGGATGTAATCTCACACTACGTTGAATGAAGTTTGGACGTAATCTGAGATTACAATGCACAATACATTACAATGCACATTACGTCGTTTGGCAAACCAAACAACGTAATGTGGATGTAATTTGAGATTACATCTCACATTACATCCATCCAAACACCCTACATTACGTCCCACATTACATCAACATTACGTTGTTTGGTTTGCCAAACGACGTAATGTGCATTGTAATGTAATGTCCACTGTAATTTCAAATTACGTCCAAACTCTATTCAACGTAATGTGAGATTACATCCAAAACGGATGTAATGTGAGATTACGTCCAACATTACAGAGTGTTATTATTTTATTAATATTTATTAAATAGACAAAATACTTTGTATTATCATTATAGCTTATTATAATAATAATTTTTTTTATTATTAGTAGTTTTTAAATTTTTATCTACTTCATAACTCATTATTATAATACATAATAATGCATATGATGTTCGTATCAAATGAGTAAAGTCTTTTTCAGTACATTTTTTTTATGAAAATTATCTTATAAAACTACATATAATGTTTTAACTATTAGAATTTTAATAGTTGTGCATATTGAGTTTAATATTTTGTTTTTAGAATTCATAAATGACTATAGTATTAACCATGAAACATAAACTTTAAGAAGCTAGTTGTTGTCAAAATATATATTCTTTTTTAAATTTTATCATATCTATATCTACTATATTATATTAATTCGGTACCGGAAGCCCTCTGGTCGACACGTGGACAGTCCACGCAGTCACTGTTTCCTAATTTAATCGGAATTTAATAGGGGTTCTCTAAATTTAGATACATAATATTGATTGGTTGAAAATTAAGAATTATTTTTATCTCATAATTTGGTCTCTACGCAATTTAAAGAAACAAATTAATTAAAAGTTTCCTTTTAAATTCATTATCTATACAGTTTAATACCGGAAGACCATAGGCCGCCACATCATCCTTTATTATTTTGGACAATATAAAATAAACATTAAATTAAAGTTCAAAAACGTAATACCAATCATGTAAGTATAGAAACTCATCTATTACTTGTAGAAACAATAGTTGAATTTATACATAGGACACAATCAACTAATTAATTTGCTACAAAATCAGAAACTAATATATTCACAATATATATTTATATTTATATTTATTATATAAAAGTATAAGAATGATTCATTACTACATATTCACAAGATATAATAATAATAATAATAATAATAATTAATTAGGAGAGGTTCCTAGCTTCGGCAATATATATATACTAGGTGCTGACCCCGCGCTATGCGCGGGCGACCTGTTAAATTGTAAGCTTTACTATATATATATGTAAAAGATTGAATTTCTATAGCGCGTGGAGTGGTTTATTAGATATCAAAACAAAACAATAATTGTGAAATTATAGTGTGATTTATTACATATCAAAGTAAAACGACAGTTTAAACTTCTTTTAAGATGTCCAATATACATGAGAAGTTATAATAATTTTCAATATATTTAAGTAAAATAAACTCTGCTAGAATGTTTTGTGATGGTCTTGCCTGCACGTTGCTCCGTATATATGTATGTATAAATAGCAAAATCTTGGTCTGAATTTCTCATGAGCAGTTTGTCCATCCAAATCATTCAGTAGATCTTCCTCTCTTGCCTTGAGTTCAATTTTATGGCTTTCCATGACCCGAACAATTAGGATTTTGAGAATCGGTACCATCATTCATGACTTTCTTTCAGCATGTGATGTCAAAATTATAGACACTCAAAGATAATCAGCTATAAACCACTACAGCCATAAAATCAGACAACAATCAAAATCACTTGGGTTCCCCAATATATACAACGAAACTATGAATGCAAACTCCTATCACCTTGGGTAAAAGTTTCTAGTGATTCTAATCTTTTGGTAACAATATATAGATGCAATTCGAAGTTCACATCTAAGATATGATTAAATAGAAGCCTGCAAAGAGAAATGAAGATGACCCAAGTCAAACATTTAAAGGTAGCAACCAAAAAGTAATCTAAGGACATAAAATAGTAGATTATACCATGATGATCTGGCAATATGAGCATCAAAACCTGTCTAACTTAAAATGGGGCTAAATGTGCAACATGCACATCATGTTTGCTCTGTTGGGACTGTCAGTTCTAGCAGGCACAAAAATAATAATTGGTATTATTCAAAATGATAATGAAATCCAAAATAGATAGTAACTAAAATGATAGGATTATTATCAGGCCTATTCAGTAAGTCCACAAAGATTAAAAAAAAGACAGCCCACTTTGAGCCCATTGTTTAAAAAATGCTGAAGTGGCGCGATATGAGAACTCTAAAATGCTGACGTGGCAGCGTAGTATTAAACCACTATCTCTCCTCTTACTTTATTGTATATATAGATAGATTCTTCCCTAAATTCTGTAGTTCTATATGAGGTTTTATTATTTCTTAGGATTTTTCTAAAGATTGGTTTATTTGTGTAAAAGTTATTGGGATCTTCGATTTATGGAGGACTTAGGGTTTAGGGCTGATTGCTTAGCTTCCATCAATTATCTCTGAATGAACTATCAGCTGCGGATAACTGTACTACTCTTCACATCTAGATTCATTCTAAGTTAGGTTTTGAATCAATGTTGTAAAAAAATCATATTTATCAATGAATCCTAGACATTAACGTAAACAATGGGCCAACATTAAAAAAGCTGTCATAGTGGGCCGAGAAACAACATCAAAAAAAGGCTGATCCAACATTCAAAAGCCTTTTTTTTTTGTCTTACATTCAAAAGCCTTAATTAAATAGGTTGTGTAACGGATGATGATGTGGCACGATTAGGTTAATCTAAATTGATGATGTGGCATACCCAAATTGCTTCACTCTCTCACATGTTTAATTGTACTACTCTTCACATCTAGATTCATTCTAAGTTAGGTTTTGACTCAATGTTGTAAAAAAATCATATTTATCAATGAATCCTAGACATTAACGTATACAATGGGCCAACATTAAAAAAGCTGTCATAGTGGGCCGAGAAACAACATAAAAAAAAGGTTGATCCAACATTCAAAAGCCTTTTTTTTTGTCTTACATTCAAAAGCCTTAATTAAATAGGTTGTGTAACGGATGATGATGTGGCACGATTAGGTTAATCTAAATTGATGATGTGGCACGATTAGGTTAATCTAAATTGATGATGTGGCATACCCAAATTGCTTCATTCTCTCACATGTTCCCTTATATATATATATATAGATACTCTCTAGCTAACCACCCGTTCCTTCTCCCTCTAAAACAAAAACCATTACAAACCATAACCTTTTGTTTCTCTAATATATACCAATTACCATGCATGACTTCCCTTTGATCAAGTCAGATGCTTAAGCAATTAAAGAATGATATATGAGAATGTTTGTTCATATTATAATGTCTGAAGAACTCTTTCCATGAGAATAGCAGACCCAATACTATGTATGCGAAAAATCCTTATGTAAACGGATTATATATAGTGTTTAATAAGGTTATTCATAGATTTGAGGTTCTCGACTCATTGGAAAAGGTAACAATTCTATGTTAATGTTCGTTAAACCAACTTTATTCCTTACTCTAATTTTAAATTGTGTTGTAGTTGTCAAACTTTATTCCTTACTCTAATTTTAAACTGTATTGTAGTTGTCAAGTATTTACTGATCCTAGAGATTACACTGTGATAATCCTTTTTGCTGGATAAACTATCGATTTAACCAACTTTGGCTTCAGAATTCGCCTACCTTTCTCATAAAGTAATTAGAGATTTCATTCTAGATGTTTCTTCATTAATGAATTTTTTACTAAAATGTCGTGCAGGTGGAAGGTGTTCGTTTGGTTACCCACATAATTGGGAATCATCTGGGAAGGATTTCATGAATTGTTTTTTTTTTCTGATAATTAAATACATCGCTATTTTTTTTTTCTATTTCTCTTTAATTTAGTTGTGATATATAGTCGCTCAATGATGCAGGTCAGAACATTAGAAAGCTGGTGAAAGTTGGTTTCCTCATTAGAAAGCCAACCAAAATCCACTCATGTTCCTCTAGCGCTCCACATGAAGGAGGCCAAGAGGAAGGGACGACACTCGACATATGGTATATTATTATTCGTTTCTTTTCTTTCAAGATTGATTAAGACAAGAATCCCAAGCAATTTATATGTTGGCAAGCAATTGATATACATGGAGTTCAAAAGAGGAACGTGAATAAAATAATATGGTTGACCGATTAAATGTCCTTTTTTGATAGTTTCTATTCCATCGCTATTATTTTAATGAGTTCGGACTTAAAGAAATAGGATGGTCAGAGCTCAGGACTCATCCTCAAACACATGGTCAACATTAGTGTGAAACAATCACGTAACAAATATTATTTTCATATTACATTACTTAGCTACTTAGAAATTGACGTATGTATCTTAATTAATGAAGTTTTGATTCGCTTGCAGAGATTGGTATCGAGGTCATTGCTTAGTCGGCAAACTGCACAAATATTAGACACTGTTCTTACTCTTTTACTTAGTTTGTTCTGTATTTATATTTTACTTAACATCTAAGACCAATTTTGTTTCTTATCAACTTATTCTGTTTATATATATATATATATATATATATATATATATATATATATATATACCAATATAAAAAGTGAAGTTTGTCCTCAACCCCAATAGGTACTTTTTGAATATTTTTTATTTTTTAATTAAATTTATTTTCTATAATTTTATACAATTGATAATTTAACTTTTATTATATTTGAGACATGTTTATTTATCTTGGACATTTCTACAATGCTCTTGGAGCACCATGCTTTTGCCACTAATTTTTTTATTTTTCTATTGCCCTAAAGGTGAACCCCATAGGGAAATTGATATTATTAATAGTATGATACACATCTTAGGTGTAGTTAAAAAAATCCATATTTTTTCATACTTTTAAAGTTTTACTTATGTTACAATTAAGTCCATCATAGTATTAAAAAAGCCAAAAGCATGGTGCTCCAAAGCATGGTAGAAAAATCCATTTATCTTCCTTACTGTTTCTAAAGCAGTTATTTAGTTAAATTTCGTTATTTTTTTTTTAAAAAAGTTGCTTAACTGGGATGTAACAAAATGTTTTATTAACTTTTCAATCAAATATCTATCAATGAGAGTCGGCATTAACTTAACATATGATATGTACTCAACATGCACAAATCTTAGGTACATGTATTTTTCATTCAGTGAATCATAGAGATCAGAGAATGTTTTGCATGTTGGGTTTTTTGTATAACATAAATTTGTCACTTGCCAACTCATATAAGATATCAAAATATGGATCAAACATTGTTCTTGAAGTTTGATCTTATAGTTAACTTAATAATCACAATTTAATATTTATGGACTCGAACTATTGTTTTTTTTCTTTTGTTTGTCAATTTAATCACATTGGGTATATCATAATTATTAGTATAATAAATACATGAGATAAAGTCAAGTATAAACTTTAGTAGTTTAAAAATTGATGATTTAGTCCCTACTGAGATTTTCATTTAGTTAAATTCCATTAAGTGTCATTTTTGCTAAAGTCACTTAACTGACATGTAACATTAATTATTATCGAGTTTTCAATCCGCCAGGCGCCAATATACCTATCAAATTGAGTCACCCACAAATATGATTTGTACTCAATCCATGCAAATTTCGAGTACATGTTGAGATTTTGTATCACTTAAATCAATCACTAGCCAAATCATATAACAATCTCAAAATATGTGTCAAACATGGTTATTGAAGTTTGACATCTTATAGATAACATGTTACTCATCTTCCAACATTTATGGTTTCGAACTATAAATTTAGTTATTTTGTTTGTCAATTCAATCACATTGTGTACATCCTAATTAGTAGTTAAATAAATAATTGAGGTGAAGTCATGTATAAACTTTATATTTTAGTGAATTAAATTTTTATTTAGCGTTAAATCAATTTGTGTTGATATTATGTTATGAAATTGCGTGAAAATGTATAATTACGTTTGACTAAATCAAACTGTTCCACCAATGGCTCTAAGTGGTTAAGTACGATTCTGCATTCTTGACTACTTAAGTTGATGAGTTAGATATAACTGAGTCGTTAATGACCCGCGTCATGCTCGACCCTACTTATTGACAGATCTATATATATATATATATATATATATATATATATATAAGTAGGACTAATTTAGTAACATAATAGAAAACAGTAGTTAATTTTATACTTAATCATCCTTTCTTCTATTTCTCCTGTTTTGAATTATGTTGTGTCGTTTTTCTCTATCACATGAATTCAACGCCTTAACTTGCCAAAGTATTATGATTAATTATAGATATTATCGTATTATAAAATTTCAGATAAATTATGTATTTTGAAATATAGATGATCGATGCGCGTGCAACGCACGCGCTAATAACTAGTATATATATATATATAAAGGTTGTACAAGTTGAATTAGTTTTTATTATTAGTTTTTCAATATGCAACATTAATGAATCTTTGTTACAGTTTACTATTATTATTTATATAACACCGCCCAGTAAATAAATATTTAATTTACATGACTTTAACGTTATTAATGTGGCAAAAACTCGACTTTTATAAATAAATAAAAACCTATCATAATTCATAATGGTGTAAATTAATAGTGACATAATACATACTCAAAAAGATATATTAATAACGCGTGTATATTTTTCGTCTCTATTAAATGGTAATAATTGCGCAAACTATCGAATTGATTTGTTATATATTACGTAAAAATAAGATACTATCTTAACTATTTAATTACTCATGTGGTGCAATCTATGTTCCTCATTTTTAAATTAGTACATTTTAACTTATAACTTCAAATAATTTCCTTAAAAATATATTAAACTTATAAAAAAATGATCTAATTTTATATTTTAAATTAAGATAAATAAGGTATTTTAATCTATATTTATTTAAATATTTTTTTACCCGCGCGGTGCGCGGGATTAGTGGCTAGTATAATATAATTGAGATGCAATTTTGGCTAATAGCCTAGATTTTTGCCATGTCACCAACAAGCATTTTGATTGGTTAGTAGTTGATTTTATAACTTCTTCATATGTTACACATTAATATTTTTCATTCAATTATTTAATCTCATTTTTTCTACATGTATATTAGTTAATCTTGATTAGTATATTAGTTCACATTCTTCATATTCATATTATAATAATTTTCGTGAGCTTTACAAAAATAATTTGTGTAGTTAAATATTGTTAACAATATCTATATCTACTATATTATATTAATTCGGCATCGGAAGCCCTCTGTGTGACACGTGGACAGTTTGCCCTGTCACCGTTTCCTAATTTAACCGGAATATAATAGGGGTTCTCTAAATTTAGATACATAATATTGATTGGTTGAAAATTAAGAAGTATTTTTATATCTTATTTTGGTCTCTACGCAATTTAAAGAAACAAATTAATTTAAAGTTTCCATTTAAATAGTAATTCTATACGGTTTGGTTCCGGAAGACCGTAGACCGCCACATAAGCAATAGGATTTTTCTACCATGCTTTAAGAGCACCATGCTTTTGGTTTTTTTATTACTAGGGTGGACTTAATTGTAACATATGTAAAACTTTAAAAGTATGAAAAAATATGAAATTTTTTAACCACACATAATATTTTCATCATACTATTAATAATATCAATTTCTCTCTAGGGTTCGCCTTTAGGGCAATAGAAAAATACAAAAAAACGTACCCAAAACATGGTGCTCTCAAAGCATGATAGAAAGATCCTAAACAATATATATTTAGAATGATGAATTAAACATATCTACTATCTATTATATTATATTAATTCGACACCGGAAGCCCTCTGGAAGACACGTGTGCAATCCGTTCAGTTAGCGTTTCCTAATTTAATCGGCATTTAATTGGAGATCTATAAATTTAGGTATAAAATATTGATTTGTTGTAAATTAAGAAATATTTTTATCTTCTATTTTAGTCTTTACGTAAAATAAAGAAACAAATTAATTAAAAGTTTCTATTTAAATAGTAAATCTATACAGTTTGGTTCCGGAAGACTATAGGACGCCACATAAGCGTAATATATATAGAATAAAAAATAATATTATAATAATATATACATATTATAAGGAAATACTCAATAAACAGTATATAATAATATATTCAATATTTTAGGAAGAAAGATTCCACCGTTTATTTATATAGAGTAAGTACAATTAATTTTTTTTTATACTAAAAACATCATCAATCTATTAAATATATAGGGCTTAGAATAAAGAAAAAATAACGTTCCTAAAGTAAATTGTATTTAATACATTCTTTATTTGTGTTATATATTCACATACGTAATTAGTAACATAGAAATAACATTAAATAAACAGTTAATATTTTTTAACCAAAAACTAATAATACCAAATAAAATATTCTAAATATAAAGTTTTGATATATATTATAATAAATTATATATATATATACTAGCCAAAATATATATATATATATATATATATATATATTTCAAAATTTATTCACACATTAATTGCTTATATATATATATATATATACCTTAGCTTAAAGACTCATCTTCTTCATGAATATATATATATATATGAAAAAAAATATCATGTTGATGGAAGAGACTCTTCGGATAAGGATTGACGAAGTTGAAGAACACTTAAATTCAATTAGGTTATTTTCTCTATTTATATTATTTCTATATGTTCCATTGACGACTTCGCATATCGTTTTTGTAGAGTGGATCCCGATGTGTTGCCTGATAAAATCTGAAATCAAGATCGAATCAACCAGCAAGGATGAATTGATGAAGAACGAAACCCTAATTTTGAGAGAGCATTTCCAGACTTCATCGAAGGTGTTCCTTCAATTGGACCTTCTCCATCTGAACCCACACCTTAATATAGTGTGAGACTTGTCCAATATTACAATAAAGCAACAAACAAATAAAGAGCAATTAAAACAGTCCCCAAAAGATAAAAACAAACACAAACAAAACTAAAGCTAATAACAGAAAACACCCTAAACAATAACCAGTGAAGAAACAGACTTCAAGCTTGTAATAAACAGCATTTAGGTCCTCAAAACTCCCCCACAAGCTTGAAGACTATGAAACTCCCCCACAAGCTTGGTCATCAGTATTGTCAGACACTTCAGCAGTGAAAATATTCTTCATGCCAATCTTGTGAGCTAAATATCGATGCTGCTTGGTCACCAGGGACTTGGTAAACAAATCTGCCATCTGATCCTCAGAACGAATATAACGAAGCTGCACAAAATGCTTTAAAAACATATCACGAATAAAATGACATTCAATATCAATATGTTTAGTACGCTCATGAAAAACAGGATTCGAAGCAATTTGAATAGCAGCCTTGTTATCACAATATAGAGAGATAGGATCAGAATTAGCAAAACCTAACTCAGATAAGAATCTACTGAGCCAAATAACTTCAGTGAGTGTTTTGCCCATAGTAATATATTCAGCCTCAGCAGAAGAACGAGAAACAGTAGATTGTTTCTTGACTTTCCAAGAAACAGGAGAATTCCCTAGAAAAACAATATAACCTGAAACAGATTTCCTATGGACAATATTGCTCCCCCAGTCTGAATCACAATAAGCAGAGAGGACTGGAGAAGAGGAAGCAGACAAAAGAATGCCCTTACCTGGCTCACCTTTAATGTAACGTACAATTCTGATTGCAGCCTGATAATGAGAAATCTTAGGAGATTTCAAAAATTGACTCAGAAATTGCACAGCAAAGGATATGTCAGGTCTCGTCATAGTCAAATAAAGGAGCTTACCAATTAGCCTCCTATAGGAACTTATATCATCCAAAAGACTATCAGAAGAGTTAACTTTCAAATGTGTATCATATTCAACAGTAGTTAACTTGAGATTCAATTCCATAGGAGTACTAAAAGGTTTGCAAGCAGAAAGACCAAGCTCAGAAATCATTTCTAAAGCATATTTGCGCTGAGAAAGAATAATACCTTCAGAGGACCTGGCAACTTCAATACCCAAGAAATACTTTAAATCACCAAGGTCCTTCATTTTAAAATTGCTTTCTAGCACAAGTTTCAACTCAGAAATGAGGCTTTGACTATTTCCAGAGATAAGGAGATCATCAACATAAACTAAGAGGACAACAATTTCAGAATCCACAGTTTTTGTAAACATGGAATACTCAAGTTTGGACTGTAAATAACCAGCAGAAAGTAGAGCCTCAGTGAGCTTAATGTTCCACTGCCTTGAGGCCTGCTTTAAACCATACAAAGACTTCTTTAAAAGGCAAACCAGAGTATTGTCATGTTTTTCAAAACCAGGTGGAACTGTCATGTAAACTTCTTCAAAAAGATCCCCTTGTAAAAAAGCATTATACACATCCATCTGGTAAATAGGCCAAGAATTGATAGAGGCCAAAGCTAGAACAGTTCTAACAGAATTCATTTTGGCAACAGGAGAAAATGTTTCATTATAGTCAATGCCATATTTCTGTTTAAAACCTTTGGCAACAAGTCTAGCTTTAAATCTTTCAACAGAGCCATCAGATTTGTATTTAATACGATAAACCCACTTTGAGCCAATAGGGACTTTACCAGAGGGAAGGGTAACCAGTTCCCAAGTGCCATTATCTTGTAAAGCAGTAATTTCTTCTTGCATGGCAGCAACCCAAGCAGGGTCTTTGGAGGCTTCCTCAAAGTTCCTTGGTTCACAAGCTTTAGAGATAGAAGTCAGATAACAAGAAAATGGTGCAGACAATTTCTTGTAAGAAACATAGTTGTGAATAGGATAAAGTAAAGAGGAACTTCCCATATCATAGGATTGCTGCCATATAGGTGGTTTGATAACACGTCCAGACCTGGTGGTCTTGACAATCTGCTGTTCAGGTGGGTCAGAACCATCAGAAACCATGATTGGTTCATCATATGGTAGAGGAATATCAGAAACTTGTTCAGTTTCATCATCAGAAGAGACATCTTGAATAAAATCATTATCATCATTATGGTCAGTGTCAATAAGAGTAGAAGGGGGTCTATATAAAGCCTCAGAGTTTTGAGAATCATAAGAAGTACAATCATTGGCATCTGATAAGGGTGGTTGTTCAAAGAAAATAGGTAACAAATCAGGTTTGCATTTTGCAAAAGGGAATACAGATTCTTTGAAAATAACATCTCTGCTAACAAAGTATTTTTCATTTTTCAGGTCATACAATCTGTATCCTTTTTGAGTATCAGAATAACCAAGGAAAACACTTGGAATTGCCCTAGATGCAAACTTGTCTGAAACCAATAAGTTCTTTGCAAAAGCCAAACAACCAAAAACCCTTAGGTGTTTAACAGAAATAGTAGACCCTTTAAAAACTTGAAGAGGACACTTTCCATTCAGAATAGGGGTGGGCATCAAATTTATCAAATAACAAGAGGTGAGAATACAATCACCCCAAAATCTATTAGGAATATGGGCCTGAAGCTTTATGGCTCTTGCCACTTCCAATAGATGCCTGTGTTTGCGTTCAACTCTACCATTCTGTTGGGGGGTATATGAACAACTAGACTGATGAATGATCCCCAAAGTTGTAAATAAAGAACAAATTTGCTCATTGAAAAATTCTCCTCCATTGTCAGATCTGAAAATCTTTATTCTTTTATTAAATTGATTTTCAATCATAGCAAGAAAGTTCTTTAAAATTTGAGGAACATCAGACTTAAATTGTAACAGATATACCCAAGTAACTCTAGAATAGTCATCAACAAGAGTAAGAAAGTATCTTTTATTATCATGAGTAACAGAATGGTAAGGTCCCCAGACATCAGCATGAATCAAATCAAATATAGCATCAGCTTTGGATTCAGATAATGGAAACTTAGGTCTAGTGATCTTTGCTTGGGGACAAACAGTGCAAGTATGGAAGTCAAAATCCTTATTTTTATGAATTTTAAGAGAATCAATACAATGAATGGCCTTGCTAGAGGCATGACCTAATCTAAGATGCCAAAGTTTCAAATCATGATCCATAGAAGCTTTGAATCCAACATGAATATCTTGAGTAGAAAGAGGTTTGATCAGATAGAGTCCAGAATCAGTCATACCACTCCCCAAGACCCTCCCATTTGAGGGGTCCTGTAAAACAACACAGTTTGAAAAGAAAGAAACAGAACAATTCAGATCTTTGATCAATTTAGAAACAGATAACAAATTGTATTTGAATTGAGGAAGATAAAAAACATTCTGAATTTTCTGATCTTGAAATAAGGAGTGATTACCAATTCCAGAAACATTGCAATGGTTACCATTGGGCAATTGAACTTTGGGGCCAACAATGTGTTTAAAATTTTGAATCCAATCAATTCGGTTTGTCATATGATTGCTAGCACCAGAGTCAATAATCCAATATTCTTGTAAAAGATTTGAAATGCCAGAAAGAGAAATACCAGCAGAATTGGCATGTGCATTTTGAGAAACAGAGTTGCCAGAAATAGCAGAAGAAGCACCATGCCCCATGTTTTGAATGAATTTTTCAAACTGACTTTGAGTGAAAGTGATGAGGCTATGGTTGTTTTCAGAAGATGAAAGGGACTGGGTTTGGGTTTCATCAGAAGTGCTACCAATCCCAGAGGAGGCAGCATTAGCTTTTGAGACAGAACCCTTGCCCTTCAAAAAATCTCTATATTTAAAACAGATATCCATAATATGCCCTTTCTTCTTGCAATATTCACAGCCTTTAGCATAACACCTCTCAGTCGTGTGCCCCTTTTTGTGGCAAAAATCACACTCTAAATTGGTGTTGGGGGCACGTTTGGGTTTTTCAACATTCATACCAGCATTTCCAGAAATAGGATTGATAAAAGAGGTAACATCAGAAGCAATAACACGTTGGCTTTCTTCCTGGGTGAGCATATTGTACACTTGGTTCACAGAAGGCAATGGATCAAGCAACAGTAATTGGCTTCTGATAGCAGAGAAGCTATCATTCAAGCCCATAAGCAGTTGAAAAAGACGTTGGTTCTCCTTGTGATCCAAGTGTTTTTGAAAGAGGTCACCAGGAATGAAAGGCAGAGAACACATCGAATCATATTCAGCCCAGAGAAATTTCAGTTTGGTGAAAAAGGTAGTGACATCATCGAGGCCTTGTTTACACAGCACAATATCCCTATGAATCTGATAAATTCTGGATCCATTTTTCTTATCAAACCTAGTTTTAAGATCGGTCCAAGCGAGATAAGCACTGGTTTGATACATGATACTATTGGCAAGATCACGGGAAACAGAATTCAGAATCCAACCAAATACAACCATATCACATCTATCCCAAAGTTCATGAAGAGAAGCATCAAATTTCTCACGAGTAAATTTGCCGTTAATGAAACCAAGTTTGTTTTTCCCATGCAAGGCAATGAACATAGCGCGACTCCACATGGGATAATCATCAGAATTGGCAAGTTTCACAGTGACAAAACTCAGGCTAGCATTATCAGAAGGATGAAGGTAGAGAGGGTGATGTGCATGTACCTCAGGGTAATCAGACAGATCGATTACCATCTTACCAGACGAATTAGGGTTTTGAAGATCTCTGTTCGGTTTCAGATCGCCGTCTCCATCCATCACGAGAGAGGATTAGTCGAATCCGAAAGATGATCAAGAATCGTGATGTGCGAAACAGAAAGGCAATCGTGAATACGAAGCGTCGCGAAATCGAACCGTCAAAAACACGCAGCGGGACAATCAGGATCGAGAAGCGAGGCACGAAATCAGCCTACACGGCTCTGATACCATGATAAAATATGAAATCAAGATCGAATCAACCAGCAAGGATGAATTGATGAAGAACGAAACCCTAATTTTGAGAGAGCATTTCCAGACTTCATCGAAGGTGTTCCTTCAATTGGACCTTCTCCATCTGAACCCACACCTTAATATAGTGTGAGACTTGTCCAATATTACAATAAAGCAACAAACAAATAAAGAGCAATTAAAACAGTCCCCAAAAGATAAAAACAAACACAAACAAAACTAAAGCTAATAACAGAAAACACCCTAAACAATAACCAGTGAAGAAACAGACTTCAAGCTTGTAATAAACAGCATTTAGGTCCTCAAAATTGCCAAACATAAAAAAACACCTCAACCCAGTAAATACCATAAAGCTCGCGCTTATCTTTGATCATCATTGTGAAATTAGTCACGACCTCGGGAAATCACAGGTATGACAGATAATCGTGTCCGGCAGATAATCGTGTTTACTAATCCATATATAAAATAAATATTTCGCATACAAATAATTAAACCAAATATTTATTTTATATTTATATGGTTTAGTAACTATAGATATTACTCACGATATATTATATATTTTAAAATCTATATATATGTTTTTTTACACTCACAACCTAACTATTTTCTTTGAGTTTTCAGTATTAGGTTGCATTAAGTAGACAGACATGGTGGAGGAGTAATAGTCTTTTGTCGCTAACATAGAGTTTGTGCTTGATCTTGAATAAATATGTGTTAATCCATGTTTACTAGAAAATTTGTCGGTTGTATGGTTCTACAAGTCATAAAAAAAATGGATCTTAGATTTATTTATGTTATGTATAGGTTATAAAAAAAATCATGTTTATGAGTATATGTTGTTGAAAATTTAATTTCGACTGTATTTTATGATATTTAGGTCATTTTTTGTTTTTGTGTTTAGTGGTTAAGTTACAAAAGAATTGAACTTTGATTGATACAGATTTGTACGTAGAAACTTCAAACATGACAAGCTCTTAAATAATATATTTATTGCATCTCATCCTGGCGATATGCCTGAATGTCGACCGTAAAACTCAAGATGATGAAGCTCTCAAGACGTGAATTTGTAGTTCGATATATACGTGTGTGTGGATTTATTTTTGTTAATATACAAAGTCTTTTTATTCGAATGTTAAAAAATGTTAACATTAGTAATTAACTCCCAACATATATTTTTTCCTAAATATGCATATATATTTTTGTCAATAAACATATATTACAGATACTATATTGTATATGTTATGAATATATTATGTGGATGTTCAATATTGTGTGTATATATCATCTTCCTTATTTGGACCTTCCGTATATTGATTTTACTTCCTCTCCAAGTCTATGTAATCCCTATATAAGGGCCCCTATATGTGATAATAAGATTATCCTCAAGTTCTCTCTTCTATTACCTCTCTACTTTCGTAACACGTTATCAGCACGATATCTCTCAATTATATATTTTTAAGCTACACCGATTTCAAGATTCCACGACCACAGTGCAGTGCTGGCGGAAACCATACTCATCTTAGGGTTGCATCCATGGAGCAATATATGAATATAACATCAACGGAAAAAAGGGGAGATTTATTATTATTATTATTATTATAAAATTATATTGATTGATTTTTATATATTCTAATCACTATTATTATTATGTGTAAAAAAGGTTGAATTATGTGGAAGAAGCTGACATAATTAATCGATTGGTTTCCCCGAGAAGAGGATGAACATCACACCGATCTAGACGTCCGGGACTGCTCCACACAGATCCACTTCACCATCACAGATCATGGCTAGAACGGAAGACGAATAGATTACCTCTTCAAATAAAACAGATGAGTATACCTATTATTACTAAATTGATATATGGATTAAACTGAATAATTTATTTCGGTTCTTAAAAAAATTTATTTATCGCGAATGATTAACTGAACATGCAAAACATAGCTATTTATACGAAGTTATTGATTTATTTCTTTACATTTTTTTATTATTATTTATATCTTACATATACAATATATATTATTGTAAAGAATTGATTACTCCGCAATCATCGTTATGATGACGATGAATAAAATAACAATATGCGGATTATGTTACAAGAGATATATGACATATCTTCTACGGAAATACGAAAGATATACACATCAGTTAAACCTGAAGTTTACTGATGCAATGAGGTAAACCAGAAGTTTTACCCATACAATACAATATTTGGCGTGACCGGTTACAGACCATTCCGGATCACTTAAGATGCGCAATACATTATTTGGAAGAACCTGAAGATTCTCCATAAATCATTATGATAATTGCTCTCAAATGAAAATTCATTATGTGATCATCATTAACTATGTTCGGGATAAAATTCCATTATTTATGGAAATTATAAAAGGTGAATATGGGCCCGTTCACCTGCCATGTGGACCGATATATTATTTTGAAAGATGCATCTACAATTTGGTCACATGTGCGTTGATTATGAATTTGCAAATTTTCAGATTATGCAATAAAGAATGATGATGATATTGAAAATTGATATTTAATACAAGATTCAGACAATTACATGTCTAGATTTGCAGTTTAGCATGAAAGTTACAAAGATCCTCCAATTAAATAGCTAAACTGCTGTCAATTAGAGCAAATTAAGTACAAATGCATGCTATTATGAAAGCAGCAATATAACTGCGCATCAAGCCAATGTCAAATCACAGTTCTCCCCATTACAACGAATTTTTGGTGAAGAGACAAATTTCTCATATATGAATTTTATGATGTGTGATATATATTTAAATTGCTCCACAGCATCGCACAAAGATGGGTCTGGAATGTTGGGAAAAATATGTTGGATATAAATCAATTATTTGAGAAAAATGACTTATATATAAAGCAAGAGTGTTGATTGTCATTGTTGAACAACTTTTCCCAACATTAGGGGGAGAAAAGAAGTAGCTGGCATAAAAGAGATTGACTGAAAAAAATTGTTATTATCTCATTTAGATCCTCGCACAATGAGAATATGAACCTGAAGTTCAAAGAGAAACACGTTTTCAAATACTGCCAATAAGTGACTTTATGAGACCCAGAAAGTCATAAGTCAAGTAACAGCTGCAAATGCTCCAATTTGAAATGTCCAGTTAGGACAAACAATAATGAAAAATAATTCACACCTGAAGTGTGTGATATTGGTTCCAAATATTTTTAACAAGAATGGAGCACGGAAAGAAAATAGATAAATATGGTCTTATTACGGAGGCGATTTCCCAAAAAGGAAAAGAGACATAACTAAATATGAAACCCCAGAAGTGGTTCAGGTACCTGAAAGTAATTACAATAAAGAGATCTCAATGAGTTATGTCATTAACGGGAAGTGATGGAACCGTAAAATATAATGTTGTCGACAACATTTTTGAATATTATTCACGAGTGAAATCATAAAACTAGACGAGGATCTTGAGCTCAATATGTCAAATAATCATTATGATTGGCCAAAGTTTGAAAAGACGCAAGTAATAACATGAAAAGTGTAGAAGGTGGAAGCCAGTGTATGCAAATTATTTCCCGCATAAATAAATTGCGTCGTGAGATACGCACAACCTGTGGTACAAATGTTATATGCAGAATCCTGGCCATTATTATATGGATCATTTGGTGGAGCGATCACCTTATGGTATATTACTACGTTGGCAGTACATAAAAAGTTTTACTTTGCGTCTCATCATACGAATTACTTATAGCCTATTTGAGTGGCTAATTTGATAGCAAAATTAAAGTGAAAATCCTAAAAGGATTGAAAATGCTAGCATGAAAATTTTCCAATAATGTTGGATCATAAAGATATTGTACCATTTAAAATAATACAGGCAATTTATGTTATATTCTCCACAATGTATAGGTCATTTGAGCTAAGATATATCAGATGATATTATGCGAATAAAGAAAACTGATATTTGATAAGTTGAACTGATCACGCTATAGCCGAAAGGGGCATCGCGTGAGGGGGAGAATTTAAAGATATTGAAACTCGTGAAGAGTTTGTAAATACAATCAATTTATTGATGATGTTAAATTCAGACAAAATATATTGAAAGGACAAAGGTTTGGCTCGGCCTGAAGATCGAGTACTTAAGAGACTGAAAGTAATCTTGTCCTATAAAAAAAATGTTTTGAAGCTATTTTGCATAGATAAACACATTTATTGAGTACCTTAATGATTGTAAGAATTCCATGAGTTTAATATCATGATGAATCAAGACCTAAATTAATTTGCTACACAAATGTAAGTTATAACATGGAAGTGCACAATTTTCAAATGTAGTATTATATTGTATATATATATATGAAGATAATGCAGGTTATATAGCTCGAGTTGAAGATTGTTATATCAAAGGAGACATACAAAACACATTCGCCTCAAGTTATTCTTCATCCAACGAATTTGTTCATATGACTATCTAGCAGATCTTTTTAAGGAGGCTTTATTGACTGCGACATCTGGAATATTGGCGAACATGATTGGATTGCGTCAACTTAATGAAATTACGCGATGTCAACATCAGGGGGAGAATCTACACTGCTGCACTCTTTTTCCCTTAACCAAGGTTTTATCCCACTGGGTTTTCCTGGTAAGGTTTTTAACGAGGCAGCTTACAAAAAGGGATCCATAATTGTGTACTCTTTTTCCTTCACTAGATTTTTATCCCAATGGGTTTTTTCTAGTAAGGTTTTAACGAGGCACAATTCCCTTATGAACATCCAAGGGGGAGTGTTATGAATATATTATGTGGATGTTCAATATTGTGTGTATATATCATCTTCCTTATTTGGACCTTCCGTATATTGATTTTACTTCCTCTCCAAGTCTATGTAATCCCTATATAAGGGCCCCTATATGTGATAATAAGATTATCCTCAAGTTCTCTCTTCTATTACCTCTCTACTTTCGTAACAGTATATAAATATTAGTAGTTAAATTTATTCATACAAAGAATAATATATAATATCTAATACATATAGTTAAAGTTTAGTTTCTAATTTAGTTAGGAAAACTCCAACTATATAAGTCAATATAATACAGTTTTATTATTGTATATTTCTTTCATTAAAGTAGATTTCCAATTAAGCAATTTTTATTTTCCTTTTCTTCTCTAATAGATTTTTTTTTTTCAAATTTAGGTTGCGAGCGAGAATTAGTGACAACAAGATGCGTATCAAAAGGGAAGATAGAAATGTATATTAAAATCATGATGATACGAGCAGTTTAGGTTTTCAGCACCACTGGAAATGTAAGAAACCAATCATATCGTTCTAATGGAGGTGAGAAATATTGCTAATTAACCATCTACCAAACTTCTTTTAATATTAACAAAACGTGAATTTATTTTGATCTTACTTTTTCCAGGTTAAGGATAATGGTGTTTAGTCCATTCGATTCAACTGAGCATGCAATGACAGAATATCAAGTGATTTGTCATCTTGCAATGATTAATTAGTCGTGTAGCACTAATAATGCATATCGGCTTCATCATGATATGTAGGCTATACATGGCTAGAGTCGTGTCCTCCTTGATCGTTAGTTGATGTTGCACGATCCATGCTGATCTTGGCATATAATTACACAATTTTCAGTCTCACACGGTAATTTTATCACTCTCTAAATTTTCTCATGCAAACAAGTAGTAAAGTAGTAAATTTAGTTTTAAATATTATAGATCGATTTTATCTATTATAGTTTAGTTTTTCTAATTTTTTATATCATCAATACACATTTTTAAATTACTATAACAATTATTCATTTATAATTATTTGTTACAATCTAAAAAGTTTCGTTTCAATTTTCTTGCGCGGGGTTCATAAGTTAAGGTCTTTTGTAACATCAAGAACGAACTATGTCAATATCAATTCAGGTGGTTCTTTTTTTAGATATATATATATATCCTTAATGAAAATTTTAAAATATTTGTAAATTATACTAATCAATTTATTAATAACCATCCATTAGAATAATCTGTCCATTATACTGTACAATTCATGAAGAAGAAAAAAAATCAAATCAAGCTGTCACCATGGGATAATCCATTAATTTGTGTAGAAGAAAGTCTTCAAATGATTTTTATCTCAAAAAATTTTACGATTTTAATCTATTAACGCTAAAATCAATTTTGTAGTTTGGTTTCATTACTTATAATGTAAAACCTATATATGTTTCAATTTTTTAGGTTAATGATTAAAATAGATAAATTTTTCAATATTATATTTATAAAAATGTTCAAATTATTTTTTATCTCACAAAAATAAATTTCAAATATTTTACTTTTTTAAACACTAAACTGTTTTTTTAATATTGTATTTACGGAAATCTTCGAATTATTTTTATTTCTCATATCAAATAATTGTTGCGGTAGCTGCATATTATATCAATTAAGATAACTTATTTTCTATTTTTAAATTATTTTGAATTTTTCTCCCGCGCGGTGCGCGGGGATAGTAGCTAGTCTACTATATTATATTAATTCGGTATCGGAAGCCCTCTGGACGACACGTGGACAGTCCTCGTAGTCACTGTTTACTAATTTAATCGGAATTTAATAGGGGTTCTTTAAATTTAGATACGTAATATTCTTTGGTTGAAAATTAAGAAGCGTTTTTATCTCCTAATTTGGTCTCTACACAATTTAAAGGAACAAATTAACTAAAAGTTTCCTTTTAAATTCATTATCTATACAGTTTGGTACCGGAAGACCGTAGGCCGCCACGTAAACAATATTTATATAGAATAAACAATATAAAAAATATGTATTATCAGCGGCTATTGGCTTCTTTCTAAGTTTTGAAAGTAATAATAATAATAATAATAATAATAATAATATACCATATAGAAACGTAAATGTAATCACTCCATATTAAATTTGGCATTATATATATATAATATAAAATACATAATAATAGTGTCGGATAACCATTTTTATTATATTATATATGGTATATACGGTAGAAAATTGTAGAATGTTTATATAAGTCCACATAATAATAATAATAATTATAATAATATAATATATATATATATATATATATATATATATATATATATATAGGACCAAAAGGCCAAAACGTCCATTAATTATAAAGAAAAAGGGAATATTTTAAATTATTAAATATATAATATAATAATGAAAATAATGTTAAAATAATACAATAATATAGGATTGACATAAATATAATAATATTATTATTACTACTATATAATCTATGCATAGTTAATTAAGATACGCGTATTTTTTTATTTAAGAAAGCTGTATACATATATAAGCAATCTAGCTATTAATTTCTTAATAATATGAGTAGAAAAATTATATTGAATATTACATGTCCTAATTTTAACACACAAAAAACGTAATATTACATGTCTCATTCTTACTCAATATTTTGTTACTATAATTAATTATGTAAATTGAGTTATATATATACCATACCATGCATATGCTACGCTCCCAATGACTATAGCCGATGGCGATGTCCGTCCACCATAACCAGCATTACAATTTTCAATTACAAAGGTCATGCATGCAGATTAACACGACGTACCGAGTAATAGCCAACATCATTACCATTTTTCCAACAATAGGTCATGAGTGTATGTAGTAGACCGGCATATATATATATATATGTAATCATGCCGACTTGATTATATGTATGTAGGGAGTTCAACATCGACAATCTCACAATCGACGTGCAAAATAAAAGATTAGCTATATCAAAACTTTATTATTTGATTTATTTTTTTTATAATTTTATTGTACATGTTTCGAATTTATTTATTGCGATTTTGAAATTTTTGTAGGTGGACCAAAGGAGCTCACCTTGATGCAATTTTACTAGAAGAGAGTCATCAAGAGCTTCACTTTTTAAACTGAGAAACCCAATCACGACATCCTCGCGATAGAGGCGAAAAGTAAAAGCTTAGTTATATCGAATCTTATTAGTAGTTTAAAAAAAGTTATATTGAAGTATATTGTTTTGATAATTTCATTAAATGTTTTTGACTTACTTATCTCTATTTTAATTTTTTAGGGAGTTCAACCTCGACACTCTCACAATCGTGGTGGAAAATAGAAGATAAACTTATTAGTGGTAAAAAAAAAAGTTATATCAAAAGTTTCTTATTAATTTTACATTTTTTTTATAATTTTATTATACGTGTTTCTAATTTATTTATTATGATTTTGAATTTTTTGTATGTGGACCAAAGAGCTCACCTTAAACACGCTCGCAATTGATTATTTTTTTTCAATAATTTGAGTTCGTACATATAATTTTTTTGTTTGTTTAATATCAATCTTCAAACATATGAGTTATGCAATGTTCATATGTTATTATTGGATGAGGTGGTTACTAATGGTTACATTTTTATGCATACGTGTACATAATTATTTCCACCCCAAATATAGCATTAATACACAACTATATTTTAATTTTAAGGTTTATGATAAATACTCATATAAACTTTTTATAAAACTTTTATTGATATACTATATATTTTTTAAATTAAGATAACATATGTATTTTAATTTATATTCATTTGAATTTTTTTTCGTACAACATATATAATATATTAGGTAACTGGAAATTAGAAAATATTAGTGTCTCCTATATTAGGCTATATGCAAAATAAATAAGCCATCTAGATTCCAGATAAATAAAGAAAAAAATAATTAAAAATTTCCATATTAATGACAAACCAATATAGTTTGATAACGAAGCTTTTAAAGTCGTCACCTACGAAATCGGCACTTCATAAAAAATAAAAAGCTTGAAAAGTTAATTTAAACTATATATATTATACAATAAAAAAGTTTATATATATGCGAGATATGTTTTACATAATAACAAAGATAATAATACAATTGCAAAAAAAGGTAATATATTGTTATGCTAACAATTTTATGTGGAATACATGTCCGAAAGATTCACCTAAATTTATCTATGTATTTAGTAAATGCCTTGGATTTAAAAATTCTAATTCATTATTATTATATTGTAATTTAATTTTTTCCCGCGCGGTGCGCGGGTTTAGTATCTAGTATTATATTAATTCGGTATTGGAAGCCCTCTGTCTGACACGTGGACAGTCCACATAGTCACAATTTCCTAATTTAATCGGAATTTAATAGGTGTTCTCTAAATTTAGATATATAATATTGATTAATTGGAAATTAAGAAGTATTTTATCTCCTATTTTGGTCTATACGCAATTTAAAGAAACAAATTAATTAAAAGTTTCCTTTTAAATAGCAAATCTATACAGTTTGGCTCCGGAAGACCATAGGCCGCCACGTAAGCAGTAATTAATAACTTTTTTTTTGGTAAATTAATTAATAACTAAATAGGAATGAATTAATTTTATTATAATTTTATTGATAAAAAATGAGAAATTATTTAAACAATTGCTAATAATTAATCAGTCACGGTATATTATCTACCAAAAGCATCCACTATATGTCATATATATTTGGGCATATATAACATTGATTTAACAATATTTTTATTGCTAAAAGATGAAAAATAATAAATATAATTGCTAATTTTTCACCGTATACATTCCACCAAAAACATCAATAAAAAATCATCTATTGTATATTATATATATATGGAAATAAATATAATCAATTAATAAATAATTAAGCATAATTGCTATCACCGTATACTTTCTACCAAAAACATCCATCGTGTGTCATATATATTTAGAAATAAACATAATCAATTAATAATATATATATATATATATATTATAAAATATTAGTATAAAATATTCAAGATTAATGGCTAAACTATAGAACATGAAAGTCATTCGCATGTGGTATAGAGGTCAAGCTCGCCGAGAACACAAATTAAGCCTAAATAATCTGCTGCTTTTTTTAGAGGGGTTCAAGTTATTTAGGGTTTAGCACCTTCGAGAGTTATGGACAGAACTTAAAATAATGTAAGTTATATATTTATTGTACGTAGTCTATACTAAAGAATTTTGTTCAACTACTTCAGGTGATCTATGAGGATCTTCGGTTGTGTGGGCAAAGCGCCAGTGTGATGTCAAATTATCATAGTTAAGTCTTCTAACTCTAAGACCATAAAATCATATATCTACTATAAGTTTATATAATATTTGCTGTTTTTTGTGGTTTATTTGTTAAAGTTGCACCCATTACCCGGTGTAATTACTGCATTAAGATGAGAGTCCACATTAATAAGTACGTAAAAATCGTATTCGAAAGATCATATAGTTATTAGGTCATAAATTAGATAGATTTTTTTAATATTTTTATCTCATAGGTATCTGATAAATCGATTTATTAGTTTTAATGGAAAAAATGAAATCCATATCAACTATATGTTCTTTATTTCTAGATTATATATTATTAATTCATAGTTTAGTTATTAATGTTGTTTTTACTAAATACAAAATTTAAAATTTTCTTTTATCGAATATGTATTATTACATATAACTAATTTAGACAATCAATACTTATTTAGAGGTATTGCATGGCCAATATGATGAGAGAGAATGGATATATAAAAGTTACGGTGAACTCATATATGGTATTTGGCTCATCGTGATGGCATATATTTACATACCGTGTTTTGTACATTTTGGTATGTTAGTATTAATTACATAAGATGTTACTAATGCTTATATTTTTATGTATATATGAGTAGCATAATTATTTTCACCAGATATATAGCATTAATATACTTTTTAAAGGAGCCCAACCATGACACCCTTAGTGGTTTAAAAAAGGTTATATTGAAGTTTCTTATTTAATTTTATATTGTTTTGATAATTTTATTGTACATGTTTATAAATTATTTATTCATGGCTCAAGTGCAATTTTTACATTTTTTGTTATGGTTTTATGTAGTAGTAATATATTTTATTGGGCTATATGTCATATAAATTGTATAAAAGAATGTAAAGTTGTAACAAAATCGAAATGAGTAGCGAGTCTTAAAACATAAAAAGAGTGTACTATATACTCCAATTTCATTAAACACATAATCTATTTTTATTATTATAAATGAAATATCTTTACATTTACTTTTAGTTAGCTTTCTACAATATTCTATTCTACTAAAAAAATGTGTATGTATCCTGGATGTAGTAGAATCATTAGGCAAGATGTAGACTTAAATGTGGGTTGGTCAAGATAATTGGTCAGTTGCCCAAGAAATGGCAAAATACAAGTTTTTACTTAGATTTTATTCCTACTATATTTTAATTTTTTAAAACTTTTTTACACTAAACATATTTTTTGTTTCGATTTTTTAAAATTACGATAATTGAAGTATTTTAACGTATATTAGTTTCATTATTTTTTACCCGTGCGGTGCGCGGGGTTAGTGGCTAGTAATAATATCATATAAAGCAACGGAATTTTAAGTGGAAAATAGGAAGTATAATATAAGAGATTAATGAATGAACATATACTAATATAATATAAAGCAACAACATTAATACCATTCGAGAAGGCTATTCAAATATTAGTCAATTTCCATTTCTTTCCGATTTTCCATTCTTACATCTCACAAAATATTTGACTGTATACTCTCAATTAAGCACTATCTAACAGAGAGACAATACACAATAAACCCTAAACTCATATTTATTTACAATCTTTAACAAAACTGCCAACGTTTTAACGAATATTTAATGTTTCTAAAAAAACCCTAACTTTCTGTCTCTAGGAAATACCTAGCCAAGTTCTTTGTTTTCACAATAAATAGCACGTCTTTGAAGTTGGAACCCACACGAAGCTAAGATTGCCACCAACACAGATTCCAGGCATGAAGTTTCTCTACCGGTGTTCGGTTTAACTATTTCGAGTCACGAATGGCTTATGGTGGTGAGTTTTGATTAGATTTAACGAATGATTGCTTCACTTGAAATCTAAAGTAAGTTTGTCGTGTTATCAAAAATAGCTAGCGATGTTTTTTAAGAATCCTACTCGAATTTTTTATGTTGATAGGATCTTTAAATTTGTGTTGTTGCAGGTTATTAAACTTCATGGGATGAGCACTAAGGTAAATAAGTTGCAGTAAAAAATGATGAGCTTAATTATTTAAACATATATTAAATTACGATTTTTTCTTTATGTATATATGTATGTCTTTTGATATGAATTTTTTCATGATATATGTACCACGTTTTAAATAAGCATATTGTGTCGTCGAAACTAGCTAACTTGGAGTTTTCAAGGATCTATATCTTGAATTTTTTATTTTAACAGGAGTTTTGTGTTGTTGTAGGTTACCGAATATTATGGGAGGAGTGTCGGGGTATCTGAGTTGCAATAAAGATATTTGTGTTACTTCGTCTACATTAGTTTGTACACGAATGTATGAGTTATACCGAGTAGTCGACCGCTAAATTATAGATGGAGTATCCCTTGGTTTTTATGGTTAAAGCATATATTTTATATTATTGTTTTATTTATTATGGCTAAATATTTGCCCTAATGGTCTCTCCTATAGGTTTTCGAGTAAATCAAAAGAAGAAGAAGGATCATAAATACGATGAACAATAAGGAGATTCTATTATTGCAAACTAAGATGATCTGACCTCATCGATGCCAAGTTAGAAGACCAAACACTCATATTGTCAAAAAAAAAAAAAAAAAACCAGTCAGAGATGCATCTATATTTTTATAAAGAAAAAAACTACATGTATAAAAATAAGATGTCTGAAACTTTATAATTAAATCATTCACTAATGTAAAATATATTAGATGATTAATAGATGTATATTAACTAATTTAAATAAGAACAATTTAAAATTATTTAACAATTAAAAATGGGTAGTTGGCCAAAAAAAATGAGTAGATGTTAAAATTACAATTTTTGTATTATATATATCAATTTTACGTTTGATAAATTTCACTACTATTAATATTTTAAATAATAATTAGTATTAAATACTTTAATTATATTAATGCATTATTATTAATTAATTTTCTATTAAAATATATTGAAAATTTCAAATAATTGTTAAAATATAGTTGTATGTTCAATAAATTAAGATAACTTAAAATTTTTAATTTAAATTTTATTTGGAATTTTTTTTCCCGCGCGGTGCGCGGGGTTAGTGGCTAGTATAATATAATTGAGATGCAATTTTTGCTAATAGCCTAGATTTTGCCATGTCACCAACAAGCATTTTGATTGGTTAGTAGTTGATTTTATAACTTCTTCATATGTTACACATTAATATTTTTCATTCAATTATTTAATCTCATTTTTTCTACATGTATATTAGTTAATCTTGATTAGTATATTAGTTCACATTCTTCATATTCATATTATAATAATTTTTGTGAGCTTTACAAAAATAATTTGTGCAACATGTAGTTAAATATTGTTAACAATTAGGGTATCAATTTGTAAAAATGTAAAATTTTAATTTAACAAAAGATTTCTTATCTATCTATCTTATAAAATAATTGAGATGCAATTTTGGCTAATAGCCTAGATTTTTGCCATATCACCAACAAGCATTTTGATTGGTTAATTGTTGATTTTGTAACTTCTTCATATGTTACACATTAATATTTTTCATTCAATTATTTAATCTCATTTTTTCTACATGTATATTATTTATACCAATTCTTAAGAATAAAATGTGCATTGCCTCCTTAAATTTAAATACTTTTTAGAAAAATTTCATGCATGTTTAGTTCCATAAAAACAACATATTTTTTTTTTCACATATTTTGTCACATTTTTAATTATTTTTATATTAATTATTTAAGCTCTCTGCCCATGAATTTTCATCTCTGTCGTCTTCTACTATTCTTCTTGGTTTTGTTCATTTCACTAGTAAAATGATATTTTTTTTTATCTCAGCATTCGGTTACATCGATCCAAATAACCTAATTGGCTATGCTAACTTGATTGTTCTCGATAGTATGGCAACGAAAAAGGAGGTTGTTGGATCACGGTGGAACTCCGGCACGGATCTTGACGGCAATCCTAGCTCCTTTGCTCCACGTAACCCTGCAAGAGGGGATAGACCGGGCGGTGACCCAGAATCCCTCTCCGATGCTTAAATGAGTACTTCGTCTGACTGGCAAGTAACAGATATCAAAAGTATATTGAACTCAACGTAAGTCTTTCTGAGGTGATCTCCTGCCCTTTTATAGGCAGAGAGATGCCTCAGGTACCTGGCGAACCGTTAGGGGTGGTTAGCCCGTATCCCGTATATCTCGGAGGTGATCCCGTCTATCTAGACCATGATCTCGCGTATCTTAGCCATGCCCCGCGTATCTCGGCCACGCTACATGTATCTTAACCACGTTCAGCGTATCTTAGCCACGCCCCGCATATCTTGGCTTTATCCTCTGATACCGAGTCCCGACTCCCGTCGGGGACTCAAGAGTTATCTCGTTGTGTCACCGCTCGGGGCCCCTCGTCATCGTGACAGGGCCTATCATTCTCAGGGATTCATCATCGGGGCCTACTTAAAGGCTTCTCATCGGGAGCTTCTAGCTCAACTGTCGGGACCGACTCTGTCGGGACCTTATCTCGTCGGGACTCCCTTCATCGGGACCCTTCTCCAAAGTCATCTTGACCTTAACTCTGGGCCTGGTGGGCCTGTTTGCCGTTTCCTCGCCGTTAAAGGGCCTGACGGTTATAGTCGGACCCATCATTTGCCCCCAAGACATGAGGGACTTTTAGTTCGTCGTGTCTTCCAACTCCCGATTTTCCAATACTAGAGTCGGGGATCTGTTCCTTGGTTCAGTTACTTAATTTATCAGTCTTCTCCTCCACGTTTCCTCAGGGTTTTGTAGATAACTGCTATATCCCAAAGGTCTCTTCGGTTTTCTAGTGCATTAAATGCAGCAGATAATGGAGTGACGTTTTCGACCCACGTGCCTGATTTTTCGCGCTTGTCCTTTTCTGAAAAGTGCTTTTCAGGCCGTTTCATCATTACGCCCGTTGTCCTTCTGCACGTTTCATCTCAACGGTCCAGATTAAGACTCTTCGACTTCGACGACTCGGATCGAAGTGTCCTTTCAACCGTCTTCTTCGACTATAAAACCCTAGCCACAGTCATAATTTAACTTTTACCGTCTTCGAATTCTCAAAAGCTCTCTGCGATTCCTCTGCAATTCCAAGCTCTGTGATTTCGAAGGTCTTTGGAGTCTCTCCGATCATCTTTCCGACGACATCTCGTTCATCTCCTTCAATCTCTACTTCATCATGTCTGGTAAGGAAACCCTCTTCGTTGCTTGTTCGTCTTTTTCTTTCTAATTTTTCCCAGAGTCCCACTGTATTTTCTTGCTCTGGTTGCTTTTCAGACAGCGGTTCCAGCTCTGAGGGGAGAAAACCCTTTAAATTTGATTATGCTCCAAATGAGATTTCCACTACTGCTTATGATGCAGCTCTCCGAGAGGGTTGCATTACCATCACCTGGGAACCTCGTTTCCCATATCCTCGACATCGTCCCTCGAGTGACCCTGAGGTTACTCGTCCCCAGAAAGGGGAGGTATTTGTCTCTACGGGACAAATATCAGCGGGGATCAAGTTCCCCTTTTGTGGTAGCCTGGTCGAGCTGTGCCATCATTACAGAACACACCCCACTACCTTCTCTCCTCATGCCATCCGTATCTGGAACGCCTTTCAAGTCCTCTGTCTCCGACAGAAGTGGGTCTACAGCCTTCAACTTTTCAGAACCTTTTATGGGCTGAAATGCAACGAGGCGGGGGTTTGCGCCTTCTATCCTCGGATGCCCAAGTGGAGTAAGCAGCAGCTTGCCCGGCATGGTTGGACCAGTGACACCTGGAAGGTGGTCAAGGGTCGGGGACTTTTGATCAATACAGGGTCCGACAATAGTAGCTGGAAGAAGAGCTACTTCTTCGTCCAGCACTCTTCAATTCCTTGGCCTCGGTGGGAGGTGGTAGCAGACCCTCCGCCTGCTTTCCACACTTATGCTGACGAGGATTTCGAGACTCTCCAACTTATCCAGCTTTATCGTTGGGGGGAGTCTTACACTCCTCTCAATGCTAATTCCCTTGTGGAGCGGGACCTGGTGCAGGCCGGGGTCCGACTCCTCAGTATTGTCTCTGGGGGGCAGCTCTTCGACGGCCCTTCCAACGTGGTCTCTTGGGTAAACTTCTAACTTTTCTTTGTTTATTGTTTGCAGCCAAGAAGGTATCTGTGCTGACCGATCTATTCCTTAAGCAGGGGGAGACTGATGCTGTCCGCCCCTCGCGGAAGAGGAAGTCTGCTAAGAAGGCTGCTGCCAGGTCGGGGTCTCCTTCAGCGGAGCAGCCCAAGCGGACGAGGGTGGATCTGGACCAGCTCTTCGATGTCCAGAATGCTGAAGAAGGTAAACAACTCCGACTTGCTATTAAATCGTATAAAAGGATGGTCCCGTCGGACTTGATTTCCTCGACCAAGAAAGGCCGCATTGCTGATGTCAAAAGAATCCTTCGAGGCGAAACTCCCCGTGTCTTGAAGGCAGGCTACTATCATTACCGCGGGAAGGATCATACGTCTCCCGACGTATCATTTGGTGTAAGAATCCCGATGAACTTCCTGACTACCTTTCTGAAGCTCTTCATCCTCCAGGTGCAGGTCGCTCGGGAGCTTCCTCGGGTGCTGCAGCTTCCGCAGATGCACCGCCTCCAGCGGGGGTGCCTTCCTCAGCTGGAGAGAAGGCACCATCTGGCGAACAGTTTCGTCAGGTGGAGACTCTGGACTCCTCCGAGGAGACTGGCGGGGTTGACCCCCCTCAACAGCGTCGGAAGGCGGGGCAATCCCCCTTGAAACCAACCCCTCAGGGGCCCCCTCCCTCGTCTTCTCCGCAGCAGCGGGAGCTCTCGCCTATCCACGACTTCTCTCCCTCCCCTGTTCGGGCCGAGACGGAGACGTGCCCTTCTCTTCCTCGTCCTATCTCTCCCCTTGCTCTTGATGGGGACTTCTACAGGCCCTTCAACTCTCAGGCGAATGCCCCCTGGGCTCCTATCCAGACGCTCCAGGGAGTCCCGCTCACACAAGGGGAACAGGACCAAGAACTGGCCCTGCATCTGCTGGCGGGTTCTATCCTGCCTTCTATGCGACATCCGATTTACCTCAATCGGACGCATATGCAGCGGGACGTCAGGGGTATGGCTGTGTGCCGCATCGAGGTGAGACTTCGCTTCTTTCTTGTTGATTGATAAATCGGGTCTTTTGTCCTTCTAACATTTTTCCTTTTGATTGCAGGAGCTTGGGGACTACAACCGCCTCATCGGGTATGTCATTGCTTATGATGAGGCCCGGGAGCGGGACCGAGGAGTCCGCGAGCAGCTTCAGGCGGATCTCAAGGCCTCCCAGTCTTCGCGGGGGAAGCTTGCCAAAGAGCTGGTTGTCCTTAATGAGAAGATTCGGGACCTTCAGCAGCGGATCGCGGACTTCGAGGGGCTCTTGAGGCAAGAGCGGCAGGAGCGTGGGGCAGTGGTGGACCGGCTGACCCAGGAGAAGAAGGCTGCCGAGGACCAACTGGTCCTTGAGAAGAAGGCTTTGGAGGAGCTGATCGCGGGATTTCCTGCGCAGCTGGCCGAAGCGGAGGCCAAGGGTCGGGAGGACTATCGGAGGTCGGAGGGCTTTCAAGCTGATGCCATGAAGTTTTTTGGCGCGGAGGTGGAGAACACTCTCTTCAACGCCGTTGAGGAGCTCCACCTGGAGTACGGGGACGCCATCAACTTCGACAAGTCTCCTTCCCTCGCTCCCTTTGCGAAGAAGTATTTTGCTCTTTCCGAGGAGAGTGATGGGGGGAGTACCCCCGTAATTGTCGAAGACGCCTCTGAGCTTCCAAGTGCAGACGCCCCGCTGGCCAATCCTCCCGAAGATATTCCTGTGGACCCCTCTGCTACCGACTCCGCGGACCCAGCTGCTGTCAATGCTGCCGACAAGGACCAAGCTTGAATGCTTTTATCTTTCAGAGTCCTTGTATCTTCTTCTCTTGTGTCGTCGTCGGGCCTTTGAGCCCTTTATCAATATCAGACTTCTTTTACTCCGATCTTTTGTTGCACTTCTCCGAGTGACTTCTTTAATTCTCATACGTCCTTCCCGACGATTTAATAACTTGCACCACTTAAGGCGACTTAACATCGAGTGCATCACTTAAGACGACTTAGTTCTTGGCTGTCGAAACCTCGATACTTAAGAAATTCTCGTTCGTCCTTCCCGACGCTTTTAATAACTTGCACCACTTAAGGTGACTTAATATCGAGTGCATCACTTAAGATGACTTTCGGATACTTAGAATAAATCTAAGTATTGCGCACCACTTAAGGCGTCTTTTCTCGGGCATCACTTAAGACGACTTTATATTACTTAGAGTAAATCTAAGGATCGTGCACCACTGAAGGCGACTTTCATCGTGCACCACTAAAGGCGACTTTACATCGTGCACCACTGAAGGCGACTTTCGTCGTGCACCACAGAAGGCGACTTTCATCGTGCACCACTGAAGGCGACTTTCGTCGTGCACCACTGAAGGCGACTTTCGTCGTGCACCACTGAAGGCGACTTTCATCGTGCACCACTGAAGGCGACTTTCGTCGTGCACCACTGAAGGCGACTTTCATCGTGCACCACTGAAGGCGACTTTTACACTTAACATAAATCTAAGGACAACTCTTGTTTGGAAGCAACCTCTTTATTTATTGATGGCATAAGATTGGCTTACATCGAATTAAACGATAAATAGCATACACCACTTAAGGCGATTTTACATCGGGCACCACCTAAGGCGACTTTATCGGGCACGACTTAAGGCGACTTCATCGGGCACCACTTAAGGCGACTTTATTCAAGCATGGTGTTTCTTCAAGTGTTCGCCACTGAAAGAATGCTTTAACGTTCTGCCATCGAGGTCTTCCAACTTGTATGCGTTCGGAGCTGGCATCCCCACGACCTTATAAGGTCCTTCCCATTTTGGTGACATCTTGTTGATTCGATCCAAAAGGGTGAACTCGTTGCGACGCCAAACCAGCTCCCCGACGAAGAACTGTCGGGACTTCACTCGCCGATTATAGTACCTGGCCGTCGCTAAGCGCATTCGTGCTTGGACTTCATCGGCTTCCCGCCTTTTCTCTTTGAGTAGGTCCAAGTCCAGGCGTCTCACTTCATCGTTCGTCAGGGGCTCATAATATCTCGTCCGATGGGATGCCACAGCTACTTCCACAGGAGCGACGGCTTCCGTGCCATAAACAAGGCCAAACGGAGTCTCCCCTGTTGATCGTTTGGGTGTCGTTCTAACAGCCCAAAGTACGTTTTCTAGTTCGTTCAGCCATTTGCCCTTCAAGGCATAGACCCTCTTCTTCAGGCCATCCATCACGATTTTGTTGGCTGACTCTACCTGGCCATTAGTCTGAGCATGGCGTACGGAGGCGGTCCGATGCTCAATGTTCAATTCTTCCAGATACTCCCTCACCTGAGAGCCGTTAAACGGTGGGCCATTGTCGCTGATCACCACCTTAGGAATCCCGTATCTGGACACGATGTGGGTTTGGAGGAACTTGACGATCTGGTTCCCTGTTGTTCTGGCCAATGCCTTCGCCTCTATCCATTTCGAAAAATAATCGATAGCTACAAGTAAGTACTTACATTGTCCTTGTGCTTGTGGAAGAGGTCCTACCAAGTCGATGCCCCACTGCGCGAAGGGCCAAGCGCTCTTGATGGATGTCAGGTTAGCAGCCGGGGCCACGATACTCGGGGCGTACCTCTGGCACGCGTCGCATGATCAGACCAGCGCCGTTGCTTCTTTGTTCATCGTGGGCCAGTAGTAGCCCAAGTTCAACACCTTCCTCAAAATGGATCGGGCCCCTTCGTGACAGGCCGCGACCCCCTCATGCATTTCCTTCAGGATTCTATTGGTGTCGGGTTCTGCTACACATTTCAGGTATGGAGTCGAGAACCAGCCCTTCTTGTACAGGTGATGGTCCAACATCACATAATTAGACGCGATCCGACATATCCTGTCTGCTGCTACCTTATCCTCGGGGACTGCCCCCGTAGTCAGATACGCGACTATCGGGGTCATCCAAGTGGGCTCTTCCTCTGATCTCGCTTCAATGGCGCACACCTGTGTTGGGTCGATGTTTGATAAGATCACCCTTTCCAGGAAGTGCACCTTCCGATTTTCTTCCAAGGGTGCCCCCAGGGCAAATTTGCTCAAGGCATCTGCCTCTACATTTTCCTCCCTCGGAATTGCCTCGATATCAAAGCTTTTGAAGCTCTCTTTCAGGGCTTGTACCTCTCGCAGATACTTCTTCATTATCGGACTCCTTGCTTCGTATCGCCCTTGAACTTGGTTCACGATTAACGCTGCGTCGCACTTCACTCTCAAGTGATCGATTCCAGTGCCTTTAGCAATTTTTAGGCCCGTGATAAGAGCTTCATACTCCACTTCGTTGTTTGTGGCCTTGAATGTCAAAGCCAAGGCGTATCGGAGTGGTTCACCTTCACCCGGTGGTATCAACAAAAAGCCCGCTCCTGATCCGTCTGAACTCGCGGAGCCGTCCGTGTACATCTCCCAGGTATTTTCCTTGTTTGGCTTTTCTGATTGCTCTGCCCTCTCTGGTTGTTCTTCTGTCGGGACCTCCATGGTTGCCCCCTCTACAGGGCCCGTTTCTTCTAGATCGGGGGCTGTAGATTCTGCTATAAAGTCCGCCAATGCCTGGCCCTTGATGGCCGTTCTTGGAGCAAAGTGTATTCGAAACTCACTGAGCTCTACTGCCCACTTCACCAATCTCCCCGACGCATCCGATCGGTTCAAAAAATGCTTCAAAGGCTGGTTCGTTAGCACAGTGATCTCGTGTGCGTGGAAATATGGCCTTAGCTTCCGAGCAGTAATTATCAACGCAAAGAGGTACTTCTCAACGGCGGGATAGTTCAATTAAGATTTGGCAAATGCCTTGCTTACATAATAGACGGGGACTTGATTACCCTCGACAACCTTTACTAACACAGAGCTAATGGCAAATTCAGAAACAGCCAAATAAAGAAAGAGCGGCTCGCCTGGAACCGGTTTCGCCAGCGGCGGGAGTGTGCGAAGGTGCTGCTTTAGTGCTTGGAACGCCTCTTCACATTTGGCGGTCCATTCAAATTTTTTGTTGGCCCTCAAGACTTCAAAAAACGGCATTGATCGGTCGCTGGCTTAGGACAGGAAGCGGTTCATTGCAGCTAGTCGGCCATTCAGTACTTGCACCTCCCGATGGTTTATCGGAGACTGCATCTCCTCGATTGCCCTCAGCTTCTCAGGGTTCACTTCAATTCCTCTTTGGCTTACCATGAAGCCCAAAAATTTCCCTGAGTGGACTCCGAAGGCGCATTTCGTCGGGTTCAGACGAACTTTATGGAGCCTCATCCGCTCAAATGCCATGGTAAGGTTGTGCACGTGATCCTCGGCTTGTCGGGACTTCACCAGCATATCATCCACGTAGGCTTCCATGGTTTCTCCCAGCATATCTCCAAACAGCTTATTCACCATCCGCTGGTAGGTTGCCCCGGCATTGATCAACTCGAAAGGCATGACATCGTAGTGATAGATGTCGCTGTCTGCATAGAACGCTGTGTGGGGGGCGTCTTCTTTGGCCATCTTGATCTGGTTGTAGCCTGAATACGCATCCATGAAACTTAACAGCTCATGTCCCGATGTGGCATCCACCAGCTGGTCAATCCTCGGGAGTGGATAGCAATCCTTTGGACAAGCCTTGTTCAAGTCGCGGAAGTCCACGCACATTCGCCATTTTCCGTTGGTCTTCCTCACCAGCACTGGGTTGGCAACCCAAGTCTGGAATCGGAGCTCCTTAATGAACCCAGCATCGAGCAACCTGCCCACCTCCTGCTGGATCGCGATCTTCTTATCCGTGCCCATCGGACGCCTTTTCTGTGTGATAGGTTTGATCGCGGGGTCTATCTTCAGCTCGTGCACGATCACATCGGGGCTGATTCCTTGAACTCCTTCAACAACTCCACCAATTTTTGGGCTGTCTCCTCAGTCAGGGCAGACCCGATTTTCACCTTCCTCTGGGGTCCGTCGATCTCGACTTCTTTCAGATCTTCTACAGGGGCGGGGCGCCCAAACTCTTCTCTGGGATCTGTGTTTGTCTGGAGGACAGTCATGGCCTCTCGCCTCCTCCTCCGGGTGGCGTTAACATAGCATTTTCGGGAAGCCACCTGGTCGCCCTTGACCTCTCCGACTTCGTGGTCGGTCGGGAACTTCATCTTCTGGTGCACAGTCGAGGCAACCACCATCAGGGGATTGATGGTGGTTCTCCCGATAATTGCATTGTAAGTCCCCGCGGAATCAACCACGACAAACTCCACGTTCCTCCTTTCTGATTTCCACCCGCTACCAAACTCCATTGGTAAGGTGATTACTCCCAGCGGGTAGGAAGTTGAGCCCGAGAACCCGACCATCGGGAAGTTTGCCTCCTTCAGATCTTTCTTTGTTTTTCCCATAGCCTCTAGCGCGTCCATGAACAGAATGTCGGAGGAGCTCCCTCCGTCGATTAGGATTCTCTTCATCTCAAACCCGTCTACATCCAAAGTTACTACTAAGGCATCGTCGTGCGGGGTCTCCACGCCTATGAGGTCTTCCGACGAGAAGGAGATCACCATCTCTTCTTTCAAGGTCCAAGATCGGGACCTCTTACCCAGTACCACCGCCGTAGGGATCCTAGAGGCATAGACCTCTCGGGCGGATGAGGTATCACCTCTAGCAGCAAATCCTCCATGAATCACGTTGATAACTCGTCTCTCTTTGCGAGCACCGGATGACTCGGGATCAGTTCTCTTCTTTTTTGGGGACCGATCGCGGGATCGGGAACGGGACCGCGATCGAGACCGAGACCGAGAGCGGGACCGGCATCGTTTATCCCCGACGAATTCCTTGAGCTTTCCCTTCTGGATTAGCTTTTCAATCTCCTTCTTCAGTTCCCTGCAGTGATTGGTGTCGTGGCCATTTGCGCGGTGAAACCGACAATAGCGATCTGTGCGGGACCCCAGGAATTCTCCATCTTTCTTCGGGGGGTACCTGGAGATACCTTGTCGTTCCATGACTGTCAACACTTCCGCCATGGAGCAGTTGAGAGGAATGTCAAAATCCTCCCGCTTGTCTTTTCTTAAAGAACGTCTGTCGTCCTTTCGATCCGGACGTCCTCGATTCTTACCACTGTCGGGTTTACCTTTTGACTTACGATCGTCGAAGGGTTTACTTGACTGTTTCCCTTTGTTCGACTTTGGGGGCTCCAGTTCTCCCGCCGCTATCTTTGACTCCTGGACATCGATCTGCCGCTTCACCCTCTTCTGTAATGCTTCCATATTCCACACAGCTTTCTCAGCCACGCTGTGCATCAGGTCGGAGCCATAGGGGGCTGTCAGGTTCCGAATAAAGGTGCGGATGGTTTCGCCCTCCGAGATTTCCTCGTCTATCTCTGCTACGCTGGCGGTGTACCGCTGGTAATAGTGTGCCAGCGACTCGTCGGGCCTCTGCACCACCTGGGTCAGGGACCTCACGCTCTTCAACAAACGTCTGCGGCCCTGATATTGTCGAATGAAACGGTCGTGCATGTCCGCCCAGCAGGTAATGCAGCCTGGGGGCAGACTAAAGAACCAGGTCAGGGCTCTTTCTCCAAGTGTGTTTGGGAACAATGTACACACTATGTCTTCATTCGGGGCTCTACCCAGGCATGCCATAAGATGCTTCTGGACATGACGGACTGGATCTCCTGCGCCATCATACTCCTTAATCTCGGGGATGCCCAGCCCTGGCGGGGCGAGGGTGTCTATTAGTCGGGGAACGAAGGGATGAGTGGATCGATCCCTTAGCTCCGACACCAGCGGCTTCTGTTCTCCCATACAGATGTTCACGATCTTTACCACCTGGTCGGGAGTGATGGGACCATTCAGGGGAATGGTCCTGTGCTGTACTGGTCCTGGCCCATCAACCACGAACCTCTCCGGCTGACCAGTTGCCCTACCTCTGTCTTGGCCTCGAGGCGGGGCTTCCTGTGCGTTCCGACCCTCTGTTGGCAGGGTTGCTTCCTCCAACGGAGGCATCTCCTCCTGCCTCCTCGCAGCCTCTCTTCGATCCAAGAGAGCTTCTACAGCCGCCAGAAACATGGGCATGGCCTCTGCCACGACCCTCGTCAAATCTGCACCTGGGGGAGCCTCCTGCCCCCTGTTGTCCTGGTGTTGAGGGGCAACATCTTCGGGATGCGATCCGTTGTGCCCTCCTGTCTGGGAGAGCTCAGCCGGGGGATGGTTCTGGTTTTCCCCTTGTTCTGGTACTGAATTCAGGTTCGTTGCAGCGGGGTGACGGGAACCACCGGATTGTCCCTGCCTTCTGTTCTTGCCAGCCGCCATCGATCGAGTAGAAGGCATATCAGCTTTTTGTTTTATTCCCACAGACGGCGCCAATGTTGGATCACGGTGGAACTCCGGCACGGATCTTGACGGCAATCCTAGCTCCTTTGCTCCACGTAACCCTGCAAGAGGGGATAGACCGGGCGGTGACCCAGAATCCCTCTCCGATGCTTAAATGAGTACTTCGTCTAACTGACAAGTAACAGATATCAAAAGTATATTGAACTCAACGTAAGTCTTTCTGAGGTGATCTCCTGCCCTTTTATAGGCAGAGAGATGCCTCAGGTACCTGGCGAACCGTTAGGGGTGGTTAGCCCGTATCCCGTATATCTCGGAGGTGATCCCGTCTATCTAGACCATGATCTCGCGTATCTTAGCCATGCCCCGCGTATCTCGGCCACGCTCCGTGTATCTTAACCACGTTCCGCGTATCTTAGCCACGCCCCGCATATCTTGGCTTTATCCTCTGATACCGAGTCCCGACTCCCGTCGGGGACTCCAGAGTTATCTCGTTGTGTCACCGCTCGGGCCCCTCGTCATCGTGACAGGGCCTATCATTCTCAGGGATTCATCATCGGGGCCTACTTAAAGGCTTCTCATCGGGAGCTTCTAGCTCAACTGTCGGGACCGACTCTGTCGGGACCGACTCTGTCGGGACCTTATCTCGTCGGGACTCCCTTCATCGGGACCCTTCTCCGAAGTCATCTTGACCTTAACTCTGGGCCTGGTGGGCCTGTTTGCCGTTTCCTCGCCGTTAAAGGGCCTGACGGTTATAGTCGGACCCATCAGAGGTATATTTTTAGATATATTTTTTTCTGGATATTTTTGTGCATTACATTTTTCACTTAATAAATAAAACGTAAATAATGTTTAAACAATCGGTGGAAAAACAACCGAAATTAGCTTATAAATATTTATAATTTATCGTCTATATAATTAATACATAATTTAAACGCAAACAACAATTACACAAATATCAATCCCGCGCAATGCGCGGAAAATATCTAGTTAAGATATAATATACTCTCTATAAATTAATATAATAATAATAAAGTCATATTACAACACATACTGTAATCTAACATTACACTCCACATTACAGCACAAACAAACACTGTAATCTAACATTTCAAGTAATTTTATATTACAGCTCACATTACTTGTAATATCATATTTTAAGTAATCTCACATTACGTATAGACAATCAGTTCCCATCACCATATCCTCGATCCCGCCCTCCAGAAGTTGTCGCCGCTTGAACCGTCCGACAACCAATCCAGCAAGAACAGAGACATCGACGAGGACCCTCCACCACCGTGCAGGAATCCAGCCGACCTGTCCTTTGAGAAGTAATGCAATGTTTAATTTGTTGGCAAAGTTAGGAGTGATTTTGTATCCATCTTCATCCGACGTCTTTCAATACTAGTCATCTCCGTGAAATGACTGCTAATTATTTCAATACTGACTGTCTTTCTCTTCTTCAAGCGACGAGATCGGCGCTCATTTCATCTCCTTCCCTCACTGAACCGGTGGACCGGTTGAGTCGAACGAACGTGTTCAATCGAAACGGTTTACTAGGAAATTTGGAGCCACCACTACTGTACGTAACCCATAGTAGGACCGACCAGCGGAGGACTCCATCTCCACGCCATCAGATTCTCGGAAGCTACCTTACCGTGTGTCTTTCCTAAGTTACCACTCCTTCCTTCCGTTCTTCTTCTTCTTCTTCTTCTTCTTCTTCTTCTTCTTCTCTTCCATGGTGTTGTAGGCCCCAATTTAGTTTCTTCTCTCCTGCTCCCTGAAGAATGGCTGTGCCCAAGTCTCCAACAGTCATTCAACACTCAACACAGTTCGATCTATCCACCGCCCTGCTCCACCACTCTCACTCTCTTCCTCACCTTCCAATCTCTTCCCTCGCAGTCTCTACTATCTCCGATTCCCAAACCCTAATTTACATCGGGATCCAATCTGGGGAGCTCCTCCTTTTTCAGTTTTCCTCGCTCCCGGACGCCACCAATATTTCTTTCCTTCGGAGTGTCTTGATTGCACCCGGTTCTTCGCTTGATTCACTTCACTTCCTTCCGGAGGCTGCCAAGCTTCTAGTGCGATCAAATGGCTTTCTGTTTCTAGTGGATCCTCTCCTCTTACATCCGGTTAAGAAAGTAACTTCACTGAAAGGCGTTTCAGTCATTGCCAGGAGATTCTTGAGCACCAGCGCAACGCCCAGCTCTAGTTTACTGGACTACTACTCTGCCAATGCCACCGAGAATGCAAGCTCAAGCTCCCGCTTTCTGCAGAGGTTAGGGAGTGGTATTCGAACAAATGGAGTTAAAATCAAAGAGTCCGCTAACCAGTTGGAGCAGCCTCATGAAGGCAGCTACCTATTCGCGATCGTCACTGGTAAAAGATTGGTTTTGGCAGATTTTAATAGTGTCAGCGGCTCATTCTTGATTCTGAAGGAATTTCAATGTTGTGATGGAGTTGAGACAATGGTCTGGATCGATGATTCAATAATCATTGGCACAAGTAACGGTTATACCTTGTTTTCTTGCATCACGGGCCGGAGTGGTGTTATATTTTCTTTACCCGATGTATCTACTTCACCAAGGCTTAAACTGTTGCATAAGGATTGGAAAGTTCTATTGCTGGTGGACAATGTTGGGGTTATTATGGATGGACATGGTCAGCCTGTAGGTGGGAGCTTGGTATTCAAGAGAGGTTTGGATTCGGTAGCTGAAATTTCATTATATGTTGCTGTTGTGCGGGATGGAAAGATGGATTTGTACCATAAGAAAACTGGGAAATGTTTTCAGACAGTTATGTTTGCTGGAGAAGGTGATGGGCCTTGTTTGGTGGGAGACGAGGACAATGGGAATGGAAAGTTACTGGTCGTTGCAACACCCTCAAAGGTAAGAAAACCTCTGCTCCGTATAATAAATAAACTATCTGGAGAGGGAGACTTCACTTTTACTCGAGTGCTTGTTTTATTATGCTGCATTTTGTTGATTTGTTCTATTGCAAGGGATTGCGATTGCATGTTAAAAATATCTTCATATGATTAGAGATTCTTTTTGCAGAGGCAAGACAAATTAAACTCACTGTCAACTATGGCTGGAAACTCGTTGGTAATCTAGCTTGTATTGTAGTTCTCAAAAAGCAGTTGCGTCGTGAGTTAAGGAGCTGAAAGGCCTAAATACCAATCAATTTGAGAAGTAAGGTGGATTTCGAAAGGGATCAACTTTATATTCTAGAACTTTTTGGATATAACGTTGCCTTGCTGCTGATTGATATTAAAGTAGGTTAGCATCCGGTCATGAGTGCAAATGCATTCTTAATAGCAGATTTAATTGTGAAGGCTTATACTTGTTGGCCTAGGTGATCTGCTAATTGAGTGTTTATATAGTCGAGCTTAAAGTTGTAATGTTTTTACTTCTTTCCGCAAATGATATGTCTCTTAATATAGGCATATGTTCTTACTGATAGTCTTTATGTATCTGTGAAACACCTTGTGTCCCGTTTATCCAATCACAATTGCCTACTTAATGGTCTATTCCTGCTCCTAGTGGTTCTTTTAAAGGATCTGGTTCAATATTCACAGTATGGTATTCTTCTGACTTACAAAGTCTTATATTTTCTACTCTTGTTTCTTACTTATGTTGAATCATTATCAGATTTACTGCTATGTGAAAGTTACTCCAGAAGAACAAATCAAAGACCTTTTAAGAAAAAAAAACTTTAAGGAAGCTATCAGCTTGGTTGAAGAGCTCGAGTGTGAAGGTGAAATATCTAAGGATATGGTCTCCTTTGTTCATGCTCAAGTGGGTTTCCTCTTGCTTTTTGACTTGCACTTTGAGGAAGCGGTAGATCATTTTTTGCAGTCAGAAATAATGCAGCCTGCTGAAGTTTTTCCATTCATAATGAGAGATCCAAACCGCTGGTCATTACTGGTACAATTGAAATTTCCCCCTTTACATCTTCTTCGCTGTTACTTTAAATAGAAATATGTCACATCAATGCATAAACAAAACTAAAAAATACTGATGCAAGTTAAATGTGGAAGCTCATTCAGTATGTTGTCAAAATTGGATGGGAAGTGGTTACGGGCTCACGTTAAATATTTTTTACTTAAAACTAATAAAATGTTAAATCATCAAAAGGATTCAGTTAGTAAGACCAAATTTAGATTAGGTTAATTTGTATTAAAAAACCTAGAACGATGAGTGAAGAATAAACACTGAGGATGAAGTTCAAGATAATAGAGGAATTAGGTGGGGTTTCAAACTAACTTGCCTCATCCTCCTCCTTGAGAAGGAATACGAGTAATGAATATTTAGAGAAGATAAGGTTTCAGAAGTCTGAACGACTGAATTTTTGGTTTGCCTTAAATGCGTCTAAGTTTAAAGGCTCTTCGTGAAATTCTAGTTTTGGATTTGGCAAGAAGAAAAAGTGCGACCTAAGTTTAGGATTGGAGAAGACAACTTGAACTTTCTGGGTTGAGCAATTGTTAGCTAAAGCTGACTTTGGTCAAATTGGCATAGACATATACTTGGATCGAGGGGTAAACTTTATAGTAGAATTCACCCTACGGCTGAATTGGTCCAGGCTCAAGCCCCTTTACTGAAAAGATTATTTGGGTCAATCTGATACAAATAGGCTGAGTTTTAGGGCAGCTGAATACTTGAATTTATCTTAGGGTCGAGTAGGAGGAGGTCCAAGTCCGGATCTAATTTGATCTCAGCCTTTTTGTCTAGGGTTTATAAATACAAGCAGTAAAACCCATTGTGGATCCTAGCAGAGTTTGCTCATTCTCTAGTTAACATCTATTAAAATTTTGTTGCAGTTTGTAGATGAGTTTTGTGGTGTGTTGTAAAACTAAATTTGAGTTTTTCGATGGTAAAATTCCCATGCTTTTCAATCACGTCATGATGGTCAAAGTGACCTAGGTATAGTCTTGCATCTGGCTTGGAGGTAATCAATAGACCCAAAATTGACCATCTTGTGTTAGTGAAATCACAGAAGGGCTTTATATATGTAGTGTATATATAGATGAAGTTGAAGTGGAAATATTTACACAAGATTTAGCTTTATCGTTGCAATTGCTTAACATAATTAAGTTCATCCAATGGGCTATATGTTAGAGAAAAGGAAATGTCGGAAGTTACTTAAAAATATTGTCGAAGGAAAAGGTAACGGTTGGAGAATTATCTTCTTCTTCTTCTTTTTTTATTTTTTTATTTTTTATTAATGTCAAAGGATAATATCTCATTAGTAATGCTACAAAAGGGTGCTAATTCATTTGAAAAAGTGGGGCAAAGTACGCAAAATAAGAAAATGTACATGAGAATATTCACGCACATGATATCATATCTGTACTGTCCATAAATGCATGAATGTACTAGTCTAATCCAATTTGTAAAGATGTAATCGTGGCTTGAGCATTATCTTCCAGTGATATCATTCTCAGCCAAGTATCAGTGCCTTTTACTGCTATCTTCTCTTACATAATGATGCTAAATGTTCTGACTGTCATAGGTTCCAAGGAACCGGTATTGGGGCTTGCATCCTCCTCCAGTGCCTCTTGAAGATGTCGTAGACAATGGGTTGGCTGCTATCCAAAGAGCTATATTTCTTAAAAAAGCCGGCATTGAAACTGCTATTGATGACTATTTTCTTTTGAACCCTCCGAGTAGAGCTGATTTACTAGAGGCAGCAATCAAGAATATTATTAGGTTATTCTTTCTCTTGTCATCTTTTTCTTGCTTCAGTTCCGTCATTTGGGCTAGCTCGTGCTTTCCTCTTTCTTATAGAATTTACTATTGTATCTGATTCTTTTCATTATTATATTATATGCTGCAGGTATCTCGAAATTTCTCGCAGTAAATTTTTGACATCATCCGTGAAGGAGGGAGTAGATACACTTCTAATGTATCTCTACAGAGCCTTGAATTGTGTTGATGAAATGGAAAAACTGGCCTCTGCAGAGAACAGTTGTGTTGTGGTATGCACCATTACCCCGGTTTCTTTCCTTGCTTTATCTGGTTTTTCTTTTGATTTACTAAAAGTTGGCATATATTTGCTGACCTATCATAGTGTTGCCACAATATCTGTGCACTGAAAAAGAAAGTACTCATGTATCACTTCACAGTTTTTGCTATGCCACATAATGTTAACAAATTTTGAAAATTAAACTCCTGGCAGAGATTGATAAACAGGTAAAGTCATCCTGTTCTAGAGAATAATGTAGGGGTTAATTAATATATATTTAATCTTTTTGCATTTTATTCATGAAAAAATGATGTGCTTGTTATCTGTCCACTTCATATTGCATAACTAGCACTTACTAAATATGTGGTAATTGATTGACCCCTTAGCACATTCAGTTAAGAACTTTAAGGGCTCTGCTTAGGTGCTGTCTAAACTAACTTTTTATGTTTCAGTACTTTATATCTCCCATAGTTCCAGCTTTTCTCTGTGATTGATTCTTATTCCTTTTAATTTCAAATATTGCTTTTTTTTTTTGATTGAGACCATGCTCCTCTTCATACGTACCCTCTGATTTGTACTAATAATTATGAGTGAAGCTTGTTGAGCTGTTGAAGAGAGAGTTGGAAAAGTATTGGTATTTTAGTAGTGGATAGTGTGGTGGTGTAAGTTGCTAGAAATGCTATTTATGCATTTTGCATCTGCAACAAGGTATTGTGTGTGTTAATACAACTAAACGTAGAGTAAATTTCTTATCCTTAAAGTGTCGGTCTACATTTAGTTTATAAGTTCAGGATAGTGCTCTTTGTTTAGATTCTAAAATGTGGAATCTTAGCATTCCCATGCATTTCAAGCAGAGACTTTTAAGAGGAGCTTGCTTGAAGGATGACCATACAACTTGCATGCACGGTGCAGGAGGAGTTGGAGAATTTGTTAGATGACTCCGGGCATCTTCGCACACTTGCTTTCTTATATGCAAATAAAGGGATAGACTCGAAGGCTCTAGCTATATGGCGCGTATTGGCCAGAAATTATTCAACTGGTTTGTGGACAATCCCTATAATGGATGGCATTCAGAAAACAACTGGAACTGTTCTATCTGCTCAGGAGATTGCTGCCAGCGAAGCATCAAAGATCCTTGAGCAGTCCTCCGATCAGGATTTAGTTCTCCAGCATTTTAGTTGGGTAGGTAGAAGTACTTATAGTTCAATATGTTATCCTTGTTGGATTGTCATCTGATCTCTGCTATTCATAGATTGCAGACATTAGCCAGGTACTTGCAGTCAAGATATTGACATCCAGTAAAAGAGAGGAAGAACTCTCTCCAGGTACACCTTGATTTTATTATATTTCAGTAATACTACCCCCCCCCCCCCCCCCCCCCCCCCCCACCCCAAATTTCAGGATGATGTTCCGATCATTATAGGGTTATTACATAAAACTCATTCATGGTTTAGTTTCTCTAGTTTACGATACATTGATCTTGCCCTGGCTTTGTACTTCTCTAATTTTTAGTATCTCATCACTTATGTATTTTCCCTTAAGTACAAGCGTAAATCTCTGATACCATGCGGTATAAGTCCCTCAAGTGATGAACTCATGAACATTTGAATCACAATGTCATCTGTTTTGTCTTTTCTCTGATCTGGCTTTAGCGTGAAATCACCCAGATCTAGTGGTTTGTTGGATGTATGACATTCAGTTTGGCCATATTCCTCAAAATAAAACCAGTTGAAGTTATTACTACCTCAGAGTATGGGTTAGGTTTAAGACAATTCTGTCCTAACTCCTATTCTAGGGTAATACACCTGTTAGTGCACAGTCCTAAACTTAACATATGCAGACCTACCTCAATGTCTTATTACAGTTCCTGAACGTGTTGGCATGTCTTAAACAGTACAGGAAGCTAGCTTAAACAACTTCATAGTTGTGTATGCTTTAAACCTAGCTATTTGAATCCTTGCAAATTTCTGTATGTCCTAGGCGACTCCTCACTGCTCTAACTTGGGATATTTATCGATGCCTTTAGTTTCTGGACCATTTTTATCTACGCGTAATCTACTACTTTGCAGTTAGAAGTCCTATTGTGTCAGGAGTCAGGTTTAGATGTATAACTAGACATAGGAGAGGCTTCTGTCACTATGTTTGAACTTATCACATGAAAATTGATCTGAAGATGTGCAAAAGCATTTGTTTTCACTAGGACTTTTTAAATTGGTGTTACCAAACCATCTTATGATGAGGAGCACTAAACTATTTGCTACAAATGTAGAGTTTATAAGTTTCACGTGGTTTAAGTAATGTCTCGTTCTAAAATGGATGTTCCGTCTAGCAGAAGCATGCTCTATGGGATACTGTTGACATGCCTAATCCCTCATGACCTGATTGTTCCATCAATAATAATAATTTCTTTGAGCCACTTAAAGATATTTGTCTTTTTACTATTAGAAAAAAGTAATATCTTGTCCGTTATCCCATTCGCCAGCCATCTACCAAATATCTTATTTAATATTCTGCAAAATGTCCTTCCTTTAGCAGTGTAGACTTGTGCATTTATCTGCGGTTATGGACTTGAAAATCTGTCCTGTCAAGATTTTATGACCATATGAGGGAGACATGATATCAACCTTGTGGTTAAATTAAAACATGTCTCTGTCAATTAATTGGATGAAGTTTACTGCAGGTTTGCATCACCTTTTAATGCTAAATTTGGAATGTTGCATCTACAAAAAGTTTAGACATAATAGCATTTGGAAGCTTTTGCAGTAGGGTTTTCTTTTACTTCTATTGTAGTAAGAAAGAATTGTCTCGTTGGTACATTCGCTTTGGAGCTGACTGCATTAGTGACAGAAAGCCATTGATAGTGATATTAAAGAGGCTTGGATTTTACTTGGAAAAAAAGTGAAAATTAATAAATCAACTCTCCATCTGAAGTGAAATACAGTTAACCGTCAAGGAGTTGCTCCCCTTTATGAATTAAGTCTTGTTAACAACTCTTCTAGAACTTTAACGTTATAGGTGAAAGTCAATTTAATGGTTTTATTCTTTAGTAGGCCCCCTCAAAGCAAATTTAGTCATAGGATACTGAAGTGTGGACGATGCACATGCTCCTCATAGCATGTGCTGAATAATATGGGGCTTTCAGGATTTGAACTAGAGGCATTTCGGTCGTGTAGACACTGTTACAATGTTAAGAATTGGACTTGGGCCTTACTCGACCTCCAAGGCTAGCTTATAAGGTTACTATTTCCAAGGTCCATATTTCAAAGAGCTCCTAAGTATATAACCAGATAGAAGCTAACTAGATCAACAGTCATTGAACTAGTAAGCATAGCCATTTTATTTACCATATTGTTCTATATTTGTTCGACTTTGAAGAAGTAGACTTGTTTTTTTTTTAATTTTCAGGTGATGTGCTTGCAGCAGTAGATTCTAAGAAAGTTGAAATTCGCCAAAGGTATGGAATGAAAGAACCCTATGTTTTGCAGTTTCTGTTATCTTCAGTTATAACTTTATTATTTGTCTTTTCCTTGCTGTTCAAGTATGCATGGATGGTTCCCATATTTCTGTAGCTGCAGCTTAAAATTTTATTGCTCGGGCAGTAAAGGGTACTCCTTTCTTGCATTTCCACTGAATTGCATGTTTAAATTTCTCGTTAGAGCTTTCTTTGCCAGAACACATAGTCAAGTGTGTTTCCGAGGCTTCTATTATGTTACATTTTTATTTGCCTCTAGGCTTAAACTATAACTGTTGTGAAGAAACTAGATGACTTACAAAAATATGTGACTTCTCCTTTTATATATAATAACAATATATGCTGATGGGTAACTGAACCTAGTTCTACGCTTTAAAGGGATATCAGTTTTTGAGTTCCTTGAAATTAAACTAAGTTGTTACTAAAGATTTGAGCCTTTGTTACTTCCATGTCGTGTCTCACATATTTTGCAGTCTACTATTGAAGAATGTTGGCCTACTGAAGGGGCAGATATTTGGTTATAATGAAATTTCATAGTTCTCTTGATACTTGTATTCAGATATGATTTGTACACATCCCATGATAGATTTGACCCTTCTTTTCTTTTTTGGAAATCTAGAACGTGGAGATTAAAAACATGATAGTAACTGCTTACTGATGATAGGAACTGTAAGATCAAAAAAAGATAATAGGAACTGCAATTGAGTCTAGATGTGATCGCCCTTGATGACCTGTACCACATTATTGGTCAATCAAATTCATGAAGTCAATCATGAGGTGATATTATAGAATTCATGTTAATCTTCTCAAATTTTGTTTGTCAAAAAAAGATGATGTTTACTTTGTTAATACAATCTATTTATTGAAAAAAAAATACTAAGCTAAAAAAAGATAAACTAAAAGCCAGGTGGAATATAAAGATATTCAAGCGAAGGAGTCTATACACACACACATATATATATATATATATATTACTTTTTCATTCTACGTTTTCTCATGTATCCCATACATTTAACTTGTGAATAATCGTTCCTTTTTTGTGTAAAATTGTTTCATTATAAATAGCAGATTCTGTTTTTGTTAAGACTTACTAGCTACTTACACAATATAGGGGCGGTGAGAGAAACCAGTTGGAAGATGCCCTTTTTTTTGGTCAACAAGATACCCTTTTCATTTATCAGATGCATGCATTCTTCTATTTCCATCCAAATTAACATTTGGACTTCTTACAAGCCATTGCTCTACAGACCATTATTTTCCTCCATTTTTACTATTCCATTGAGGTCAATGTTAACGGTGTTTCAGCTTTTTCATTCTTTCCATTTTAATTTTCAAGCTTGCTCTATATTGATTTGTCAACTCTGTGTGTCAGGCATGTTTCACACTCGTAAATGATTTGCTTTTATTTATTGCTATAGCACTGTTTTTTTTCCTTCCTGAATCTGCTATTTGCAGGTACTATGGATGTTTTACGATGAATTTTCGCCAATCTGTGCAAGATTTTGTTTTTGTTTTTTTTTTATGTAGACAAATTTCTAATATACTCCTTCATAACAGGTACCTTCAGTGGTTAATTGAAGATCAGGATTCCAGTGACACTCAGTTCCACACGTTATATGCTATCTCACTGGCCAAGTCTGCACTTCAGTCTGTCGGGGTTGAAAATAAGTCTGCAGTGCCTGACAGTGGTATCCTTGGAGACTATAACACTTATGAGTGTATCAAAGACTCAATTTTTGAAAGTCCTGTGCAAGAGCGGTTGCAGATATTTTTGGAATCGTCAGACCTTTATGATCCTATGCAGGTCCTTGAATTAATTGAAACTTCAGAGCTATGGTTGGAAAAGGTCACTGCCATTCTTTACTTTTTACTTTTTAGTGGTTTCTTGTTCTTTCTAATTGTTAAACTTACTGTTTAAATTCACAAGGGATTACAAGCAAGAGGGTCCATATCCAATTAAAAGCTCAAGTCCTTAGTCGTGTACCTATTTCACTTTTAAAACAATTTTCAGAATCATTTGCAATGCAAGGTAACCCTAATAACAAATTCATTGTGGCAGTAGGATTAACGTGTGATAGCCTTTAAAGTATGGTGCAATCATAATGGTTTCATTTGGTTCAAGACGTTAGGTCTAAAAGATGTTAACTTAATTTAGATGGGAAAAGAAAAATCTTCTAGTTTGCTTATATTCTCACTTCCCACTGTAAAGAAAATTTTGCGCAAAGGGAAAAAAGAACAGGTCCATTGTATTATCTATCAACTTGCTCTTCTTTCATTTGATTATTCGTCAGCCGCATCAAAGAAAAATGCAATTAGTATTTTTGCATTAACAGCTAGACCAATATATTTACTGATCACACGTCAGATTGATTTTAGCTCAACTATGTACTTGCTTGGAAACTGGCTAGGCATGATGCCTGGCATTGATTTGTCGCTGTGAAAGCTCTGCTTTTCTTCCTATTGTTTATTGCTCTACTTTACTTGTCATTGTTGAAAGCTCCACATTTCTTTTTTTTGTTCTCATTGTTTCGTACATCTCTCTGTAACTTGTGTTTTCTCCTGTGTTAGGCTATCCTATACAGAAAACTGGGGCAGGAGACACTGGTTCTGCAGATTTTGGCGTTGTGAGTATTCATTCCATCTTTGTTTATGGGGGTGTGCTTCCATGTTATTATACTGAAGTTTAGCATATTTTGTGAATGAAGGAAGCTAGAGGACAGTGAAGCTGCGGAACAGTATTGTGCTGAGATAGGGAGACCGGATGCATATATGCAGTAGGTTGCCTAGTTTATATATATATCATCACATTTGTTGTGAATCTAGTAAATTGATATTGTACTTGTCAGATTGCTTGATATGTATTTGGATCCACAAGATGGGAAGGCACCTATGTTTAAGGCTGCTGTTCGGCTTCTCCACAATCACGGAGAATCTCTTGACCCTTTGCAAGTTTTAGAGGTATAGCAAGTGTGGTTGTCTATTAGCTAGCTGTATGATTGGAACTTAAATGGATAGATAGTGAGGAGGAAGGTTATTAAATGGAAGTGTGTTGTGTGTGTGGCAGACGTTGTCTCCAGAAATGCCCCTTCAACTTGCATCGGATACAATTCTAAGAATGTTGAGGGCTCGGCTTCATCACCACCGTCAAGGACAGGTAAGATTGTTGTTGTTGTATAGGATAGGATAGGATAGGATATTGAAAAGGAGAATGTCTAACTAACTACTACTAATGTGAGACAGATTGTGCATAAGCTGTGTGGAGCAGTTGAGGTAGATGCGAGTTTAGCTGTTTTGGAGGAAAGATCACGGAGTGTTCAGATAAACGACGAGAGCCTTTGTGATTCTTGTCATGCTCGTCTTGGAACAAAACTGTTTGCCATGTACCCTGATGATACCATTGTGTGCTATAAGGTAATTCATTCATTCATGGATCTCCAACTTTGCTCTTTTATTTCCCTATTATTATCATAATAATTAGGGTTAAAGGTCCTTTTGGTACTACATGTTTGCAAAAATTACACTGTTCATACCATTAGTATTTTTTCGTACTGAATTGGTACCATATGTTTCCAAACCTTACTGTTTTGGTACCTCCGTTAGGGTTCCGTCAAAAACAGCCGTTAAATGGCATGTGCCATGCACGTGACCAGCCCAAAACTTTCAATTTTGTTACAATTTAGTCCATCTAATACATCCCTAACTTTTATTTTGTTCAATTTAGTCCTAAAACTTCAAAACCAAACCATTTCTCCAAATTGACCTAGCCGGACCTAGCCATGGGCTAGATCCGACCCTGGGTCGGGGTCACCGGACCCAGGGGACCCTGACCCAGGGTCGGACCTAGCCCTAAGCTAGGTCCGGCTAGGTCAATTGGACCTAGCCCCAATTTAACTCAATTAGGGGCTAGGTCCCAATTGACATAGCCGGACCTAGCCTAGGGCTAGGTCCGACCCTGGGTCGGGGTCTCCTGGGTCCGGCGACCATGACCCAGGGTCGGAGCTAGCCCTAGGCTAAGTCCGGCTAGGTCAATTTGGGAAAATGGTTTGGTTTTGAAGTTTTAGGACTAAATTGAACAAAATAAAAGTTAGGGATGTATTAGATGGACTAAATTGTAACAAAATTGAAAGTTTTGGGCTGGTCACGTGCATGGCACATTCCATTTAACGGCTGTTTTTGACGGAACCCTAACGGAGGTACCAAAACAGTAAGGTTTGGAAACATATGGTACCAATTCGGTACGAAAAAATACTAGTGGTATGAACAGTGTAATTTTTGCAAACATGTGGTACCAAAAAGACCTTTAACCCTAATAATTATCAATCCTCCTCAAACTTTCCTTTCCCTCTGCATCTCATCTCATCTCATCTCATAATATAATGGGTTAAGAACCTATAAACTGTTTGAGGTTTGACCATGTGAGATTTTGGTATCTGTAAGTATAAATTGTTGATATCGGATGTCTGAAGTTTCAACTTTGTTCAAATTTGGTTTTTCGTCCATTTTTTCTGTCAAATTTGACAGAATGGTGTGAAAAGTCGAAATTACCCCTGATACTTTTATGTTTACTCCGGCCACACCTTACTCCGGCCGGCCACCACCCAACTCCGGCCGGCCACCACCCAACTCCGGCCGGCCACCACCCAACTCCGGCCGGCCACGACCCCACTCCAGCCGGCCACCACCCAACTAGGGGCAATTTTGGGATTTTTTTTTATTGGGTCATGTGACAAACACATGACCAAATTATGTCAATTTTAACAACAAATTTGGACGGAGACACCAAATTTTAACAAAGTTGAAACTTCAGACCGTCAATATCAACAATTTAAATTTCAGACACCAAAATCTCACATAGGGCAAACTTTAGACAATTTATAGGTTCTTAACCCGAATATAATAGTTAGTTAGCAATATAATTAATTGAGAGGAGTGAAAGGAGGTTGATGATAGATATGATGATTGGTGTTAATTTGCAGTGTTTCCGGCGTCAAGGTGAGTCGACATCAATTACTGGACGCAACTTCCAGGAAGAGCCCCTCATTAAACCAGGATGGCTGGTCACACGATGATCACTTACCTCTGCTCTGCTCTCTTTTATTAACTCTCAACTTATATATAATACAAATAATATACTTTACCTTCTATTTTTGTAACAACAGCTTCTTGATTGAGAGTTTTGAGGGAGGAGGAGGTATCAAGAGTATTATTCTTATTATCCACTTTTATTTGAAAATGATACTTGGATTAGCTGCTACTCATTAAAATCAATCTGATTTATTTGTGGAGATCTCTCACATAGGCCATATAATTTCATAATACAGTATATATAATAATACAATTTCATAAGAGTCTAACCGAGTTTTTAGGGTTTTGCATATATATATATATATATATATATATATATATATATATATATATATATATATATATATATATATATCTTATTTGTTATCATCTTATTTTCATGATATATATATATATTATATATATATATGATAAAAGTGAAATCAAATCGGTTGGGCCAATCACTCCATAGGCGCATCTCAGCAGTGGATCCTTACTGTCTTTTTGCCACACGGACCTAGAGACTTGGGACCACCTTATGTGGTCCTGCCCTTTTACGGCTAGGATATGGTTTGCTTCTAGTTTCGGCATGAGAACACATTCTACCACATCAGACTGTGTTTGATTGGCTTCTGGCTGATCGAACTTATTGCCCAAGGAGTTTGGGGTCCGATTCGGAGATTTTGATATCTAAATGTTTTATTATGTGGAGTATCTGGCTGGAGAGGAATGCGCTTGTATTCCACAACAGACAACCTACTCCAAAATCGATATTTGATACTTACTCCCGTACTTTAAATGATAATGTGATTTCTAATACTTTGATACAAGGACCAGGAAGAATCGTCCGGGCAGGGTCCGGAAGCTTGAATGATAATGTCAACACGTTACCGACAGGGGGACCCATTTTGCTTATTGATGGTGGAGTTTGTAATCGTTCTGGAAACGTTTTTGGCGGGGCACTCTTATGGTCATCTCCTACTACTTTTGTTGCAGGCTCTATTTCCTTATTTAGCGGCTCGGATCCTCTTTTGGCAGAAGCACTGGCATGCAGAACGGGACTCCTCTTAGCTACACGATACTCCTCGGGATTACAACATCTTCAAATCCTGATGGACTCTCTCCTGTTAACTAAGGCTTTGGAATCCCCCTCTTGCAGTCTGGTGTCACGGGCTTGGATTATCTAGCGCTCCCTAACCCGTGCGGCCTTAGGATTCCGCTCCTAAGTCAGCCTTTGCCCTAACAAAATTAAGAAGAGAAGAGTATGAAGTGGAGAGGAGCTTTGGAACTCAAGTGCTTTGATTTCTAAGGATGATTTACAAATGAGAGAGGGTCTCCCTTTTATAGGCTCCAAGGGAGACATCCACCAACTACCCGCATTTATTACAAGAGTCTCAACTACCCATTAAATGCTATCTCTAGATAATTCTACACATTACAAGAGATTTCTACAAGTGTGTGGAGTCTTCTAGAATCTTCTAGAACCGCACGCATCCCAAGACTCCCCGGTTATGGATTCCCGATTTGAAAACGAGGCCCGGCGTGTCACGGACGAGCCTTAGATCATGTAAACTCCGCGTCCGTGACATTCTCCCCCACCTAATCGAGCGACGCCCTCGTCGCGCCCGCATCATGGAAAGCCTCGATCTCCTTCGTGAATTGCCAAAGGTCTTCCGCCGGCTCCCAGCTTGCTTCGGACTCTGGCAATCCCTTCCACTTGATGAGGTATTCCCGCTTCGGCTTGCACCAACGTTTTCGTACCTCCCGATCCGCCAAAATCTCTTCAACGTCTCGGTCGTAGGCAGTCTTCGCTCCAATTGGTGCACGAGATGATTCCGCCCGACTTGGATCCTCCTTGTCCTCGTGAAAAGGCTTGAGCATACTCACGTGAAAAACTGGATGGACCTTCATTTTGGCTGGAAGCTCCACCTTGTACGCCACCTTCCCGATTCGTTTGAGAACCCGGAATGGACCCTCGTAGCGACGAACAAGCCCCTTGTGAATGTCCTTGTGATAGAGAATATTGTGCATCTTCACCATCACTCGGTCGCCCACGTTGTACTCGATGTGCCTCCGCTTCTTGTCCGCCCACTTCTTCATCCGTTTAGTGGCTTTGTTTAGGCACGACCGTGCTATGTCTGCCTCCTCTTGCCAAGACTTGGCGAACTTGTATGCTGATGGACTACTCCCCTTATAGCCCGTTGCCACCGTACTTGGAGTCGATGGTTGTTGTCCCGTCACGATCTCGAATGGACTCCTCCCCGTGGACTCGCTCCTTTGCAATTTGTAGGAGAATTGGGCCACATCTAGCAATTTCGCCCAATCGGTTTGTGTCGAGCTCACATAGTGGCGAAGGTACAGCTCCAAGAGTGCATTGACTCGTTCCGTTTGTCCGTCGGTTTGAGGATGCAAACTCGTGGAGAAGTTTAAGTCCGTACCTAGCATTTTGAAGAGCTCCGTCCAAAACCTCCCGGTGAATCGTGGGTCTCGATCGCTCACGATTGTGGATGGCACTCCCCAATACTTCACGACGTGCTTCATGAAAAGCTTGGCCGCCTCCTCCGCTGGGCAATCCTTCTTGGCCGGAATGAACGTCGCGTACTTGGAGAACCTGTCCACCACCACCATTAGCGTTTGGCATCCTTCGGACTTGGGTAGGTTGACAATGAAGTCCATCGAGACACTCTCCCATGGTCGCTCCGGGGTAGGAAGAAGTTCGAGAAGTCCCGCGGGTGATTTTTGCTCCAACTTGTCTTGTTGGCACACGAGACAAGTCTTCACGTACATCTCCACATCGTCCCGCAATTGAGGCCAAAAGTACCTGTCCTCCACAAGTGCCATGGTGCGATGGATTCCCGGATGACCCGCCCACTTCGAGTCATGGCACTCTCGCAAGATCTCCTTCCGAAGGTTGTCATGTTGAGGCACGTACAGTCGCGGTCCTTTGGTGTAAAGTAGGTCGTCCTCACACCAAAACTGCCGTGTCTTCCCCTCGGTCGCCATCCCCATCAACGATTGGGCCCTCGCGTCGTGCTTGAGCCCCTCCTTGATCCTCCCGATTAGCGTACATTCAGGTCGGCTTATGGCTGCCAGTTCCACTCGCCTACTTAGCGCATCCGCAACCGAGTTTGTCTTCCCCGGCTTGTACTCCAACGTGAAGTCGAACTCCGCCAAGAAGTCTTGCCACCTTGCTTGTTTTGGTGACAACTTCTTTTGGGTTTGGAAGTAACTTGTCGCCACGTTGTCTGTCCGTACCACGAACCGCGATCCAAGGAGATAGTGCCTCCATGTACGAAGGCAATGCACCACCGCCGTCATCTCCTTCTCCTGGACCGTGTACCGCCTTTCGATGTCGCTAAGCTTCCGGGACTCGTACGCTATCAGATGCCCATCTTGCATGAGGAATCCTCCAATGGCAAAGTCCGAGGCGTCCGTCTCCACCTCGAATGGCTTCTTGTAATCGGGCAACACGAGCACGGGCTCCGCCGTAACCGCCTTCTTCAAACGATCGAACGCCCTTTGACACTTCTCCGTCCACTCCCACGCCAAGTTCTTCTTCAACAGGTCCGTGAGTGGCACGGTAATGCTCGAGTATCCCTTGATGAACCGCCGGTAATAATTTGCCAAGCCAAGGAACGATCGTAACTCCGTCACCTTGGTTGGTGGCTCCCACTCCATGATTGCCTTGATTTTGGACGGGTCCATGCGAACTCGCCCTCCTCCAACAACGTGACCGAGAAAGGGGACTTCTCGTTGTGCAAACGCGCACTTCTCCTTCTTCACGTAGAGGCTGTTCTCCCGTAATGCCTCGAACAGTTGGCGCAAGTGCTCGGTATGCTCCTCCAATGTCCGACTATACACCGCAATGTCGTCAAGGTAAACCACAACGAAACGATCGAGGAACGGATGGAGTACCTTGTTCATGAGAGTACAAAATGTAGCCGGCGCATTTGTTAATCCGAAGGGCATCACGAGGAACTCGTATGATCCGTAGCGCGTCACACAAGCCGTCTTTGGTTCGTCTCCCTTCGCGATCCGAACTTGCCAATATCCTGAGCGCAAGTCCAGTTTTGTGAACCATCTCGCCCCGCTAAGTTGGTCAAACAAGTCCGTGATGAGAGGAATCAGATATTTGTTCTTCACCGTCAACTTGTTCAACGCCCGGTAGTCGATGCACATCCGCAATGAACCGTCGTGCTTCTTTTGGAACAGCACCGGCGCGCCGAATGGGGCCTTGGAAGGCCGGATATATCCCGCATCGAACAACTCCTTAAGCTGCTTCCGTAATTCCTCCAACTCCGGGGGTGCCATGCGATAGGGCGCCATGGCGGGTGGCCGTGCATCCGGAACCAACTCGATCTTGTGGTCCACCTCCCTCTTAGGTGGCAACTCCTTTGGAAGCTCGGCCGGCATAACGTCTCCAAATTCTCCAAGGACTTGGGCTATTTCCTCCGGGATTTCGTCCCCTCGACTTTCACCCTCGTCCAACTTCAAGGTCGCGAGGAATGTGCACTCTCCTTTGCGGACTCCCTTCTTGAGTTGCATGGCCGACAAGGTCTTGTTGTCACCTCCCTTCGAGCGTTTGACCGGCACGATGCATTGGCACCTCGCATCCAAAATGCATATACAATCCGCGAAAGGAACTATCATGGCATCGATCCGATCGAGGAAGTCCATCCCGATAACGAAGTCATAGTCATCGAGAGGGATCACCTCCACCGTCTCTCTGCTGCTCCAAATACCCATTTGAATGCTTACCTCGCGAGCAATTCCGCATGTCGGGACTTCCTTCGAGTTCACCGTCTTCAACGTCGTGTTGGTTTTCTCCAAGCGAAGGTTTAGCTTCTGTGCGACCTCCTCGGACATAAAGAGGTTGGAAGCCCCCGTGTCGACAAGTGCACTCATCTTCTTGCCGGCAACTTCTATCTCCGCGAACATTAGGCCCTTCGCCTTGGCCTTTTTGCTTTGGATGGAGTTAAGGATCCGCAGCGAACCCAACCGTGTACCTTCTTCTTCCTTCTCCTCCGAAGTCACGAGAGCTGCGAGTTTCTCCCGTTTTGGACAATCCCGAGCCAAGTGAGGCCCCTTGCACAAGAAGCACTCTATCGGGCCACGATCCTTCCACCGCGATCCACCTTTGTCTTTGGAGAACGACTTGGTGAATCTTCCGCCGTCGGATTTTCCTCCATCGGGCTTGTGGGATTTCCCTCCATTGGGATGAGAAGGTTTCCCACGATCTCCCCCACCATTTGGCTTGGACTTCTCCGACCGATATTCGTGTAGCGACTCGGCCGTCACCATCGCCCTCTCCAAGTTCTCCACGCCCCGACGCTCCAACTCCGTCTTAGCCCATGGTTTGAGACCGTCCATGAACTTGAAGAACGCCTCGTTTTGGGTCATGGAAGGGATTTGAAGCATCAACTCCGTGAATTGCTTCACGTACTCACGAAGTTCCCCCTTGTGCTCCAAACGACGAAGCTTTCCCCGCGCTTCGTTCTCGGCATACTCCGGGTAGAATTGTTTGTGGAATTCCGCCCTGAACTCCTCCCAAGTTTGGATCTCTTCCCCTAGTCGGTTGTCCTGCCTACGACGCCACCAAACTAGTGCATTATCTTGCAAGTAGGAAAAGATCATACCTAGCCGAGACATATCATCATCTACTCCCGTGGCTCGGAAGTAGTTCTCCATGCTGAAAAGGAAGTTGTCCACGTCTTTGGCCACTCGAGACCCCTTGAACTTGTCCGGCCTAAGGACGTCCGGACGTGGACCGAGCTGCACCACGCCCGCTCCCTCGACACGGGTTCTCCGCACCCGATTCAGCTCCCTCTTGAGTTCCGCCACCTCCGCCCGCAATCCCACGAGCTCATTCACCTCTTCTTGGATGGCCGTGATGGTAGCTCCGAGCGCGTCACCCTTCTTCCCAAGTTCCTCAGTTGAGTCCTTCACATCCTTTTGGATCTCCTCCATTCCATAACGGATTTCGTCCACACCCTTGGACGCACCAACCGCGTCTGCTTGGACTTCAGCCACCACATTTTGCAGCACCGCGAGTTGATGATAAAGGTCCGCCAACTGCTCCTTGGTATTCATCCGGGTCTTCTCAGCTACCACCGCCTCCGAATTGGATGCCATCGATTATCCTTGCTCTGATACCACTTGTCACGGGCTTGGATTATCTAGCGCTCCCTAACCCGTGCGGCCTTAGGATTCCGCTCCTAAGTCAGCCTTTGCCCTAACAAAACTAAGAAGAGAAGAGTATGAAGTGGAGAGGAGCTTTGGAACTCAAGTGCTTTGATTTCTAAGGATGATTTACAAATGAGAGGGGGTCTCCCTTTTATAGGCTCCAAGGGAGACATCCACCAACTACCCGCATTTATTACAAGAGTCCCAACTACCCATTAAATGCTATCTCTAGATAATTCTACACATTACAAGAGATTTTTACAAGTGTGTGGAGTCTTCTAGAATCTTCTAGAACCGCACGCATCCCAAGACTCCCCGGTTATGGATTCCCGACTTGAAAACGAGGCCCGACGTGTCACGGACGAGCCTTAGATCATGTAAACTCCGCGTCCGTGACACTGGTGTCTCTAGTGGGTATTTTGGATGATGTAAATACTTGTTTAGACTAAATCCCACATTTTCTTAAAAGCATGTTAGTCGAAAGGGTTAAGAACCTATGAAAGGTCTGAACTATCACCCATGTTAACGGGAGAGGTCTGAAATTTAAAAAGTTAATAACAGAGGTCTGAAATTTCTGTTTTGTTGATAACAGCGGTCTCCGTTAGTTTTTTCCGTTAAAACTAACGGAAGTTGGTCACATGCTTGGCATGTGACCGGAAATAAAATAAATTTCCAAAAATGCCCTTCTATCAAGTGTGCCCCTCACATGCTTGGAGTGAAAAGACCAAAATGCCCTTGAAGCCACCACGGTACTCCGGCGACCACCAATCGTACTCCGGTGACCACCACCGTACTCCGGCGACCACCACCGTACTCCGGCGACCACCACCAAGGCTCCGATTGGGCCAAAATCGAAGCCACCGGCCCCGATTGGGCTCCGATCGGAGCCACCGGCCCCGATTGAGCTCCGATCGGAGCCAAAAAAGCTCCGATCGGAGCCAAAAAGCTCCGACCAGAGCCACAGAGCTCCAGATCGGAGCTCTGTGGCTCCGGCCTGGGCCACAGAGCTCCGATCTGGAGCCCTGTGGCTCTGGTCGGGGCCACAGAGCTCCAGATCGGAGCTCTGTGGCCCCAGCCGGAGCCACAGAGCTTCGATCTGGAGCTCTGTGGCTTTGGTCGCAGCCACAAGCTCCGATCGGAGGTTTTTTTTGGCTCCGATCTGGAGCCCTGTGGCTCTGGTCGGGGCCACAGAGCTCCAGATCGGAGCTCTGTGGCCCCAGCCGGAGCCACAGAGCTTCGATCTGGAGCTCTGTGGCTCTGGTCGCAGCCACAAGCTCCGGTCGGAGGTTTTTTTTGGCTCCGATCGGAGCTTTTTTGCTGAGGTGGTGGCCGGAGCCGAGGTGGTAGTTGTCGGAGTCGAGGTGGTGGTCGCCGGAGTCGGGTGGTGGTGGCCGGAGTCAGGTGGCGGTGGCCGGAGTTGGGTGGTTTTAATTTGACTTTAGGGGCAAAATTGTCATTTCACATTTCCTTAAATAAGATATTAAATAAAACAAAATATTAAAGTGGCAAAATGTCATTTCACACAATTCTGTTAAATTTAACCCTAAAAATGGACGGAAAACCTCAAATCAACAAAATTGAAATTTCAGACCTCTGTTATTAACTTTTTAAATTTCAGACATCTCCCGTTAACATGGGTGATAGTTCAGACCTTTCATAGGTTCTTAACCCTAGTCGAAATGTTGTCCACCTAACTCACAACTTTTGCAAAAAATGTGTCTCTCATCGCATTATAGGTTCCTGGGATTCTTCTTCCATGCCTGCTTGTTTTTGGGAGCTTCGTTTTTAGTGGGTTCGTACTTTTGCTTCTCTTAGTTTCTTTCGGTGTTTGCTGTTTGATTGTTGGTAGTTTGTAATGTGCTGTAGTTTGAAGTTTGAATGAGTAGAATTTCTTACCAAAAAAAAAAAAATCGGTTGGGCCTCTTGGGCTCCCTTTGTTAATTAATATAAACTCATTCGACGTGAACTAACTAAGGAAATGATAAATTCGGCCCAAACCCAATTATTTAAGATGACCTAATAAGGAAAGTTTCAAGGGTTTCTATTTCTACACTTGACATGGCCAAATAAGATAATCCATTGGCACATGGTTTTACAAGATTTGTTTATCAAGTCGTAAAAACAGAACTCTCAACCCGACCACCGATAGGTTCGGTTGAACATCTCATCTTCATAGGAAAGTTTCGAATTGTTTCCCTAAGCAATCTCTTTTGTTGAGTAATAGCTCTCGATTTAGTTGTAAAGACCAGAGACTCCTTTTGTGTATTTTTACCGATGTTGATTGGAGGAGCCCAACATTCAAATCACGATTTATCCTCGACAAAGATTTGAACACAACGTTGTTTTCCACTGCAGATCTACAATCCGATAAACAAATTGGTAATGTCTTTTTGCTTGTTTGCAGATCCGATTTAAACAGTACTATCAAAGCGGTTGTAGGATGTGTTCGATTGTATGAAAAAACTTAGATATGAACTTTAGGAATCAACTTGGAAATGATCAGATCCTGATTAACATCGGCACCCATGACAAGTCATGCTGTAATACCTTATATGTTTGTGGTACTACTCAAGCCCAACATAAATTCCTCATTTTCTGAGCCCAAGTGAAGACAACAAGTTCAGTGGGGATAGTTGCTCGGGCTTGGGGCGTGACAAAATGGTAATCAGAGCCGACCTGGGACTTCGATCAAACTGTACAGCTAGGCTATCGACTCTTGGAGTTCCGATCACCTACTGGGGAAAAAAGATTATGGTTTGGGTAGCGACGGAGACGTCGCGCGCATTAAGGGGTAGATTGCAATACCCCATATGTTTGAGTACCGCATTGGTTGGAAATAAGAGATTTAAAGCATCAATAAGTAAGAGATTTACTATTCAAGTCCAACATGAGTTCTTCATTTTTAAGGTCCAAGTGAGGACAACACGCTTTGTTAGGCTGGGTTGAGTTAGAGAGGACACTCGCTCGGGCTTGGGGGGGAGCATGACAGAATGGTATCAGAGCTGACTCGTGACCGTTATCGGGATTGCAGAGCAAGGTTATCGACCCCTGGAGTTCCGATCACCTACCGGAGGCAAAAGATTCTGATCTGGCCCGCGACGAGTACGTCGAACGCACTAAGGGGGTAGCCATATGTTTGTGTACCACATTTGGTTGGAAATAAGATATTTGGAGCTTAAGAAACAAGAGAGGTACTACTCAAGCCCAACATGAATTCCTCCTTTTTTTGGGCCCAAGTGAGGAAAAACGGATCCAGTTAGGCTAGTGGGGTCAGTCGCTCGGGTTTGGGGTTGTGACACGTTGTGCCTGCGACTTTGGGCTACAATTCCATACCCAAGCCAGCAGAGCCTCAACCAACTGACTGCAGCTCGGATGCGGTAGCCCTAACCAATGGGGCCATGGTGGCGGATCTGTAGTTACCAAAGCGGGTTCACGGGACATGATTTTTTTTTTTTTTAAATATAGTGTATATTTTCTGTGATATTTTTTAGGAATCTATTAATTAAAAAGTAGACACCACTTCACTAAATATACAAATATCCTCTATTGACTCGCTGGAAACACGCTTCACCTACCTATCATAAATCACAAGTTGAACTAATACTTGCTCAAAATTCTTTTACTTTTTAGTAATCATCACAAAAGACCATTTTTGGTTAGTCATTCGACCTAACTACCTTAGGTCAATGTTTGTTTCTTGGGTTTACCTTGCTCATTTTTTTAATCAACATCCTCCCAAATTCAAAGAATATCTCTTTAATTTTTCAAACCCAGCTTGCTCAACTCTATTTTTTAGACCAATGTCCTTATAAAACTAAATAATTTACTCACAACTCTATTTTAAGCTTTTAACATAGCAAACAAAAGAATTTTTATACGATAACTGATGGGTTTCGCTATGGCCGTTAGGCCCTTTAACGGTGAGGAAATGGTGAATAGGCCCACTGGGCCCTAAAAGGAGGTCAAGGTGACCAAGGCGAAGGGTCCCGACAGAGGGAGTCCCGATGGTAAAAGGTCCCGACAGAGTCGGGCCCGATAGGCGAGCCAGGTGCTCCCGATGAGATGCCTCTAAGTAGGCCCCGATGATGAATCCCTGAGAATGTAGGCCCTGTCACGATGACGAGGGCCCCCCCCCCCCCGAGCGGTGACACAATGAGATAACTCTGGAGTCCCCGATATTAGTCGGGACTTACTATCAGAGGTTGAGGCCGAGGTACGCGGAGCGTGGCCGAGATAGGCGAGATCATGGCCAAGTTAGGCGGGATCGTGGCCGAGATACGCGGAGCGTGGTCGAGATAGGCGAGATCATGGCCGAGATAGGCGGGATCGTAGCCGAGATACGTGGAACGTGGGCTAACCGCCCCAGCGGTTCACCAGGTAACTGAGGTAGCTCTTCGCCTATAAAAGGGCAACAGTTACCTCATATCACATACGTTTTGAATACTGAGACTTGCTTGCCAGTTTATCGAGATACTCATTTAAGCATCGAAGAGGGATTCTGGATCACCGCCCGGTCTATCCCCTCTTGCAGGATTACGTGGAGCGAAGGAGTTCGGATCGCCGTCAAAATCGTACCAGAGTTCCTACCGTGATCCAACATTGGCGCCGTCTGTGGGAAACGCAACGAAAAGCCGAACATGACTTCTACTCGTTCAATGGCGGCTGGTAAGCAGAGAAGACAAGGACAATCTGGTGGTTCCCGTCATCCTGCCGGAACTCTGAATTCGCCACCAGAGCATGCTGAGGACCAAAATCTCCCTGTTGAGGTTTCCCGAACAGGGGGGCACAATGAAGTTCCTGAGGATACGGCTAGACACCAAGAGAATAGAGAGGAGGATGCTCCCGGTGCTCCTCCAAACGCGGACCTGGCAAAGGCTGTGGCAGATGCCATGCCGATGTTCTTAGAGGCCATGGAGGCTCTCCTAGAGCGAAGGGAAGCTGCCAAGAGACAGGAGGAGGTGCCCCCGCCAAGGGAGGTTCAGAATCCACAGGAGACCCGACCCTTGCCCACTCAGTCGGAGCGATTTGTGATCGATGGGCCAGGACCGGTGCAGCACATGACCATTCCCCTTAATGGTCCCATCACCCCCGACCAGGTGGTGAAGATCGTGAACATCTGCATGGGGGACCAGAAGCCGATGATGTCGGAACTGAGAGATCAATCCTCTCATCCCTTTGTTCCCCGACTGATAGACACCCTGGCCCCGCCAGGGCTGGGGATCCCCACGATTAAGGAGTATGATGGTGAAGGAGATCCAGTTCGCCACGTCCAGAAGCATCTCATGGCCTGTCTAGGCAGGGCCCCGAACGACGACATTGTGTGTGTGCTGTTCCCAGGTACGCTCGGGGAGAGGGCCCTGACGTGGTTCTTCAGCTTGCCCCCAGGATGCATCTCCAGTTGGGCTGACATGCACGACCGCTTTATCCAGTAGTACCAGGGTCGTCGACGCCTCTTGAAGAGCGTGAGGTCTCTGGCCCAGGTGGTGCAGAGGCCCGATGAATCGTTGGCGCACTATTACCAGCGGTACACCGCTAGTGTGGCTGAGATCGATGAAGAGATATCGGAGGGAGAGACCATTCGCACCTTCCTTCGGAACCTGACAGCCCCCTATGGTTCCGACCTGATGCACAGCGTGGCTGAGAAGGCTGTGTGGAATATGGAAGCGTTGCAGAAGAGAGTGAAGCAGCAAATCGACGTGCATGAGTCGAAGATAGCTGCCGGAGAGCTTGATCCTCCGAAGTCGAATAGGGGGAAGCAGTCGCTCAAGCCGTTGGACGACCATAAGCGGAAGGATAAGTCCGAAGGCAGTCGGAGTCGAGGTCGTTCTGATCGAAGGGAGGACAGACGACCCCCGAGGAAGGACAAGCGGGAGGATTATAACATCCCTCTGAATAGCTCCATGACGGAGGTGTTAGCGGTCATGGATCGACAGGGTATCTCCCGGTACCCCCCGAAGAAGGAAGGAGAGTTTTTAGGATCCCGCACTGATCGTTACTGTCGGTTCCACCGCGCCAGCGGTCACGACACTAACCATTGTCGGGAGTTGAAGAAGGAGATTGAAAAGCTGATGTAGAAGGGGAAGCTTAAGGAGTTTGTGGTTGAGAGGCGGTGTCGTTCCCGCTCCCGATCTCGATCGCGGTCCCGTTCCCGATCCCGCGATCGGTCCCCGAAGAAGAAGAAGTTGGAGCCAGAGTCCTCTGGTGCCCGTAAGGAGAAGCGGGGCACCATCAATGTGATTCACGGAGGATTTGCCACGGGAGGTGACACCACAGCCTCTCGGGAGGTCTACGCCTCTAGAATTTCCGCTGCTGTGGTGCTGGGTAAGAGGTCCCGATCCTGGACCGCGAAGGAAGAGATGGTGATTTCCTTTTCAGCGGAGGACCTGATAGGAGTGGAAACTCCACATGATGACGCTTTGGTCGTGACCCTGGACGTGGATGGGTACGAGATGAAGCGAATTTTGATCGACGGAGGGAGTTCCTCCGACATTCTGTTTATGGACGCGCTGGAGGCCATGGGGAAAACGAAAAAGGATCTGAAGGAGGTAACCTTCCCGATGGTTGGGTTCTCTGGTATTACTTCCTATCCGCTGGGAATGATCACCTTACCAGTGGAATTCGGTAGCGGGTGGAAAGCGGAGAGGAGGAATGTGGACTTCGTGGTGGTTGAGTCCGCGGGGACTTACAATGCGATCATCGGGAGAACCACCATCAACCCCCTGATGGCTGTTGCCTCGACGGTTCACCAGAAGATGAAGTTCCCGACTGACCATGGAGTCGGGGAGGTCAAGGGTGACCAGGTGGCCTCCAGGAGGTGTTATGTTAATGCCACTCGAAGGAAAAGACTGGAGGCTATGACTATCCTCCAGACCGATGCTGATCCCAGAGAGGAGTTTGGACGTCCCGCCCCTATGGAGGATTTGAAGGAGGTCGAGATTGACGGGCCTCAGAGGAAGGTGAAAATCGGGACCGCCCTGTCCGACGAAAGGGCCCGAGAGCTGATCGAGCTGTTGAAGGAGTTCAAGGAGCTGTTTGCCTTGTCCCCGAGTGACATGTCAGGAATCAGCCCCGATGTGATTGAGCACGAGTTGAAGATTGATCCCGTGATCAAGCCTATCGCGCAGAAAAGGCGTCCGATGGGCGCGGACAAGAGGATCGCGATCCAGCAGGAGGTGGGCAGGTTGCTCGACGCTGGGTTTATCAAGGAGCTCCGATATCAGACCTGGGTCGCCAACCCGGTTCTGGTGAAGAAGAGCAATGGGAAATGGAGGATGTGTGTGGATTTCCGCGACTTGAATAAGGCTTGCCCGAAGGACTATTACCCGTTTCCGAGAATCGACCAGTTGGTGGATGCCACGTCGGGGCATGAATTGCTGAGCTTCATGGATGCTTACTCAGGCTATAATCAGATCAAGATGGCTAAGGAGGATGCCCCCCACCCCGCTTTTTATGCTGATAGTGACATCTATCACTACGATGTCATGCCCTTTGGATTTATCAATGCCGGGGCAACCTATCAAAGGATGGTGAACAAGCTGTTCGGAGACATGATGGGGAAAACCATGGAGGCTTACGTGGACAATATGCTGGTGCAGTCCCGACAGGCTGAGGATCATGTTCACAACCTAGCCACGACGTTTGAGCGGATGAGGCTTCATCAGGTTCGCTTGAACCCGACCAAGTGTGCCTTCGGAGTGCATTTAGGGAAGTTTTTGGGCTTTATGGTAAGCCAGCGAGGAATTGAGGTGAGCCCTGAGAAGCTGAGGGCAATCGAGGAGATGCAGTCTCCGATAAATCATCGGGAGGTGCAAGTGCTGAATGGCCGACTGGCTGCAATGAATCGCTTCCTGTCCAAGGCAAGTGTCCGATCTATGCCGTTTTTTGAAGTTCTGAGGGCCAACAAGAAGTTTGAGTGGACCGCCAAGTGTGAAGAGGTGTTCTAGGCACTCAAGCAGCACCTTCGCACCCTCCCGCCATTGGCGAAACCGATCCCAGGCGAGCCGCTTTATCTATATTTGGTTGTTTCTGAATTTGCCATTAGCTCTGTCTTAGTGAAGATTGTCGAGGGTAATCAAGTCCCTGTGTATTATGTAAGCAAGGCGTTTGCCAAATCTGAAATGAATTATCCCGCCGTTGAGAAGTATCTCTTTGCGTTGATCATTACTGCTCGAAAGCTGAGGCCTTACTTCCATGCGCATGAGATTATTGTGTTGACGAATCAGCCTTTGAAGCATTTTTTGAACCGACCTGATGCGTCGGGGAGATTGGTGAAATGGGCAGTCGAGCTTAGTGAGTTCCGCATTCACTTTGCTCCGAGAACGGCTATTAAGGGCCAGGCGTTGGCGGATTTCATAGCAGAGTCTACAGCCCCCGATCTGGAAGAAGCGGGCCCTGTAGAGGGGGCAACCATGGAGGTCCTGATAGAAAAGCAACCAGAGATGGCAGAGCAATCAGAACAGCCAAATGAGGAGAATACTTGGGAAATGTACACGGATTGCTCTTCGAGTTCAGACGGATCAGGAGCAGGGTTCATGTTGATACCACCAGGCGGGGGTGAGCCCCTTCGATATGCTTTGGCCTTAACGTTTAGAGCCACGAACAACGAAGCTGAGTATGAGGCTCTTATTACAGGCCTCAAAATTGCCAAAGGTACGGGAGTTGCTCACTTACGGGTGAAATGTGACGCGGGCCTGATTGTGAATCAAGTCCAAGGACGATATGAGGCGAAGAGCTCGATGATGAAAAAGTACCTTCGCGAGGTGCAAGTCTTGAAGGAGAGCTTCAAAAGTTTCGACATCGAGGCGATCCCGAGGGAGGAAAACGTGGAAGCAGATGCCTTGAGCAAATTCGCCTTGGGGGCACCCCTAGAGGAAAATCGGAAGGTGCACTTTCTGGAGAGGGTGATCTTGTCGACCACCGACCCGTCGGAGGTGTGTGCTATTGAAGCAGGATCAGAGGAGGAACCCACTTGGATGACCCCGATAGTCGCGTATCTGACTACAGGGGCAGTCCCTGATGATGGAGTACTAGCTGACAGGATACGTCGGATCGCGGTTAATTACGTGGTAGTGGACAATCAGTTGTACAAAAAGAGGTGGTTCTCGACTCCTTACTTGAAATGTGTGGCAGAGCTCGACACAAATCGGATCCTTAGGGAAGTTCACGAAGGGGTCGCGACTTGTCATGAAGGGGCCCGATCCATTACGAGGAAAGTGCTGAATTTGGGCTATTACTGGCCTTCGATGAGCAAGGAGGCGATGGTGTTAGTCCGATCCTGTGACGCGTGCCAGAGGTATGCTCCGAATATCGTGGCTCCGGCTGCTAATCTGATGTCCATAAGGAGTGCTTGGCCCTTCGCGCAATGGGGTATCGACTTGGTGGGACCTCTCCCACAGGCACAAGGTCAGTGTAAGTATTTGCTTATGGCTATCGATTATTTTTCGAAATGGATAGAAGCTAAGGCGTTGGCCAAGACGACGGGGAGCCAAATCGTCAAGTTTCTCCAGACCCACATTGTATCCAGATACGGGATTCCTAAGGTGGTGATCAGCGATAATGGTCCACCGTTTAACGGGGCTCAAGTGAAGGAGTATCTGGAGGAGTTGAATATCGAGCATCGGAAAGCCTCTGTCCATCATGCTCAGACTAATGGCCAGGTGGAGTCAGCCAACAAAATCGTGATGGATGGCCTGAAGAAGAGGGTCTATGCCTTGAAGGGAAAATGGCTGAACGAGCTGGAAAACGTGCTTTGGGCTGTTAGAACGACACCCAAACGATCAACTGGGGAGACTCCGTTTGGCCTCGTTTATGGCACGGAGGCCGTTGCTCCCGTGGAGATAGCTGTGGCGTCCCATCAGATGAGGTACTACGAGCCTTTGACGAATGATGAAATGAGACGTTTGGAATTGGACTTGCTCGAAGAAAAGAGGCGGGAAGCCGATGAAGTCCAAGCTCGAATGCGTTTGGCGACGGCCAGATATTACAATCGGCGAGTTAAGTCCCGACAGTTTTTCGTCGGGGAGCTGGTCTGGCGTCGGAACGAGTTCACCCTTTTGGATCGGATCAACAAGATGTCACCAAAATGGGAAGGACCTTATAAGGTCGTGCGGATGCCAGCTCCAAATGCGTACAAGTTGGAAGACCTCGATGGCAGAGTATTGAAGCATTCTTTCAGTGGTGAACACTTGATGAAATGTCATGCTTGATGAAAAGTCGCCTTAAGTGGTGCCCGATGAAAAGTCGCCTTAAGTGGTGCCCGATGTAAAATCGCCTTAAGTGGTGTAAGTTATTTATCATTTGATTCGATGTAAGCGGATTTTGTGCCATCAGTAAATAAAGAGGTTACTTCCGATCAGATTATTCTTAGATTTATTCTAAGTGTTGTTAAGTCTCCTTAAGTGGTGCACGAGGAAAAGTCGCCTTAAGTGCGCGAGGAATAGTCGCCTTAGGTGGTGCACGATAAAAAGTCGCCTTAAGTGGTGCACGAGATTAAGTCGTCTTAAGTGATGCATGGTTGTTGGATTTATTCTAAGTGTTGCGAAGTCGCCTTAAGTGGTGCAAGTGGTTAAGTCGTCTTAAGTGATGCGGATTGAATTGCCTTAGTTGGCACGATTAAATCGCCTTAGGTGGTGTGGGCTAAATCGTCTTAAGTGATGTAATATCTTAAGTGGCATAGTTAAGTCGCTTTGAGAAGTGCAATAGAAAATCGGAACTAAGATAGTCTGATATTGATGAGGGCTCAAAGGCCCGAGAATGCATTACAAGGAAGAGGAAAAGTACAAGGACTATAAAGATAAAAGCATTTAAGCTTGGTCCTTGTTGGCGTCAGCGTGAGCAGGGTCCACAAGATCTGTGGCAGAAGGCTCCACAGGTTCAGCTGCTGGAGGGTCGATTATCGAGGCATCGGCACCTGGAGGTTTCGCCATGTCTTCAACACCCGCGGGAGTGTTCCCCTCATCACTCTCCTCCGAGAGGGCAAAGTATTTCTTCGCGAAGGGAGCGAGAGACGGAGACTTGTCGAAGTTGATGGCGTCGCCATACTCCTGATGGAGTTCCTCGACTGCGTTGAAGAGGGTGTTCTCCACCTCCGCGCTGCAGAACTTCACCGCATCAGCTTGGAAGTCCTCGGACCCCCGATAATCTTCCCGGCCCTTGGTCTCAGCCGCGACCAGCTTCGAAGGAACCTCAGCAATTTGCTCCTCTAGAGCCTTCTTTTCAAGGACAAGTTTGTCCTCAGCAATTTGCCGCTCCTGCTTTAGGAGCCCCTCAAAGTCACGAACCTGCTTTTGGAGGTCCCGAGTTTTTAGGTCGAGGATGGCCTGCTCCTTGGCCAGTTTTCCCCGCGAAGACTCGGAGGCCGCGAGATCCTCCTCAAGCTTGGCTATGACCGCGGGAGCCCCCTTTGCCCGCTCCTGCTCCAGAGCTTCCTCGAAGGCGAAGATGTACCAGAAGCAGCGGTTGATGTCCGCCATCTCCTGCGAAGGGAAGAAGAGAAGTGTTAGCATATGAACAACCTGCTTTATTGATGAAGAGGAGGAAAATGAGAGTCTTACCTCTATCCGGCGGATAGACATTTCTTGGACATCCCGACGGATGCCCTCCCGATCCAGGAAAATCGGAAACCTCAGAGAGGGCAGGATTGAGCCTGCTAGCAGATGCGGGGCCAGCTCTGGGTATGTGTCCCCCTGTCGGAGCTGGACCCCTTGCATCGTTTGGATCGGGGTCCAAGGAGCCTCCTTCTGCGCGGGGTCGTAGACCTTGTAAAAACTCCCGTCGAAGGGGAGAGGAGAAGGACCGACTTGAGTCGTGGAGGGGCGCGCCTCCGACTCGCCCTGGGCCGGAGAGAAAGTAAAGTCATGGATGGGCGACGGTTGTCGCTGTTGTGAAGAAGGTGAAGGGGGCAGCCCCTTGGAGGTTGGTTTCAATGGGGACTGCCCCGTCCTCCGACGATGAATCAGGGAGCCGCCCTCATCCGTCTCCTCGGAGTAGTCCAGATTCTCCACCCGACGAAATTGATCGCCGGTCGGGGTCTCTCCAGCCCCGAAAGGTGGTGCCCCTGCTGAAGGAGGCGCCCCTGCTGAAAGTGGTGCCCCCGCTGAAGCTCCAGCACCCGACGGAGTTCCCGAGTGACCTGCACCTAGAGGACGAGAGGCTTCAGAAACATAGTCAGGAAGTTGGTTAGGGCCCTTACACCAGACGACGCGCCGAGAAACATATTGATCTTTCCTGTGGAAGTTGTAGTAGCCCGCCTTCAGGACGCGGGGAGTTTCCCCTCGGAGGACACGTTTAATATCTTCGATGCGGGCCTCCATGGTCGAAGGGACCAACTCCTTAGGAACTAGCTTCCAGTACGATTTAATAGCTAGGCGGAGCTTTTCACCTTCTTCAGCATTTTGGACATCAAAGAGTCTGTCCACCTCCACGCGGCTCCGCTTTGTCCTCTCCGCGGAGGGAGATCCCGACGGAGCAGCAGCTTTCTTGGCCGATTTCCTCTTCCGCGCAGGGCGGACAACGTCGGTCTCCCCCTGCTTAAGGATGAGATTGGTCAGCACGGATACCTTCTTAGCTGCAAACAAATGGAAAACAGAGATCAAAAACGTTACCCAAGGAACCATATTGGAGGGACCGTCGAAGAGTTGACCCCCAGAGACTATGTCGAGGAGACGGATCCCGGCATTCACCAGGTCCCGCTCCGTTAGAGAATTGGCATCGAGGGGAGTATAGGACTCCCCCCATCGGTAAAGCTGGATAAGATGAAGGGTCTGGAAGTCTTCATCAGAGTAGGTGTGGTAAGCGGGAGGAGAGTCCGTTTCCACCTCCCATCGGGGCCAGGGGATCGAAGAGTTCTTGATGAAGAAGTAGCTCCTCTTCCACCCACTGTTATCGGACCCCGTGTCGATTAGGAGTCCCCGACCCTAGACAACCTTCCAGGTGTCACTGGTCCAGCTGCACAACGCAAGTTGCGCCTTGTTCCACTTGGGCATCCGGGGGTAGAAGGCACAAACCCCCGCCTCGTTGCACTTCATCCCGTAGAAGGTTCTGAAGAGTTGGAGGCTGTAAACCCACTTCTGTCGGAAGCAGAGGACCTGGAAGGCATTCCATAGGCGGCTGGCATGGGGAGAGAAAGTAGTTGGATGCGTCTTGTAGTGTTGGCACATCTCAACCAGGTTGCCGCAGAAGGGGAATCGAATCCCCGCCGATATTTGCCCCGAAGAGACAAATACCTCCCCTTTCTGGGGAAGGGTAACCTCAAGGTTACTCGGGAGGCGGGGCCAAGGATAAGGGAAGCGAGGCTCCCAGGTAGAAGTGATGCAGCCCTCCCGGAGAGCGGCCTCATAGCAGTGCTGGAAATGTCGTTGGGTGCATAGTCGAAATTGAAGGGCTTTCTCCCCTCGGAACTGGATCCACTGTCTGAAAATCAGCCATGGCAAGGAAAGGCACATTGGGTTTTTCGGAAAATTGCAAACGAACTAATCGAAGATGAAGGAAAATATATACAAGCATCAGGGAAGAAATCCTTACCAGACATGATGACTCGAACTGGAAGGGATGATCTGAAAAGTCGCCGGAAAGTTGATCGGAGAGCAGAAAGCCAAGGAAGAGCTTGAGTTCTCAGAGTTGTAGAGCTTTTCGAAATCACAGAAACGGTAAAAGAGAAACAGTGCCCAGGGTTAGGGTTTTATAGGAGAAGGGACAGTCGAAAGGACGTTCTAATCTGGATCGTCGAAGTCGAAGCGTTTTAATATGAGCCATTGAGATGAAACGTACAGAATGGCAACGGGCGTAATGATGAAACGGCCTGAAAGGCACTTTTTCAGAAAAAGCAGGCGCGAAAAATCAGGCACGGGTTCCAAAGACGTCACTTCGTCATCGGCTGCATTTAATGGCTGAGGAACCAAGGAGTTGATGGGTCCGATTATAGCCGTCAGGCCCCTTTGACAGCGAGGAAACGGCAAACAGGCCCACCAGGCCCAGAGTAAGGGTCAAGATGACCTAAGGAGAAGGGTCCCGATGAAGGGAGTCCCGACGTAGCAGGGTCCCGACAGAGTCGGTCCCGACAGTGGAGCTAGAAGCTCCCGACGAGAAGCCTTTAAGTAGGCCCCGATGATGAATCCCTAAGAATGATTGGCCCTGTCACGATGACGAGGGGCCCCGAGCGGTGACACAACGAGATAACTCTGGAGTCCCCGACGGGAGTCGGGACTCGTTACCCGAGGATAAAGCCAAGATATGCGGGGCGTGGCCGTGATATACGGAACGTGGTTAAGATACACGGATCGTGGCCGAGATACGCGGGGCATGGCTAAGATACGCGAGATCGTGTACGAGATAAGCGGGATACGGGTTAACCACCCCTAACGGTTCGCCAGGTACCTGAGGCACCTCTTTGCCTATAAAAGGGCAGGAGGTCACCTCAGATCACTTACGTTGAAATTCAATACTTTTGATATCTGTTGCTTGCCAGTCAGACGAGATACTCATTTAAGCATCAGAGAGGGATTCTGGGTCACCGCCCGGTCTATCCCCTCTTGCACGATTGCGTGGAGCGAAGGAGTTAGGATTGCCGTCAAGATCCGTACCGGAGTTCCACCGTGATCCAACATTGGCGCCGTCTGTGGGAAACAAACAAAAAGCTAATATACCTTCTACTCGATCGATGGCGGCTGGCAAGAACAGGAGAGGACAATCTGGTGGTTCTCGTCACCCTGCTGCAACAAACCTGAATTCAGTACCAGAACAAGGAGAAAACCAGAATCATCCCCCAGCTGGACTCTCCCAGACAGGGGGACACAATGGATCGCATCCCGAAGACGTTGCCCCCCGGCACCAGGATAACAGGGGGCAGGAGGCTCCCCCAGCTGCAGATTTGACGAGGGCCGTGGCCGAAGCCATGCCCATGTTTTTGGCGGCTGTCGAGGCTCTCTTAGATCGAAGGGAGGCTACAAGGAGGCAGGAGGAGATGCCCCCGCTGGAAGAAGCAACCCTACCAACAGAGGGTCAGAACGTACAGGAAGCCCCACCCCAGGGCCAGGAAGGAGGTAAGATGACCGGTCAGCCGGAGAGGTTCGTGGTTGATGGGCCAGGACCAGTTCAGCACAGGACCATTCCCCTGAATGGCCCCATCACTCCCGACCAAGTGGTAAAGATCGTGAACATCTGTATGGGAGAACAGAAGCCGCTGGTGTCGGAGTTGAGGGATCGATCCACTCATCCCTTCGTTCCCCGCCTAATAGATACCCTCGCCCCGCCAGGGCTGGGTATCCCCGAGATCAAAGAGTATGACAGAGAAGGAGATCCAGTCCGTCATGTCCAGAAGCATCTTATGGCGTGTCTGGGTAGAGCCCCGACAGAGGACATCGTGTGTACCCTGTTCCCTAATACACTGGGAGAAAGAGCCCTGACCTGGTTCTTTAGTCTGCCCCCAGGCTGCATCACCTGTTGGGCTGACATGCACGACCGTTTCACTCGACAGTACCAGGGTCGCCGACGTCTGCTGAAGAGTGTGAGGTCCCTCACCCTGGTGGTACAGAGGCCCGACGAATCACTGGCACATTACTACCAGCGATATACGGCCAGTGTGGCGGAGATAGACGAGGAGATCTCGGAGGGTGAAACAATTCGTACATTCATTCGGAACCTGACGGCTCCCTATGGTTCCGACCTGATGCACAGCGTGGCTGAGAAACCTGTGTGGAATATGGAAGCATTACAGAAGAGAGTGAAGCGGCAGATCGATGTCCAGGAGTCAAAGATAGCCGCAGGAGAACTGGAGCCCCCAAAATCGAACAAAGAGAAGCAGTCAAGCAAGCCTGTCGACGATCGTAAGTCAAAAGGCAAACCTGAAGGTAGTCGGGACCGAGGTCGCTCTGGTCGGGGGGATGATAGACGTCCTCCAAGGAAGGATAAGAGGGAAGATCTCGACATTCCTCTCAACTGCTCCATGGCGGAAGTGCTGACAGTCATGGAACGACAGGGTATCTCTAGATACCCCCCGAAGAAAGATGGAGAATTCCTGGGGTCCCGTACAGATCGCTATTGTCGGTTTCATCGCGCAAATGGCCATGACACTAATCACCGTCGAGAGCTGAAAAAGGAGATTGAAAAGCTAATCCAGAAGGGAAAGCTCAAGGAGTTTGTTGGAGACAAACGATGCAGGTCCCGCTCTCGGTCCCGATCGCGGTCCCGCTCCCGATCCCGCGATCGGTCCCCGAAGAAAAAGAGAACTGATCCGGAGTCATCCGGTGTTCACAAAGAAAGACGAGTCATCAATGTGATTCATGGAGGATTTGCTGCTGGAGGTGATACCTCATCCGCTCGAGAGGTTTACGCCTCTAGGATTCCTACTGCGGTGGTACTGGGTAAGAGGTCTCGATCTTGGACCTTGAAAGAAGAGATGGTGATCTCCTCCTCGTCGGAAGATCTCATAGGTGCGGAGACCCCGCACGACGATGCCTTAGTAGTAACTCTGGAGTAGACGGGTTCGAGATGAAGAGAATTCTGATTGACGGAGGAAGCTCCTCCGACATTCTATTCACGGACGCGTTGGAAGCCATGGGGAAGACGAAGAAAGATCTGAGGGAGGCAAACTTCCCGATGGTCGGGTTCTCTGGCTCAACTTCCTACCCGTTGGGAGTAATCACCTTACCAGTAAAGTTTGGTAACGGGTGGAAGTCAGAAAGGAGGAACGTGGAATTTGTCGTGGTTGATTCTGCTGGGACCTACAACGCAATTATCGGGAGAACAACCATCAATCCACTAATGGCAGTTGCCTCGACTGTGCACTAGAAGATGAAGTTCCCGACCGACCACGGAGTCGGGGAGGTCAAAGGTGACCAGGTGGCTTCCCGAAAATGCTATGTTAATGCCACCCGGAGGAGGAGGCGAGAGGCCATGACTGTCCTCCAGACAGACACAGATCCCAGAGAAGAGTTTGGACGTTCCGTCCCTATAAAAGATCTGAAAGATATGTTGGGAGAAACCGTGGAAGCCTACGTGGATGATACGCTGGTGAAGTCCCGACAAACTGAGGATCACGTGCACAACCTCACCGTGGCGTTTGAGCGGATAAAGCTCCGTCAAGTTCGCTTGAACCCGACAAAGTACGCCTTTAAAGTCCATTCAGGGAAGTGTTTGGGCTCCAGGATGAACCAAAGAGGAATTGAAGTAAACCCAGAGAAACTGAGGGCAATCAAGGAAATGCAATCTCCGATAAACCATCGGGAGATACACTTCCTGGAAAAGGCTTCTCGTATGATGAACTTGGGCTATTACTGGCCCACGATGAGCAAAGAAGCAACGGCGTTGGTCCGATCATGCGACGCGTGGTACGCCCCGAGTATTGTGGCCCCAGCTGCCAACCTGACATCCATCAAGAGCGCTGGGCCCTTCGCGCAGAGGGGCATCGACTTGGTGGGACCTCTTCCACAAGCACAAGGACAATGTAAGTATTTAGTTATAGCTATCGATTATCTTTCAAAATGGATAGAGGCGAAGGCATTAGCCAGAATAACGGGGAATCAGATCGTCAAGTTCCTCCAAACCCATATCGTGTCCAAATATGGGATTCCTAAGGTGGTGACCAGTGACAATGGCCCACCGTTTAACGGCTCTCAGGAGAAGAAGTGTCTGGAAGACCTCGATGGCAGAGCGATAAAGCATTCTCAGTGGCGAACACTTGAAGAAACACCATGCTTGAAGAAAGTCGCCTTAAGTGGTGCCCGAGAAAGTCACCTTAAGTGGTGCCCAATAAAGTCGCCTTAGGTGGTGCCCGATGTAAAATCGCCTTAAGTGGTGTATGCTGTTTATCGTTTAAATTCGATGTAAACCTATTTTATGCCAATAAATAAAGAGGTTGCTTCCAAACAAAGAGTTGTCCTTGATTTATGTTAAGTATAAAAGTCGCCTTCAGTGGTGCACGAAGAAAGTCGCCTTCAGTGGTGCACGACGAAAGTCGCCTTCAGTGGTGCATGATGAAAGTCGCCTTCAGTGGTGCACGATGAAAAGTCGCCTTCAGTGGTGCACGGAGAAAGTCGCCTTCAGTGGTGCACGATGAAAAGTCGCCTTCAGTGGTGCACGGAGAAATTCGCCTTCAGTGGTGCATGATGAAAGTCGCCTTCAGTAGTGCACGATGAAAGTCGCCTTCAGTGGTGCACGGAGAAAGTCGCCTTCAGTGGTGCACGATGAAAGTCGCCTTCAGTGGTGCACGATGAAAAGTCGCCTTCAGTGGTGCACGGAGAAAGTCGCCTTCAGTGGTGCATGATGAAAGTCGCCTTCAGTGGTGCACGATGAAAGTCGCCTTCAGTGGTGCACGGAGAAAGTCGCCTTCAGTGGTGCATGATGAAAGTCGCCTTCAGTGGTGCATGATGAAAGTCGCCTTCAGTGGTGCACGACGAAAGTCGCCTTCAGTGGTGCACGACGAAAGTCGCCTTCAGTGGTGCACGGAGAAAGTCGCCTTCAGTGGTGCATGATGAAAGTCGCCTTCAGTGGTGCATGATGAAAGTCGCCTTCAGTGGTGCATGATGAAAGTCGCCTTCAGTGGTGCACGATGAAAGTCGCCTTCAGTGGTGCACGACGAAAGTCGCCTTCAGTGGTGCACGACGGAAGTCGCCTTTAGTGGTGCACGATTCTTAGATTTACTCTAAGTAATATAAAGTTGTCTTAAGTGATGCCCGAGAAAAGACGCCTTAAGTGGTTCACAATACTTAGGTTTATTCTAAGTATCCGAAAGTCGCCTTCAAGGGTGCACAATATTAAGTCGCCTTAAGTGGTGCGTGATCTTTAGGTCTATCCTAAGTAACGATTAAAGTCGTCTTAAGTGATGCATTCGATATTAAGTCGCCTTAAGTGGTGCAAGTTATTAGTCGCCTTAAGTGGTACAAGTATCGAAGTTTCGGTATTAAGTCGCCTTAGGTGGTGCAAGTTGTTAAATAATCGGAAAGACGAAAGACAACAAAAAGATCGGAATTAAAGGAGTCTAATATTGATAAAGGGCTCAAAGGCCCAACGACGACACAAGAAGAAAGTACAAGGACTCTGAAAGATAAAAGCATTCAAGCTTGGTCCTTGTCAGCAGCAGCAGAGGGGTCCGCAGGATTGGCCTCGGGAGGATTGGCTATCGGGGCATCTGCACTTGGAAGCTCAGAGGCATCCTCGACAACTACCGGAGTACTCCCCCCATCACTCTCCTCGGAAAGAGCGAAGTACTTCTTCGCAAAGGGAGCAAGGGAAGGAGACTTGTCGAAATTGATGGCGTCCCCGTACTCCAGGTGGAGCTCCTCAACGGCGTTGAAGAGAGTGTTCTCCACCTCCGCACCAAAGAACTTCAGGGCGTCAGCTTGGAAGCCCTCCGACTTCCGATAGTCCTCCCGACCCTTGGCCTCCGCTTCGGCCAGCCGCGCCGGGAACCCCGCGATCAGCTCCGCCAGAGCCTTCTTTTCAAGGACCAGCTGGTCCTCGGCGGCCTTCTTCTCCTGGGTCAGCTGATCCACGACTGCCCCCCGCTCCTGCCGCTCCTGCCTCAGGAGCCCCTCGAAGTCCGCGATCTGCTGCTGAAGACCCCGAATCTTCTCATTGAGGGCAGCCAGCTCCTTGGCCAGCTTCCCCCGCGAAGACTGGGAAGCCTTGAGATCCGCCTGAAGCTGCTCACGGACTCCGCGGTCCCGCTCCCGGGCCTCATCGTAGGCAATGACGTACCCGATGAGGCGGTTGTAGTCCCCAAGCTCCTGAAATCAAAAAGGAAAAAGTGTTAGGACAGAAGACCCGATTTATTGATCAATAAGGAAAAAATGAAGTTTCACCTCGATGCGACGCACAGCCATATCCCTGACGTCCCGCTCCATATGCGTCCGATTGAGGTGAATCGGATGTCGCATAGAAGGCAGGATGGAACCCGCCAGAAGATGCAGGGCCAGCTCTTGGTCCTGTTCCCCTTGTGTGAGCGGGACTCCCTGAAGTGTCTGGATCGGAGCCCAGGGGGCATCGGCCTGCGAAGGGTTGAAGGGCCTATAGAAGGCCCCGTCGAGAGCCATGGGAGAGAGGGGACGGGGAAGAGAAGGGCACATCTCCGTCTCAGCCTGGACAGGAGAGGGAGAAAAATCATGGATGGGAGAGAGCTCCCGCTGCTGTGGAGAAGACGAGGGAGGCGGCCCCTGAGGGGTTGGTTTCAAGGGGGATTGCCCCGCCTTCCGACGCTGCTGAGGGGGATGCTGGCACCAGATGGTGCCTTCTCTCCAGCTGAGGGAGGCACCCCCGCTGAAGGCGGTGCATCTGTAGAAGCTGCAGCACCCGAGGAAGCTCCCGAGCGACCTGCACCTGGAGGATGAAGAGCTTCAGATAGGTAGTCAGGAAGTTCATCGGGATTCTTACACCAAATGATACGTCGGGAGACGTATTGATCCTTCCCGCGGAAGTGATAGTAGCCTGCCTTCAAGACTCGGGGAGTTTCACCTCGAAGGATCCTTTTGACATCAGCAATTCGGCCCTCCTTGGTCGAGGAAATCAAGTCCGACGGAACCATCCTTTTATACGATTTAATAGCGAGTCGGAGTTGTTTACCTTCTTCAGCATTCTGGACCTCGAAGAGTTGATCCAGATCCACCCGTGGCCGCTTAGGCTGCTCCGTTGAAGGAGACCCCGACCTGGCAGCAGCAGCCTTCTTGGCCGACTTCCTCTTCCGCGAGGGGCGGACAGCGTCGGTCTCCCCCTGCTTAAGGAATAAATCGGTCAGCACAGACACCTTCTTTGCTGCAAACAATAAACGAAGAAAAAGTTAGAAATTTTACCCAAGGGACCACGCTATCAGGGCCGTCGAAGAGCTGCCCCCCAGAGACAATACTGAGGAGTCGGACCCCGGCATGCACCAGGTCCCGCTCCACCAGAGAGTTAGCATTGAGAGGAGTGTAAGACTCCCCCCAACGATAAAGCTGGATCAATTGAAGAGTCTCGAAATCCTCATCAGCGTAGGTGTGGAAAGCAGGCGGAGGGTCTGCTGCCACCTCCCACCGAGGCCAAGGTATAGAAGAATGTTGGATGAAGAAGTAGCTCCTCTTCCAGCTACTGTTGTCAGACCCCGTATCAATCAAGAGTCCCCGACCCTTGACCACCTTCCAGGTGTCACTGGTCCAACCGTGCCGGGCAAGTTGCTGCTTACTCCATTTAGGCATCCGAGGATAGAAGGCGCAAACCCCCGCCTCGTTGCACTTCAACCCATAGAAGGTCCAGAAAAGTTGAAGGCTGTAGACCCACTTCTGTCGGAGACAGAGGACTTGGAAGGCGTTCCAGATGCGGATGGCATGAGGAGAGAAGGTAGTAGGGTGTGTTTGGTAATGCTGGCACAGCTCGACCAGGTTACCGCAGAAGGGGAACCTGATCCCCGCCGATATTTGTCCCGTAGAGACAAATACCTCCCCTTTCTGGGGACGAGTAACCTCAGGGTCACTCGAGGGACGATGCCGGTCATACGGGAAGCGAGGTTCCCAGGTGAGGGTGATGCAACCCTCTCGGAGAGCCGCATCGTAAGCAGTGGTGGAAATTTCATTTGGAGCATAGTCAAATTTAAAAGGTTTTCTCCCCTCGGAGCTGGAACCGCTGTCTGAAAAAGCAACCAGGGCAAGAAAATACAGTGGGATTCTGGAGAAAATTAAGAAGAAAAAGACGAACAAGCAACGGAGAATGTTTCCTTACCAGACATGGTGGAGTAGAGGTTGGAAGAAACAGACGAAATATCGTTGGAAAGATGATCGGAGAAGACTCCAAGGATCTTCGAAAGCACAGAGCTTGGAATTGCAGAGGAATCGCAGAGAGCTTTTGAGAATTCGAAGATGGTAAAAGTTAAATTATGACTGTGGCTAGGGTTTTATAGTCGAAGAAGACAGTTGAAAGGACACTTCGATCCGAATCGTCGAAGTCGAAAGGTCTTAATCTGGACCGTCGAAATGAAACGTGCAGAAGAACAACGGGCGTAATGATGAAACGGCCTGAAAAGCACTTTTCAGAGAAAGCAGACACAGAGAGTCAGGCACGGGTACTGATGACGTCACTCCATTATCTGCTGCATTTAATGCACAAGAGAACTGTAGAGACCTTTGGATATAACAGTTATCCATAAAACCCTGAGGAAACGTGGAGAAGAAGACTCACAACCTTAGGTAACTGAGCCAAGGAATAGATCCCCGACTCTAGTATTGGAAAAATCGGGAGTTGGAAGACACGACGAACTAAAAGTCCTCATGTCTTGGGGGCAAATGATGGGTCCGATTATAGCCGTCAGGCCCCTTTGACAGCGAGGAAACGGCAAACAGGCCCACCAGGCCCAGAGTAAGGGTCAAGATGACCTAAGGAGAAGGGTCCCGATGAAGGGAGTCCCGACGAAGCAGGGTCCCGACAGAGTCGGTCCCGACAGTGGAGCTAGAAGCTCCCGACGAGAAGCCTTTAAGTAGGCCCCGATGATGAATCCCTAAGAATGATTGGCCCTGTCACGATGACGAGGGGCCCCGAGCGGTGACACAACGAGATAACTCTGGAGTCCCCGACGGGAGTCGGGACTCGTTACCAGAGGATAAAGCCAAGATATGCGGGGCGTGGCCGAGATATACGGAACGTGGTTAAGATACACGGATCGTGGCCGAGATACGCGGGGCATGGCTAAGATACGCGAGATCGTGTACGAGATAAGCGGGATACGGGTTAACCACCCCTAACGGTTCGCCAGGTACCTGAGGCACCTCTTTGCCTATAAAAGGGCAGGAGGTCACCTCAGATCACTTACGTTGAAATTCAATACTTTTGATATCTGTTGCTTGCCAGTCAGACGAGATACTCATTTAAGCATCGGAGAGGGATTCTGGGTCACCGCCCGGTCTATCCCCTCTTGCAGGATTGCGTGGAGCGAAGGAGTTAGGATTGCCGTCAAGATCCGTACCGGAGTTCCACCGTGATCCAACAGGAGTCTTCTCGGATTTGGTGATTATCCTCGAGGTATCGAGGAAACGTGAACGAGAAGATTCGTATCAAGTGACGTTATCAAGGAAAAGGTCCCCAACTCCAAGGTTGGGAGGTCGGGAGTTGAAAGACACGACGAACTGTAAGTCCCTCATGTCTTGGGGGAAAATGATGGGTTTCGCTATGGCCGTTAGGCCCTTTAACGGTGAGGAAACGGTGAATAAGCCCACTGGGCCTTAAAGGGAGGTCAAGGTGACCAAGGCGAAGGTTCCTGACAGAGGGAGTCCCGATGGTAAAAGGTCCCGACAGAGTCGGGCCCGATAGGTGAGCCAGGTGCTCCCGATGAGATGCCTCTAAGTAGGCCCCGATGATGAATCCCTGAGAATGTAGGCCCTGTCACGATGACGAGGGGCCCCGAGCGGTGACACAATGAGATAACTCTGGAGTCCCCGATATTAGTCGGGACTTGCTATCAGAGGTTGAGGCCGAGATAGGCGAGATCATGGCTAAGATAGGCGGGATCGTGGCCGAGATACGCGGAGCGTGGCCGAGATAGGCGAGATCATGGCCGAGATAGGCGGGATCGTAGCCGAGATACGTGGAACGTGGGCTAACCGCCCCAGCGGTTCAGCAGGTAACTGAGGTAGCTCTTCGCCTATAAAAGGGCAACAGTTACCTCAGATCACATACGTTTTGAATACTGAGACTTGCTTGCCAGTTTATCGAGATACTCATTTAAGCATCGGAGAGGGATTCTGGGTCACCGCCCGGTCTATCCCTTCTTGCAGGATTATGTGGAGTGAAGGAGTTCGGATCGCCGTCAAGACCGTACCGGAGTTCCTACCGTGATCCAACAATAACCAATTTTTTTTTTATTTCATATTATTCATTGTACACGTTTTTTTTATTTATTCACAAATTAAAGAACATGAATATATTGTTCAACTCTTTTTTTTAAACATCGTCCTTTTAATACCAAAGAAAAATAATTTTTTAACCATGTAATATGGTGTGGTGGTTCAGCGCCTCATCCCTTAACCAGAGGTCAAGGGTTCAAACCCCGCTAGTAACCATGGGAATGGAAAAATATGCATGGCCAGCACCTTACCTAGGGATGGCAACGGGTCTCGGGGCCCCGCTGACCCGCGGGTCCGGGTCTAGAGACCCGGGGCCCCGTAGAACCGCCCCGAAATGTATATATGTATAATTTTTTTTTTAATTTTTTTTTATGTTAATATTATCTAACATTTACTAAACAATATGGTTAATATAGTACATATATAAATGACATGGACCAAATTACAAATAGATGTATATTTAGATTATTAAGATTTGTTAATTTGGTGTTTGGATTTGAATTTCTAATGAATTTGATGTGTTTATTGTTTATATTTGATTGGTGTTAGATTTATGTTTTGAATTTATATATAATGTAATATTTTGATAAAAAAAAAATTGTATTTAATATTGAAAAGTGAAAAAAAAAAAAAAATTGTTCACATGGCGGGGCGGGTCGGGGCCCCGCGGGAATGTTGACCCGACCCGACCCGAAAGGGCCAGTTGGCCGGGTCAGCCAGGCCGACCCGCGGGGCGGGTCCGGGGCTGCAAAAACCCGCCCCGACCCGCCCCGTTGCCATCCCTAACCTTACCCCTTAAGGGCTGACCCCAGTGCGAGTGGGGACGGGTGATGGGGGCCCACCTAGGATCACCCCGCGGGAAACAAAAAAAAATCACTTTTACTTCCAAACTCATTTAAGTTTTTAACATAGAAAAAAATGGTTAATTTCTAAAAAACTTTCCGAAGTTTGACCGATGTTGAAATTTGGTGTTCGCCATTCAAAATCAGTGACCGAGGTATCATGTTTGTTGAAATTTGGTATGTCCGTCTGTTTTGGTGTTAACTCGAACAAAAAGTGACTACGTGACGATCACGTGACGTTGATAAATTGAATAACCCAAAAATGCCCTTCTGTGAAAAACCGTCCCACCAGTTGCTTCGTGAATTGATGAAACTATCCCTCCAAGACAAACTAACTACTACACGTCTCCTCTTCTCTGTCACTTCGATCAAATTTCTGAAAAACTTCTCCACTATGAACTTCCATCTTCTCCCAAAAAATGAAGAAGCAAAAGTTAGGGTTTGGTCCGACGAAGACTTCCGGCGATTTTCGGCGAGGTCCAGCACAGATTCCGGGTACAGTGACAGACGGTTCTTCTGGTAAGCATTCTGGCAAGGTGACGACACTGTTGAACGACAATTGGACGAAAATCAACGGTGAAGAGCGTTGAGTAAGTACATTCAAACTGAAATTTTTGATTTTTGTGTTGAATCTATATTGATTTTGTTTTATTTACCGAAATTGAAGTTGTCAAAAATTCGATTTTGGCATGGTCCAACTGCGTAAATCGGGTTAACCATGTGCTAAGTTTGGTTTTGTTGTGATTTCAGATTGATTAAAAGAATAAAATCAGGAATTTGAACTTGCTGTATTCAGTTTGGCTGTTTAGGGGTTGTTCGATTTCCAAGTAGCAAAAATTGAACTTTCAACAAGTATTTGTTAGATTTTAGTGTTTCAATTTGGTATTGCGGAGAAGTCGGACGTTTTGAAGGTTGAAAATCAAAACTTTACGTAATATGTGTTTGTTTGCTAGATTCCACAAAGTTACTACTTTTGTTATAAAAAAAGTTAGGAGCTGTCTATTTTTAACAGTTGGTTTTTGTTATCTGATAGATGTTGGTTGACAACATGAAAATTGAGGTTGAAATCTAATATTTACTGTGTCGGACATTCGGTTTCATACAGTGTGGGATTGATCAGTTGAATGTATTCATGTGCAAATTTGTTGAAAATGGATAATGAACCATTCATGGTTGAAATAAATCACCATGGTTGTTTCTTGGTTGAAGATGATGGCACCCTGAGCAAATACATATGGGAGATTAATTACTTTGAGCTTCCCAAAGACCATCAGTATTTTGAACTACTGAGAGTATTGAGGTGCAAGTATGGGTTTCTCGAGTGGGACCTAATACATTATAGGAAATATGAGACTGATAAAATTACTCTTCAGATGGCGATGTGCAGGTTGGATTGGGATGAAATTATACGGAACCATCCTAAAGGATCAATGATACAGCTGTATATGTTGAAGAGCAACCTAATGGAATGTTCTAGTGGTGGTCCTGGAGATGCTGTTCAGGGACACATTAAACGACCTTTCTCGACTGATGAAGAGCTCACGTCTACATATTACTTGGCCAAATGTATGTAAGACCTCCAAGACACATTGAGAAGGGCTGCATAACATCACTCCAGCGATTCTGGTGACAATGAAGGTAGTGCACCTGTACATGTAGAGTCATCTGAGACAAAAACAGATTCATTCCACTCCCGACGAAAGCGCTTCTGATGCAAATTGGGAGCCTAGATATGTTGATGACGTCCACAGTACTGATGATAGTATGGGATCACTTGAAGGTAGTTGGGCTAGTGGAAATGGTGACCTCCAATCACATGATGATACAAGAGTGTGGGAGTTTCTTGTCGACGAGACAGCGGCCACGGAGAAGGAGATAGAGGATGAAAGGAGGAAGAAGATCCAACTGGGAAGAATAAAGTCAATGACGTTAGGGGAGGTGGGATTCCACAAAGAAAGAAGAACATCGTTCATGTTGACCTGTCTGATCTTGGAGGTAAGGCTTCCTACATTTCATACAATGTTATCACTAAAGTAATAAATGAATGTGTGATGTAATGGATATGCACATTGGTTAAAAAAAGAATGCCTCAAGTAATAACCATGTTTCTTTTACATGTATGCATATGCAATTTGGTTGAAAAAGAATGGCTAATGTAATACACTTATTTCTATTAGCTGTTTGAATATTCTTATTGGTTAAAAATGAATTTCTGAAGTAATAACCATGTTTCTTTTAGATGTCTGCATATGCAATTTGGTTGAAAATGAATGTTCGAGGTCTTACAGTTGTTTCTAATAGCTGTCTGAATATGCTTATTGGTTGAAAATGAATGTCTGAATTAATAACCATGTTTCTTTTAGATGTCTGAATATGCAATTTGGTGGAAAATGAATGTCTGAGGTAATACATTTATTTCTAATAGCTTTCTGAATATGCTTATTGGTTGAAAATGAATGTCTCAATTAATAACCATATTTCTTTTAGATGTCTGAATATGCAATTTAGTTGAAAACGAATGTCTGAGGTAATATAGTTGTTTCTAGGGTTAACAGGTCTTTTGGTCCGTAATGTTTGACAACTTTTGGGTTTTGGTCAATAATGTTTTTTTTACCTAGTTTTGGTACCATATGTTTGCTGATTTTTTCTAGTTTTGGTCTAACCATTACATTCCGTCCATTTTTTGACATGTTCAAGTCACATGATCCACTCTAAACTTTAAATTTAGTCCCTCTAATACTTTCTTAACCTTTTTTTATTCAATTTAGTCCCGAAGTTTCAAAATTGACCCCAATTGGACAATAGGTCCAATTGAATTTTTGAAACTTCGGGACTAAATTGAACCAAAAAAAAGGTTAAAAAAGTATTAGAGGGACAAAATTGAACAAAATTGAAAGTTTAGGGTGGATCACGTGACTTGTACATGTCAAAAAATGGACGGAATGTAACGGTTAGACCAAAACTAGAAAAAAACTGCAAATATATGGTACCAAAACTAGGTAAAAAAAAACATCATTGACCAAAACCCAAAAGTTGTCAAACATCATGGACCAAAAGACCTGTTAACCCTTGTTTCTAATAGCTGTCTGAATATGCTTATTGGTTGAAAATGAATGTATGGATTAATAACCATGTCTGAATATGTTTCATGGTTTTGTTTTGTAGAAAAAAAAAGTTCAACCATATGATGATGGTTTTGTGGATGAAATCCATGTCTGGGATGCCTTGAACGCAGACCAAGAATAAGAAAATGACTCTGAGTTGTTTCATCATAGCACCAGTCTTGTTACTCCGGTGGTTCCCGATGTAGATGAAGTTGATACATGTTTACGATATCCCGAGTATAAAGGGAGTGACGATTTCAATGCCCAGTTTTGCAGGTCGGGTTGGTATTCCTTGATGCTGAGTCATTCCGTCTTGCATTGGCTGAACATAGTGTCACGCATAGATACGCGTACAAGTTAAAGACCAACTCCAACAAAAAGGTGCAAGTTGTCTGTATCAAGAACTGTGGCTGGAAAATATATGCGTCGAAGGTTCAAAATGAAGACAGTTGCATGTAATAACATTACCATCTCAGTTGTATTTGCTTGTTTTTCAAACATAACTTGTTTATTTGTCTTATTCATACCTGTTATATCTCAGGTAAAGAATTTCCATGATAAGCATGGAAAGCAGGGCCAAATGTTTAAGTCAAACAAGATAAACGTCAAGTGGATTGTTCGTCACTATATGCACAAGTACAGAGAGCAACGGCTGAAGTCTTCTTATATTGTCAAGGAGCTTGCTACGAATCGACACTTTGACGTGAATCGGCTCACTGTCTTAAATGTTTGCCATAGAATGGATGCAATAATCAATGGAGAACGAGAAAATGAGTTTGGGATGCTGTAGGAATACGCGGCTGCAATTCAGAAGTCCAATCTGCGGTCTACAGTGAAGGTCCTGTCGAATTGAGGAAATTTCCTTCGTTTTTACATGTGCCTCGAGTCATGCAAGACTGGTTTCAATCGTGGTTGTAGATCTTTATTGGTCTAGATGGGTGCCACTTGAAGGGGGCTGAAAACAGGCAACTTCTATTTGCAGTTGGTCAAGATCCAAACAATGGATCATCATTGATGTTGCTTGGGTAGAAGCTGAGACGTTTGAAACATGGCTATGGTTTCTCAACCTCCTAATGAGAATTGAAGCGACCTTTGAGGAGGAGTACTTGACAGAAGAACCCACCTTCGATGATTATAATTGACGATGCAGACAAAGACTTGAAGGGAGAGCAGGATGAACGAAGTTGATTCCGTTAGTATGAAGTTTCTTGGGAGATGTCCGATTTCATTTAATTTATGTTTACCGTTGCTTGACGGTATCCTTTTTTTAGAACAGTCCAGCTATTTTTTTGGTTACATATGAACATGTTTTTTTTTGTAAACCGTAACACGCTACTGTTAGCATATGGTGATTGGGCGTCGTAATTGGAAGCCCATTAATATGTATACGCTACCTAAAAAGTTGTGTAAATATCACATTAGGGAAATTGGGTTTGACCCAAATCCCAATTGACATGAGAGGCCCAAAATTGGGCCTCCCTTATATTACATAGGCCGGCCAAAACTTACTTAGATCGTGTCCCTCGAGTCGTCGGGTCTCTGATCCGAGTGGCACTTCTCACGGGTAAATTGCTTTCTTGGATGATCCGTTGACTCGTAAATGTGATCCGTCGGCTCAACGCGGTCCGTCTTCTCGCTCCCTGCCGACCTGCACAAGGGGCAATATCGAGCACGGAGAGGGGGGGGGGGATGGTGCTCGATGTGCCCTCTCCGATGCCTAAGCCAGTCTGAGATTCTTAGAGAGATAAAGTAGAGAGAAGGCAGAGCTGAAAATGTGTAAAGATGCGACATGATGATGATGAATAGAACATGAGCAGTATATATAGGTTTTGGGGGGGGGGGGATTAAGGTGGCTTAATGACACCGTTAATACTTAAGCGTACTTAATTAATCACATAATGATAGGATTAGACCCTTAAAGCATGGAGAGGTGGGCAAAATTATCTAAGTGTCGGACATGTAGAAAAAGATATGGAGACCCTCGGGGTCGGACAGGAAGTCCGACCCCCGAGGCCTTAGAATCGGGTGAGGCCACCCAATTTAGACACCCGGTCTTTCCTAGGAGGGATCGGGTGAGGCCACCCGGTCTCTCCTAGGGGAGATCGGGTGCAGCACCCGGTCTCCCCTAGGGGAGATCGTGTGCAGCCACCCGCTCTCACTTAGGTGAGACCAACGGATCGGTCCGGACGAGTACTTTGGCTTGTCCGAGCCGTTCGCGTTATAAGTGAAGTGCTCGGGTCCAAGTTTCGATTGATAATCGTTAGTGGGCTGATCAAAGTAGGACAATCCGAATGGAGACGGGTTCAAATTGGGCGTATATCCATCACGTGCCCCCGAGTCAACCAATAGCTTAACCCTTGATTGACTCTATTTTACGATGGGATGACACGCACAATTTGAAACCGTGTTGTACAAATCCTTTGCCTGTCTGTGGGCGCCTTTTCCGGGCCTTATCCTCAATTTCTCAAAATAGAGGAAGAGTAAACGTTAGAGCAAAAAGGGGACGTGCTTAGACACGCGTCCGAAAAATGTGAATATAAAAATCCAATCTTCTCATACATGCATTCTAAAAATATGTACATGCATGGAGATGCAATGCAATCATGGATATGGACTAAGGTAACTTCATTTTACACCATCATAATCAATACGTGCACTGTGGGGTGAACCCTGTTTGTGGAGAAATGTTTAGACCGGGCCTAAAAATTTTAAGTATGAGAATGTAAAATATATGCACATAAGAATGCTAACTTGAGTAAACGCAGATATATCATGAGCATGAAAGTGTGTACTACATATATGTAATTAAAAAAACAAGTATGAAAGTGGGTGTGGACATGCTGCAATCGTGGACATTAATGTATGCAGGAATACATGGCAACCATGTAAATGGATGTCTAAGTGTTGAAAGCATATGAGTGTGCATGTGGGCATGCACGTGAGCGTAAATATAAACATGTATGTATGTATGTATGTATGGACGGGTCGTGAACATAAGCGTGAACGAAGGCATTTGTGCACTTGTAGATGTAAATCATAAATATGAATATAAGTGTAAGAGTGAGATAACCCCCCTTTTATCCGAGAGTGCTAGCTCTGTCACTTGATGGGACACTTCGTTCTGCCTCCCTCGTATTAGTACGAGCATTGTCTTTAATACTCAACTTTTGACAGGTGTGACATTTTCCTTCCTTTGCTGGAGCGTGTGTATGGCTCTTGACCCTTGTCCTGCAATTCGTTTTACATGAAAGTGGGGGTGAAAATGCTTACAAGCTTTTCTTCTTACCTGCCGCGTGCGGAGAGGTTTATTGACATATGTTAATGATTGCCCCTTCCTTTGGATGTGTCGGAGCGTCGTTTCTTTTGGGGGAAGCTAAAAGTTCGCCCCCTTTGTAGTGCTTCGGGGTTTGTTCCTTTTGGCGGTGTATCTCGCCCTTTGATGGTCGGATCTCTTAGGTATCGGTTTTTCCCCCGTAGCTTGATGTTGAGGTTGCTCCCGTAATGGGCGTATCCCGCCCTTCCATGAGTAAGGGTCGACCTTTGCGTCGGTTGCTCGGATGGCTGGTCCACCTTTGGGGAGTTTTTTTTCCTTTGGACAAGGAGACCATGAAGATCATTTATCAAAGCAATGAGATCAAATCTCATTGTCCTGTGTCTTGAGTGTCCGAGGTGGACTTGTATGAGGCGGGGATTCGCTTGACCCTTCCTTTCATGAGTCTGGTATGTCATTAATCCTCTTGTTTTCATTCATCTTTTGTTTCCTCCTTGTAGGTTGGTTTCATGGAAAAACGTATAATGTGCAGGTGGAGCGTTCCGAACGCACCGTTGATTTGGATAGGAAGAAGGTACCCTCTAGCTCTGCTTCTAAGTCAGGGAAGGCTGCAGAGGCTTCTAGTATGTTCTTTTTCTATTCTCTTTCCTTTATGATATACTTATGATTGTCCTCATGTTGCTTTCTTCTTGTTGTTAGAGCGTTCGACCCTGATTATCGAGCGGGTTCTTGCGGTGGGCGAGATTTTAAGTCAATCCAAATCCAAGGAACAGAAGCCTGATTCTGAGGTCGGGCCCTCGACTGCCAAGAAGAAGAAAGCCGCGAGAGACTCTCCTTCAAGTGCCTGCTTGCCGACTCCCTCTTGTGATAAGGAAATAGTGGTCGAAGAGGCGCCCTCCTATATTGACAAAGGGAAGCGGCCTGTGTTAAGACGATGGGATGATCATAGATCTTGATGTCTCTCTTCCATCCTCTGCCCCGCAGTCGAGGGGTCGAGTCTCAGGTCTATTTCTTCTTCATGTAGGTTTGATGACTTTGAAGGTGCCTTTGGCATACCTATGGGGTCATGTGATTAACCATTGTGTTGAAGATCTTGCTTTTGGTGATGGGTGTGATCATCCCCTTTCACTGAAACTCTTTTCTTTTTCCATGGCTCTAATTAAGATAGAAAATTTCTGCTTGAAAGTTTGGTGGAGGCTGCTCTCGAGGCAGCCTCTACTAGTATCATAGTTGTGATCGTTGTGAGGGTCGTTTCATTATATGCCCCCGATTGTGCTTGCCGTGATTCTCCGCTTTATGGTTGATTTCGTGAAATATAGAGGTTGTCTTCATAATGAGGACGTCTCCTACTTGGTATCATTCAGGAATGTTGAAATATAATTGCAGACATTTGATGAGCGTATGAAGGGTATTGCTTTTCCCTTTTCCTTGGAGCTCATCTTAAGGTTAGACGTAGGCTCTTTAGGTTTGTGGTCGTGATAGCATCCTCGCGATGTGTATACTTGATAGTCGTTTCTTGATGTGTGGACATGATAGCCACTTCTTGGTATGTGGACATGATAGCCACTTTGTAGTGTGTGGACATGATAGCCACTTCGCGTCGTGTGGACATGATAGCCACTTCGCGATGTATGGAGTTGTGCTTTAGCATTCCTTTCTTATTGGAGGACCTTCATTGCTATGGTTGCCTTTTGTTTAGGCTATGTTTGTCGGGTTTGGTCCCGACATCTCTTCTTGTCTGATGTTGTATCCTTTATGTTTTTGGGATGTCCCCTTCATGAGATGTGCTTGACAATATGCCAGGGTGATGCTTTGTCGACAGTCGTGCTAGACGATGTTCGAGTCGAATGCGAGCATATGTCACGCGAGGGTGACATGCGGGACAGTAATGTTTGTCAGAGGTTTCCTTGAGTGACTTATTAGGTGATTCTTCTTCGTAGGTCGTTCAGAATGACTTGTAATTTGCTTGCCTATCGTCGTGTTTCTTCTATTTTGTCGGAGTGTTCTTTCATTACTTCACTTGATTTTTTACATTACTGCATTGTCATCATAATCATACTTGTATTTCTCATGTAACCTTACTTGTATAAAGGAAGGTCTATTCAAGATACGTTCGCGAGATAGGCTCTCGGAGGGCGCGGAATGTGTTCGCGAGATAGGCTCTCGGAGGGCGCGGAATATGTTCGCAAGATAGGCTCTCGGAGGGCACAAAATTAGTTCGCGATATAGGCTCCCGGAGAGTACAGAGTTAGTTCACGAGATAGGCTCTCGGAGGGCACAGAACTTTTCACGAGATAGGCTCTCGGAGGGCACATAATGTTAGTTAGCAAGATACGCTCTTGGGGGCGTCGAATCTTTTCACGGGATTGGCTCCCGGAGGGCACATAACTATTCACAGGATAGGCTCCCGGATGACACAGAGTTAGTCAACAAGATACGCTCTTGGGGGCGTTGAATCTTTTCACGGGATTGGCTCCCGGAGGGCACAAAATGTTAGTTAGCAAGATACGCTCTTGGGGCGTCGAATATTTTCATGGGATTGGCTCCCGGAGGGCACATAACTATTCACAGGATAGGCTCCCGGATGGCACAAAATTAGTCAACAAGATACGCTCTTGGGGGCGTCGAATCTTTTCACGGGATTGGCTCCCGGAGGGCACAGAATGTTTCACAAGATTGGCTCCTGGACAGCATAGAATTTCGTAGTCTAAAAACTACTCTCAAGATAAGCTCTTGGGGGCGTCGAAATTTTTTACAAGATAGGCTCCCGGAGGGCACAAAACTGTTCACGGGATAGGCTCCTGGAGGGCACAGAATTTCGTAGTTTAGAACTACTCTCAAGATACGCTCTTGAGGGCGTAGAAACTGTTCACGGGACTGGCTCCCAGAGGGCGCATAGTTTGGTCGTAGTTTAAAACTACTCTCATGATACGCTCCTGGGGGCGTCGAAACTGTTCGCAGGATAGGCTCCTGGAGGGCACATAATGTGACTTTTACCTGGTGGTATTTTCTAGGTAGGATGTGTCCTTGGTAAGTCGTCTGAATTTTTACTTGAGTTTTCTTTCTATGATACTGTCTGTTACCTAGGATTTTCTTGAGTGTGGGAGATCACCTTACGGGGGCGATGCTTGTATGTTGTCAGCTTAGGATGAGTCCGTACAGGGAGTTGAGGCTGTTTTGCCTCTTATGTGACCTCTTCTAGGAGAAGTGGTGTTGCATATTCTTGTGATCTTCTGCTTCTAATCTCTTCTTTTACACTTAGGTGGACTACCAAGCACTTATTCGTTTGGTGCCCCCCAAGTTGCTTGGTGGTCACACCGCCTTTCATATTTGGCCGTTAAAGGCCCCTCGTTCATTTTCTTGGTTGGGTACCCCTTATGCTTGGGGCTCCCTAATCTTGTGTTGTATTTGATATGCTTGCTTGTTTGGGTGCGATGGGTGTCCCTTGTAGGACTTACTCATTCTCATGCTTGCTTGTTTCAGTCATAGCCGTGGTTTGGACAGTGCCATTGCCGGATGTATCTCTTAGGGTTAGGGGGGGGGGGGGGAGCTTTTGCTTTGGGTGGGTATGGGCGATTTTCATTCTCTTGGTAACTGATTGTGGTAATGTCCATATCCATAGAAGGCTTGTAAATTATTGCCCCCTCTTTCTTGTGTTTTGAGTAGAATGCTTTTGCAGTGATGATCGAGTAGGAGTAACGTATCTTGGAAGGGGTTGCATATAAGTTGGAGAGCTTTCTCATATCATGGTATCTCAAGTTGTTTAACTTGAAGCTGTGTTTCATGTTGGTGAGTCTGATCCATGCCCTTTGCTCTGGCATTGGGGGTCCGATCGGGCTGTGATAATCTTCTTGAAGTGTTGTGGTACTTAGTGTGCTTCGCCTTTGCCTTTATGTTGGAGTATTTGTCAATTTTTTAGGGAGTGTCACATTGGTCATGTTCCTCCCACCTCGAATCTTGATTATGGGCTGCCTTTGAGTTAGGACTTTAACTTAAAAATGATATTTTCCTTTAGGTTTGCAGGTGTTGTTCCATGATTTTTCATGTGTTTGCCCCCGTACTGGCTATGCCTTGTTGGATAACTTCATTGGAAGTTGCGTTTGTGTTTCAGGTGTATACATGTCTGAGGTGTGTCGAGCTGACGAGTCCCTCCTTTTTTCTTTTGTTGTAACCTTCATTCATCATGTGTTCTGCGTATGACCTTAAAGGAGGGATCTTCCCCTAGTGCCCCCTCTATCGAGGTTTTCCTCTTGATGAGATGTCAGAGGCAAATGTCTTACCATTCCCAGACAAGGATGTTTGATCAGGATGTGCATCTAGTGTAAGGGTTGATTTCGAAACCTTACTTCCCAAGCTTTTGGGCTCTTCTTTGGTTAATCTTGTAAAACTATTATCATGCCCTAAGGCCCTTGATGGGAGGTGTATCTCCTTTTCCATATTCTGGTTGTTGCACTATCTCTTTTTGCAAATCTTGCATCTTTAGAGTTTCCCGCTTGGTGCATGACGTCAATGGCAAGATTTGCTACCGGTGCCTGTCTTGTTAGGACTTGCATCCTTGGTTGCCTTTATTTCTTATGAGATGGCGAAGGGGTGTCCATGACCACCCGAATGCGTCGCAATTGATAGAGGTATGCGCCTAATCTTGAGGGCGCTATCTTGAATCTTCACGTACCTATCTTTGATAAACATATCATTCATTGCATATAAATACGGAGTCCAAGGATCTCTAGTTTAGGATCATATTTTGAGAACAGAAACACGGTCATCTATTAGATAAACTCTCCCTCTAGGGAGTTCATTTTTGAAAGATAACTGCAAGGATACTTGTAAGGATATGTCTTCCATCCTTGTTCCAGCCTCATTTGTAATGCTGTGTCCCTAATGGGTATGTTGATGTTCTGACCACGCTTACTAGTAGGGGGTCTCTTGGTATTAGGTATACCAGACTCTTCCTTAGTATCATCAATAGCTGGGCATGGGGGATGTTTGGCGAACTCCCTTCATGCACTATGATTCTTTTCATGTCAAAGCTAGTGGGTTTCCCTGTTATGACCAATATATCGTTGTGTGGAAACACTATGTTTTCCATATCCCTTTTTGAAAGCTGGATGATGGTTTCACCCTTCTTCCCTTTCTAGGCTTGGGGCCCTTGAAAGGTCCTTAATGGAAGTGCATTCCATTTTCTGAGATGAGCTTACTAGTTGTAGTCGCGTCTCCTGGCTATTTTGTGAAATCATATAGATCCACTGGAGGCGTTTGCCTCTGAAGGTGGGCGTTGTCCATGTGATATGGTTTCCCCAATTTTTTAGAGGGGTGTGCTCGCGGCTGCCCCCTCTTATGCTAAAAGGTATTCACTTTATTTTTCGCGAGGAAGGCATGTTGTGACTTGTGCCCCCTTGCATATAAGTGCCCGATGTTGTCTTCCGACGAACGTAGCACTAAGATTCTTGTTGGAAGGTTGTAGTGGGGGTAGTTCTTTGTGACTCTCATGGTCATTCTTCTATAGGATGTTGAGAGTGTTTAACTTCTTTTTGGAATTGAGCCTTCCATCTTGGTGATCTTTTCCCAAGGTCTTGACCTTATAGGTGCCTTTTGAGATTGAGCAATATGTTCCTTATGTATTCCTTTGAGGAAGTTAAGCAAATGGTAGTGTCGAACAAACATGTTTCAGCAAGACCGTTTGTTGGCGGAGATATTCTGATTAATGACGATGCTTTCGTTCATCAGTGGCGTGCAACCTTGGTGGCGACTCTCTTGGTTGTGACTGCATTTTATATGGACTCTTTTAGTGTCAACATGTGTATATATATAATACGAAGCCCGAAGACATCCGGTATGATCATTCTTGGAAAACATGGTGATATCAAGTATCAAAATCTACCCCTTTCAGGGAGTTGAATTGTTATGCAAATAAATTAAATAAGAGGATATGGGAAGGATATGGGTGTGGGGGTGTTGATATCCCCTACTTCTTTGGTAATTTTAAGGTCGCCTCCTTTCCAAGATCTCACTCCACTGTGCATGTCCGCAAGTCTCCCCGTTGTAGTAGTGATGTAGTAGCATAGTATGGCACTCGTGAGTTCCATGCTCAAAGCATTGTCTTTCAAACCACCCCTCTATCCCTGGGAGAGGTGTACCGAGGGTTGTCTTGCACGAGGGGTTGGAACCTGTCGCGTTGCATCATGAGTAGGCGGTTGCCTTGTCGAGTTGTCGGGACGATGTCCTTCACTTTGAGCTCTCCTTAGAATGTCCCTTAGTCGTGTCCGTGGTGATACGGACTGTATGTGTATCGCGGGTATCCTTGGGGAGGTGGATACTGAAACTATTGTCTCCTTGGTGGCTGGGGCTGTGTGTTATCCCTCAATGGAGTGTATGTCTATGCACCTTGCGGTTCTTGGTGTTGTATTGGAGGCACAAAATGTTGCCTTCCCATTGGAGGTGGCACTTGCTCATTTCTTCCTTGATTTTCAGAATGCCCCTTGGAGGGCGTGTGTGTTGCTCTTCTTGTGGGCACCGCTCTGCCTGCGGATGTCGTTTCACTTGCGTATATTGCCTCTTTTACCTTCCTTAGTGCTTCTCTATAGGCTAATAACTCTTCTAATGCATTCATGAATCCTGGAGTCACTCTTTGTGCTCCTTGCAAATACATAGGCCTTGTATTGGTTGTATGAGCTCGGTTGTTGTTCCCAAGCATGCCTTGTGCTGGAAGTCCATAAGGATACTCTTGAGAGTTTGTTCCATAATGGTACCTCTTGTTGGATCACGGGCGAAGCTCCGTTACGTTCTTGACGGAAAGCTTGAACTCCTGGGCTTCGCGTAATCCTGCAAAAGGGGATGACCTGAGTGGTGACCCAGAATCCCTCTCCGATGCCTAAATGAGTATGTGATCAATGAGGTGGTAAGCAATAATCTAAGTTCGTATTAGAATCTGTCTTTTCTGAGGTAACTTCCTCCTTTATATAGGAGGGGAAGTTACTCAGTTACCTGTGACCGTGGCTGGCAGTTTTACCCATGATTCCGTATATCTCGCCCCACGCTCCGCGTATCTCGCCCATACTCCGCGTATCTCGGGCACGCCCTGCGTATCTCAGGGGAGGTTATCTGTATCTTAGCCGTCTTCCCAATACTCTATCTAGTAGGCGGGTTTCTCGGTCTTATCCTCTGATCACAAGTCCCGACTCCTATCGGGGACTCCAGAGTTATCTCATTCTAGATCACCACCCAGGACCCTTTGTCTCACGAGACAGGTCCAGCCTCCTCGGGGCTTTGTTATCGGGGCCTTTACTAAGGCATATCGGGGCCTGCTCAGAGGCTTCTTGTCGGGAGCATTCAGCTCATGTATCGGGACCGATCTCGTCGGGACCCTTCATACTGGGCTTCTGGACCTTCCAGGTCTTTCACAAGGCCCACCAGGATTTACTCACCGTCCATTGACTGTTAACGGGGCTAACGATTACATCGGAACCCATCATTTGCCCCCAAGACATGGGGGACTTTCAGTCCGTCGTGTCTTCCAATTCCAGACATCCTGACCTCATCGTCGGAGGCCTTTGTCTCCATACCTCCCAATACTGCCATCAGAGGCTTTTGTCTTCATACCTTCCGATATTGCCATCGGAGGCTTTTGTCTCCATACCTCCCGATATTGCCATCGGAGGCTTTTGCCTTGAGCACAATCCTTGAATAGCTTAGCTTCTTTCTTATGATTGCTTTAGGCCCACTGGACTCTAAAGACAGTTGCCAAATCCGAGGAGACCCCTCGGTTACTGCAGCATTAAATGCTGGGGGATTATGAAACGACGCCCAAACCGGCGTGACTACTACTTTCTAAAAAAGCACTCATTACGTCACCAACGTCTCTTCTGTACCGTCCCCATAATCTCGACGATCAAGATTGAATCGTTTCGTCTTCAACGGTCCAGATTGAATCCGTCCAGTTGTTCTTTTGCTTATAAAAGCTAAAACCTTGGCACTATTCACTTCTTCTTCACCGTTTCAATTTCTGGAAGTTCTGCCATTTTCGAACTCGAAGCTTCTTCCCCAAGTTTCTTTTGCTCTTCAAGTGATCCAAGGCCTTCAACCCTCCCGATCCTTCTTCATCTTCTCCAAGCAATCATCAACAATGTCTGGTAAGGTTTTCCTTCTCTGTTTTCATGGTTTGCTGATGTTACCTTCTCCTCCTTTCTCATGTTTTCCTGTTTGTAACCGTTTTTAGACGAGGCTAGTTCTGGGGCAAGGACCCCTTTTACCTTTGAGCTTGCTGTTAATGAGATTTCCGAGACCTCGTACGAGGTTGCTCTCCGAGAAGGCTGCATTACCTCGGACTGGGAACCCCGCTTCCCCTACGAGTCTCAGCCAACCACCAGGAGGAAGCATATCGTCACGCGTCCTCGAGAGGGAGAAGTATTCGTCTCCACCGGGCAGATAAACGCTGGGATTCGATTCCCTTTTTGCGGGAACCTGGTGGAGATGTGCAACTTCTACCAGACACATCCCTGCACCTTTCATCCACATGCCATCCGCGTGTGGAATGCTTTCTAGGTTCTGTGCCTCCGCCAGCAGTGGACGTACAGTTTGCTGCTCTTCCGCACCTTCTACGGAATGAAGTGTAATAAGGCTGGTGTTTGCTCCTTCTCCCCCCGACTCCCCAAGTGGACAAAGGAGCAACTTTCACGTTTCGGCTGGGATAGTGAGACCTGGAAGTTCCATAAGGATCGGGTGCTTATTCGTGATTCAGGGTCCGACAATAGCGGATGGAAGAAGTATTACATCTTCGTCCAAAACAGCTCTGTCCCATGGCCCCGATGGGAGGTTGTGGCGGACCCTGCCCCCAAACTCGAAGTCTACACCGAGGATGACCTCAACACTCTCCAGCTGGTCCAGCTTTACCGTTGGGGGGAATCCTTCATTCCCCTCGACGCCAACAAGCTCGTGGAGAAAGACTTGATTCATATCGGAGTCCGGATCCTCGATTCCGTTTCCAAGGATTTGGTCATCTGGGTAACACTTCTAACCACTTTGTCTTTTCATTTTTGCAGCCAAGAAAGCATCTCTGTTGACCCGTCTCATGTTGAAGCAGGGGGAGACCGATGCCGTCCAGGGTGGCTCCAAACGGAAGCGGAATTCGCTGAAGAAGGGAACTTCTTCTTCTGCTGCTCCCCCGACTGAAGAGCGGACCGAGGCCAAGCGGGCTAGAAGGGAGGAGATAGACCAAGCCTTCGGGGTCACTACCGCCGAGGAAGGTAAGCGTGTTCATCGTGCTATTAAGAAATATAGGAAGCTGGTCCCCGAGGAGTTTATCCCCGCTGATCGGGAATCGCGGGTTCGAGAAATCAAATACATCCTTCGAGGAGAAACCCCCCGCGTTCTCAAGGCGGGATACTACAACTTCTTTGGAAAGGACCAACATCTTGAGCGCCAAATCATCTGGTGCCCCCATGATACTCTTCCTGATTTTATTCGTCCCGCAACCGCAGGTCCATCGGAGGCCCTCACTCTGAGGAAGGCTGCTACTCCAGCACGGGCCGCGACTCCACAGGCGCCGATGATGAAGGTTACCCCGACGGAAGCTCAGTTTCGTCAGGTGACTGTCTTGGAGGCTTCTCCCTCCTCTGAGGAGCCAAATGAAGGCGGCCTGCTTCCCCGCCGAAGGCCAGGTCGAAGCATCCTGAGGCCAACCGTGGAGGACGTGTCCCGGAGTCCTCCTCCAGAGCTCCGCACTCCAACTCCCGAGCCTCCGACCGAGGTGGCTCCTCAGGGTTATCCCTCCTCTCCCTGTGGATGAGAATCTTTACAAGGTTTTCACCCCCGACCAGGAGACGGTTCCCTGGAACCCGACCGAGTCTCTCCAGGGGGTCTCACTCCATCGGGGAGACCTTCAGCCTGAATTGGCCCTGCATCTGCTGGCAGGGTCAATTCCACCGGCTCTAAGGCGTCCAATCTCCTTGGCGCGGGAGGACATCGAGGAGGAGCTCCGCAATATGGCTATCCGTCGGATGGAGGTAAAACTTTACCTTTGCTTTGTTCTCTTCATTGTTCTTGCCTTCGATTATCAGATTCTAATCTTTTTTCTTTTTCGTCTTAGGAAACCGCGGACCAGCAGCGCTGCTTTGGCTTCATCCTGGCTCTCAAGGGTGCTTTGGAGGAGGCACAAGCCAAGTCGGACCCCGACGCGTTGGCCAAGCTCCAAGCAGACCTCGACGACGCTGTAGCGGCCAAGAATAAGATAGCCAAGGAGCAAGCCCTCCTTGGCGAGAAGGCTCTGGGCCTGCATAAGCAGGTCCAGGATCATGAGGTTGTGCTGCGTCGGGAGCGGAGGTTCCTCCAGGAGGAACAGCGGCGGCATGAGGCGGAGAAGGGGCAGCTCATCCGCGAGAAGGACATTCTCGCGGAAGCTCTCGCGGAGGTCAAGGCGAGACTTGAAGCCGAGAAGGCTGAATTTCCTGCCAAACTGGCTGAGGCAAAGGCTCAGGGTCGCGAGGAGTATCGGAACTCCGATGATTTCCAAGCGGATGCCGTGGGGCTCTGCAAAACCGAGGTGGAGAACGTTCTGTTCAACGCCGTCGAGGAGCTCTACACGGCATACGAGGATTCCATCGACTTCAAGAAGTCCGAGACCCTTGCCCCTATCGCGGAGAAGTACTTCAACCTCCCCGCGGAGAGTGATGAGGTTGATGCCGCGGACCCGACTCCGCGGACTGCGGAGCCTTCTGCCCAGGCCCCTCCGAATCTTACTCCCTCCGACGCTGCTGAGGACCCAACTTCCAACAAGGACCAAGCTTAATGCTCTATTCTTTAAGTCCTTGTAATTTTTCCTCCTTGTATCCTCCTTGTCTTTTGTATCGGAATCTTTAGGCCGTTGAGCCTTTATATAAGAAATTTCTTTCATCTGTTTTGGTCCCGATAATCGTTTGCGCTGTTTAAAGTGACTTTAGATCCGTTACTTAAAACGTTCCGACGCATCACTTAAGATGACTTCATACATCCTTCCGATGCTTTACTCGGGACTTCACCACTTAAGGTTCCTCGTCTATATCACTTAACGTAATTTCGTATGTCTTTCTCGACATTTTCCTCGGGACTTTACCACTTAAGGTTTCTCATCCATGCCTTTTAAGGCAATTTTGTACATCACTTAAGATGATTTTTCGCACCCATTAAGGCTTTTATCGCGCCATTCTAGACGACTTAATCGTACCCCTTAGGGTTTTTCGTACCCTTTAAGGCTTTTTGCCGCATCATATAGACGACTTACGCGGACCCGCTAGGGCTTTTTCGTACCCTTTAAGGCTTTTTGCCGCATCATATAGACGACTTACGCGGATCCGTTAGGGCTTTTTCATACCCTTTAAGGCTTTTTGCCGCATCATATAGACGACTTATGCGGACCCGTTAGGGCTTTTTCATACCCTTTAAGGCTTTTTGCCGCATCATATAGACGACTTACGCGGACCCGTTAGGGCTTTTTCATACCTAGGCTTTTGGTTGCATCATAAAGACGACTTATTCATACCCCGTAAGGCTTTTGTCCGTACCTCGAAAGGCTTTTTGTCGTACCTCGGAAGGCTTTCGTCGCGTCCTTCAGGACGTCTTACTAACAGTTAGAAAAAATCTAAAAGCAATTTGATCGGAAGCAACTTTTTATTCATTAACAACTCAAAACTGGCTTACATCGGATCTTTATCGATAGACAATTTGCACCATTCGCGGCGACTTAATATCAAACATGATACTTCTTCAAGTGGGCGCCACTAAAGGAATGCTTCAACGTCTTGCCATCAAGGTCTTCTAGCTTGTACGCATTCGGGGCTGGCATCCCTACGATCTTGTAAGGTCCCTCCCATTTCGGCGATAGCTTGTTTATCCGATCTTGATGAACGAACTCGTTCCTCCGCCAGACAAGTTCTCCAAAGAAGAATTGTCGAGACTTGACACGCCGATTATAATATCGGGCTGTTGCCAGACGCATCCGAGCCTGAACTTCATCAGCCTTCCACCTTTTCTCCTCGAGCAAGTCTAAGTCTAGACGTCTCATTTCCTCGTTCGTTAGAGGCTCATAATACCTCCTGCGATGGGACGCCACCGCTATCTCCACGGGGGCAACTGCCTCCCTGCCATAGACAAGGCCTAAACGGAGTTTCCCCTGTCGACTGTGTCGGACGCCGGAAATGATCCGGCCCGGCTCGGTTTTATAGGTCCCTTTTGAAAACAACTAATTTCGTATAAAAATGCGGGCAAATGAGATTACCCGGGGAGATAATAAAAATAGAGTCGTCACCGACTAATTAAGGCTAGTCAGAATCCTAAAATCTCCTAGGATGTGTTGTAGCAACCTAGGGTTTAAAAATGGTATGCGTCCAGAGTTATGGGTCCGGGGGTTTGGTTACGTTTTTAAAGCTCGAAAGCTAGAAAAATCGCCCTTTCGGTACTTAGTTTGTCAATTTACCATTTTTATTTTATTATCATGATTATATCCATAAAAAAGATAAAAATAAGTATTTAACCATATTTAAGAAGAAAAAAAAAAAGAAACTATAAAGTGATACAATAAGTAAACAAAATATGTACATGAGCAGATACATAAAATAATAAACGTTAACTAAATATATATACATAATATGACATAATGCGTGTATGTACAATTGATAACAAAAAAAGAGCATATATAATAATAATAATAATAACGTATATAATGCATATATATAAAATAAGTAAAAATGAAAACTTATATATATATATATATATATATAATGGTAATAATAAACAAAATAGAAGCATATATATAATAATAAACAAAAACAAAGCACATATAATAATAAACAAAGAAAATCCGTGTATATAAATATAATAATATTTTTTTTTTGGGAACATTTTTTTAGATTCAAATTTATCAATATATATCATTACGAAATGTAAATATTAATATATCGCAAGAACATAACATATAAAATATTATTTATTTAAATACACAAATAAAATACAATATTACCATTGAGACTTTACCTAAGGTGTCATGAAATGAAATGTCATAATCGGAATCGGAATTACTCAAAACCGACCAATATAACAACACTTTGTTTATATCTCACTCCTTCAATATAAGTAACACTCCAAAATATATATTTGATCCCACCTCTAGCTCATGGTTCTCCCCCTTCCCACGATTTTTAATCCTCTATTTATAGAGAATATATTTTCATATGAAAACCACTTGCAGTATGGGGCATGTATATGGCAGTAGTAATAATATCAGCATGGGAGCGTGGCATTGGTAAGTGTAAAGCTGATCTTCTTCATTCTCTTTAATATTTAATCTTTGTATTTTTTTTTTTTGTCACTTTTCATTTCATACTTTAAAAATTCATAACTTCTGATCACTATCTGATTGAGTCACGGTCAGTCCCGTTGCATTCGTGATTTTCCGAGCTTCAATTCAAGATCCATGTTGATAGGATTCTGACAAAATGATTCACGCGCTCCATGTCCCGGAACTTTTCCTGTAATACATACATACTTAAATTAGATATATATACACATATATTTATATTTTTATATATATATAATATATTATAATATAATATAATAACCCGAGCAAAAATCGGGTGTTCACAGTTGCCCCTCTTTGGACAGGTGTTCTTTGAAACGCATGTTCAAAGATAAAAAAACATTCATTTGAGCTCGGGTTGCATCCCGTTTCTTTCTGGCTAACCAGGGATCTCTGAAACACATGTTCAAAGATAAAAATATTGATTTGAGCTTGAGGTGCATCCCTCTTTCCCTTGTCAGAGCCTCACATGAGCCGTCTTTGTCTAATTATTGCGCCGAAAAAGATCTCGTCTGGTTTGAACCAGTTATCAACCATACCTGTAACATGTTAAATATCAGGAGAGAAAAATCATTTTTTTTTGCTAAATATTTGACTTTCGGATCCTCTTATGGCCACGCAGTTGCATTTTCATGCCCCAACTAATAAGAATACACATACCGGGTTAGCTCACATTGTGTCAGAAATTTTCAAGTATTTCTCGTGTTTGTGTGTGCACCTAACATTTCAATTTGGATTTCTTGAGATCTCGGATCAATATTATACATGTGTAATGAACACAAGCAAGATTTCCTATACCTCATCTATGCTCCTGGTCAATTTGAGTCGAACTTTTTGCTATCATCACATTATCAAATATTTGTAAGATCAGTCATTGGTAGGAGGCGGGTTACGGGAATGTGGTTTCTTTCTTTCTTTTCTTTTTTTCTTTTTCGAGACTTAGACACTTACTTGGATGGATGAAAAGTATTGGGAATTATGGAATGAATAGTATGGGGGAAAGTAAGTGTCCTAGCCTTTACTTTCCAAGGAGATCTACCGTTTTTTCGGGTTCTTCCTTGGGGTGCCCCAATTCCCACGCCTTCATAATGCATAACTGATCTTTATATAATTGGTGTTATGTATGATAGCATCAAGTCCAACTCAAATCAACTTCTCGCGTAATTAAAGATAAGACTTTCTCAGTCTCTTGGTCATTACATGCATATAAGATCAATCTAAAATCTCACTGATTTGCTTCATTAGTGTTAGGACGTGTTTTGATATTTGAGAAATTCTTGAAAATCCAACACAACATGCACTAACCTCTGATGTGTATAAATATTAGTCGTGGCTTAAGTGGTTACCGCTTTTCCATATTTTGATCTTCGCCTGCAAAACATTCGCCAAGTAATTTTTTTTCTCATTTTTTTGAAGCAAAAAGCTTTCGAATTTTTTTTATTTTCTCTCCGGGAATTTAACCATCACATAAGGTTTTCAATGTCATTCGAATAAATTTCTCGGCGACAAGCAAATAGACAAAGATAACGTGAGATGACTCATTCAAAAGGGACAACTGCAAAGAGTTAAACATGGTAGAAAATGATAGGATAAGATGCGCAATGCGACTTGAAGTTAGAGAAAGGTTGCCGAGATTTCGGCATCCTAACGGGGTGCGTAAACATACGCGAGTTAATAAGGCGTAAAAATACACGAGTTAACAAGGCATAAAAATACGCGAGTTAATAAAGCCTGAACACACGCGAGTTAATAAGGCGTGAACACACGCGAGTTAACAAGGCGTAAACATACGCAAGTTAATAAGGTGTGAACACACGCGAGTTAATAAGGCGTAAACATACGCGAGTTAACAAAGGTTGCCGAGATGTCGGCTTCCTGATGGGTGCGCAATCATATGCGACTTGCACGGAATCAAATCCGATTTGTGCGGAATTATATCCGACTTGCACGGAATCAAATCCGATTTGTGCGGAATTATATCCGACTTGCACGGAATCATATCCGATTTGTGCGGAATTATATCCGACTTGCACGGAATCAAATCCGATTTGTGCGGAAATATATCCGACTTGCACGGAATCAAATCCGATTTGTGCGGAATTATATCCGACTTGCACGGAATTATATCCGATTTGTGCAGAATTATATCTGACTTGCACAGAATCATCTGATTTGGGTAGGGTGTCGAGATGTCAACATTCTAACAGGTATATGCATGCAATCTCATCATGAGTAAATATATGATTCAAATGAGGTGTTCAAAAAAACTCCCTTTTTAAATTTTCCTGTTGTCATGAAAGTGCGGTCCGCAGGCCTTGGCATCCAAGTGGAAAAGCGTCGCTATATTATGATCGGTTCTTTGTAACCGTTGACCATCTTGACATGTCAAGTTTCACTTCATTGCATCTTCTGAGAATTAATCCGACCGATTTTACCTGTCGCAATATGGAAGAGATGTGAGGAAAATATCCAAAGATATATATTGCATGATCGCTCAACATAGATAAAATATCATTCAAACTTGTCATTCATCAATTTAAAAGACAGAGAAAAACTTCCCTTTTGCGATGTCGCGTACGGCAATTAACAATGCAATGGTGACGCATTGTTTTACTATTTTATTTTCTCTCGCAATGTCACAAAGCAAGTCTGGATTGGGGCTCCTCAGGGCCAGATATACCTCGATGATAATCATGATCAAGAATATATATATGCACATTTTTTTTTTTTGAAAATATAGTCATCAATCACATCACTTCGTATCATCCAAATATTTTGAAATGCTAATGATTTTCGATTATAGATTACTTCTCATGAAAGGTATAAAATGAGATATTCACAAAAATTCCATGTAATCGGGATGACAATCATACACCACAGTATAAAAATCATGATTTTTGAGAAGTTTGGACATCTCATTGGAAATTAATCTTTTGTTTAATACTGTTGTCACGATCGTCATTCCGATTTGAGGGCAATTTATGACCGAGAAATAATCTATAATAGAAATGATATGATTGATGACTATATGAGTTTAAAATTCACGATGCAATTAAATGTCAGAAAACATTACTATACAATCTTCAAAAGACAATACTTGAAATATATATACACATAAAAACTAGATTATATAAAAATGAAAATTCTAACATGCAATTATGACGATGCCCCAACCTGTACAGGAGAACTATGAGTTATAAAAAATATATATATAAACATGAACTTGAGAAGAAAAAACAAGCATGAGTAATTGGTTGCTTCACGTAGTGGATGGCTTTGTTCTAGTAGGATGGGATTTCTAGGTTCTCGAACAATCAGCGGAACCTCACCCTCGCAGGGAATCACCCCTATAAAGGATCATGAGCTCATCTGATCATAGAGTTGAGTTTTTTAGGTGCGTACCGGCGGTCCAACCGCTCCGGGCGCATTCCCCTACTAAACTCCCTAAGCTCTTAAAATGCTCAAATTTGAGCATGTGATAGGTAACCAACCTGGTGTGTACAAAATATGCAAAGCATTAATGTAGTCATGCATTAAAAAAAATTGTTTTTTTTTTCAAAATAAACACTGCAAACATGAACAAACAATTAGTCCAGATATAATCATCATAATAATAAAATAACAATGGCAAGACAAACATAAAAAGCCTGAACCCTCAAAATATTCCCCAGCAGAGTCGCCAAAATGTCGGACGTCGGAAATGATCCGGCCCGGCTCGGTTTTATAGGTCCCTTTTGAAAACAACTAATTTCGTATAAAAATGCGGGCAAATATTGAGATTACCCGGGGAGATAATAAAAATAGAGTCGCCACCGACTAATTAAGGCTAGTCAGAATCCTAAAATCTCCTAGGATGTGTTGTAGCAACCTAGGGTTTAAAAATGGTCTGCGTCCAGAGTTATGGGTCCGGGGGTTCGGTTACGTTTTTAAAGCTCGGAAGCTAGAAAAATCGCCCTTTCGGTACTTAGTTTGTCAATTTGCCATTTTTATTTTATTATCATGATTATATCCATAAAAAAGATAAAAATAAGTATTTAACCATATTTAAGAAGAAAAAAAACAGAAACTACAAAGTGATACAATAAGTTAAACAAAATATGTACATGGGCAGATACATAAAATAATAAACGTTAACTAAGTATATATACATAATATGACATAATGCGTGTATGTACAATTGATAACAAAAAAAGAGCATATAATAATAATAATAATAATAATAATAATAATAATAATAATAATAATAATAATAATAATAATAATAATAATAATAATAATAACAGAAAACGTATATAATGCATATATATAAAATAAGTAAAAATGAAAACTTATATATATATAATGGTGATAATAAACAAAATGGAAGCATATATATAATAATAAACAAAAACAAAGCACATATAATAATAAACAAAGAAATGTAAATATTAATATATCGCAAGAACATAACATATAAAATATTATTTATTTAAATACACAAATAAAATACAATATTACCATTGAGAGTTTACCTAAGGTGTCATGAAATGAAATGTCATAATCGGAATCGGAATTACTCAAAACCGACCAATATAACAACACTTTGTTTATATCTCACTCCTCCAATATAAGTAACACTCCAAAATATATATCTGATCCCACCTCTAGCTCATGGTTCTCCCCCTTCCCACGATTTTTAATCCTCTATTTATAGAGAATATATTTTCATATGAAAACCACTTGCAGTATGGGGCATGTATATGGCAGTAGTAATAATATCAGCATGGGAGCGTGGCATTGGTAAGTGTAAAGCTGATCTTCTTCATTCTCTTTAATATTTAATCTTTGTATTTTTTTTTTTTTGTCACTTTTCATTTCATACTTTAAAAATTCATAACTTCTGATCACTATCTGATTGAGTCACGGTCAGTCCCGTTGCATTCGTGATTTTCCGAGCTTCAATTCAAGATCCATGTTGATAGGATTCTGACAAAATGATTCACGCGCTCCATGTCCCGGAACTTTTCCTATAATACATACATACTTAAATTAGATATATATACACATATATTTATATATATAATAATCGGGTGTTCACAGACTGCTTGGGTGTTGTTCTAACAGCCCACGGCACGTTTTCAAGCTTATCTAGCCAATGACCCTGCAAGCCGTAGACTCTCTTCTTCAAGCCATCCATCACGATCTTGTTGGCTGATTCGACTTGGCCGTCTGAGCATGATGGACGGAAGCTATCCGATGCTCAATGTTCAATTCCTCTAGGTACTCCTTCAACTGAGCCCCATTGAACGGAGGGTCATTATCGCTGATCAACACTCGAGGAACCCCATACCGGGATATGATCTGAGTTTGAAGAAACTTGAGGATCTGCTGCCCCGTTGTCTTGGCCAACGCCTTAGCCTCTATCCACTTCGAGAAGTAATCGATGGCCACGAGTAAATACTTGCACTGACATTTCGCTTGTGGAAGAGGTCCCACCAAGTCAATGCCCCACTGCGCGAAGGGCCAAGCACTCCTGATGGACATTAAGTCCGCGGCAGGAGCCACGATATTCGGAGCGTACCTCTGGCATGCATCACAGGATTGGACCATCGTTGTTGCCTCCTTGTTCATCGAAGGCCAATAGTAGCCTAGATTCAACGCCTTCCTCACAATGGATCGGGCCCCTTCATGACAGGCCGCGATTCCCTCGTGCAGCTCTCTTAGGATCCGATTCGTATCAGGCTCCGCCACACATTTCAGAAAAGGCTTTACGTGCCCCCTCTTGTATAACTGGTTGTCCACCATCACGTAGTTGCTCGCGATTCAGCGTAACCTAACAGCTGCCACTTCATCATCGGGGAGTGCCCCCGTAGTCAAGTATGTGACCATCGGGGTCATCCAGGTGGGTTTCTCTTCTTCCTCCGATCCTGCTTCAATGGCGCAAACCTCTGATGGATCGATGGTTGAGATAATTACTCTCTCCAGAAAGTGCACCTTCCGATTCTCTTCGGGGGCCACTCCCAGAGCAAACTTGCTTAAGGCGTCTGCCTCCGCATTTTCTTCCCTCGGGATTGCCTCGATGTCGAAGCTTTTGAAGCTTCCCTTCAAAGTCTGCACCTCGTGCAAATACTTCTTCATTGTCGGGCTCTTGGCTTCATAATTCCCCTGGACTTGATTCACGATCAAGCTGACATCACACTTCACTTTTAAATGATCGACTCCCGTACCCTTGGCAATTTTAAGGCCCGTGATGAGAGCCTCATACTCCGCTTCATTGTTGGTGGCCCTAAACGTCAAGGCCAAGGCATATCGCAAGGGGTCACCTCCACCGGGCGGTATCAATACGAATCCTGCCCCCGATCCTTCTACACTTGATGAACCATCAGTGTACATCTCCCAAGTATTCTCCTCATTTGGCTGTTCTGGCTGTTCTGCTATCGGGACCTCCATGGTTGCCCCCTCTACATGACCCGCTTCTTCTAGATCGGGTGCTGTAGACTCAGCTATAAAATCCGCCAATGCCTGGCCCTTAATAGCGGTTCTCGGAGCAAAATGAGTACGGAACTCCGTAAGCTCGATGGCCCATTTCACCAATCTCCCCGACGCCTCCGGTCGGTTCAAAAAGTGCTTCAATGGCTGATTAGTTAACACCGTAACCTCGTGGGCATGGAAGTAAGGTCGTAGCTTTCGAGCAGCAACAATCAACGCAAAGAGACACTTCTCAATAGCGGGATAATTCATTTCTGATTTGGCAAACGCCTTGCTTACATAATAAACAGGCACTTGGTTGCCCTTGACAATCTTTATTAAAACAGAACTAACAGCAACTTCAGAAACAGCCAAATAGAGATAAAGCGGCTCGCCTGGAACCGGCTTCGCCAACGGCGGGAGGGTACGGAGGTGCTGCTTGAGTGCTTGGAATGCCTCCTCGCACTTGTCGGACCATTCAAACTTCTTGTGGGCCCTTAGCACATCAAAAAACGGCATGGCTCTGTCACTCGCCTTGGATAGGAATCGGTTCATCGCGGCCAACCGGCCATTCAACACTTGGACCTCCCGATGGGTCTTCGGAGACTGCATCTCCTCGATTGCTCGCAGCTTCTTGGGATTCACCTCGATCCCTCTTTGGCTCACCATGAACCCTAGGAATTTCCCCGAGTTCACCCCGAAAGCGCACTTGTCCGGATTCAAACGAACCTGATGAAACTTCATCCGCTCAAACGCCGTCGCCAAGTTTTGGACATGGTCTCCTGCCTGTCGGGACTTCACCAACATGTCGTCCACATAAGCCTCCATGGTCTTTCCCAGCATGTCTCCGAACAACTTGTTCACCATCCTCTGGTAAGTGGCTGCAACATTGATCAGTCCGAAGGGCATAACGTCGTAGTGATAGACGTCACTATCAGCATAGAAAGCTGTGTGAGGGGCATCCTCCTTCGCCATCTTGATCTGGTTGTACCCGGAATAAGCGTCCATGAAGCTCAGCAGCTCATGTCCCGATGTGGCATCCACCAACTGGTCAATCCTCGGGAGCGGATAGCAATCCTTCGGGCAGGCCTTGTTCAAGTCGCGGAAATCGACACACATCCGCCATTTCCCATTACTCTTTCTTACCAGGACTGGGTTAGCGACCCAAGTCTGGAATCGGAGCTCCTTGATGAATCCAGCGTCGAGCAGTCTGCCCACCTCTTGCTGGATCGCGACCCTCTTATCCGCGCCCATCAGGCGCCTCTTCTGTGCGATAGGTTTGATCGCGGGATCAATCTTCAGTTCATGCACAATTACGTCGGGGCTGATTCCTGGCATATCACTCGGTGACCAGGCAAACAGCTCCTTGAACTCCTTCAGGAGCTCGATCAAGTCTCGGGCTCTTTCCTCCGACAAAGCAGACCCAATCTTCACCTTCCTTCGAGGTCCATCAATCTCAACCTCTCTCAGATCCTCCATAGGGGCATGACGCCCAAACTCCTCTCGAGGATCGGCATCAGTTTGCAGGACAGCCATGGCTTCCCTTCTTCTCCTTCTGGTGGCATTAACATAACACCTTCGTGACGCCACTTGGTCACCCTTGACCTCTCCGACCCCATTGTCAGTCGGGAACTTCATCTTCTGGTGGACGGTTGAAGCAACTGCCATGAGAGGGTTGATGGTGGTCCTCCCTATAATAGCGTTATACGTTCCCGCCGATTCTACTACAACGAAATCCACGTTCCGCCGTTCCATCTTCCAGCCACTACCAAACTCCAACGGTAAGGTAATCATTCCCAACGGATAGGAAGTAGATCCAGAGAATCCCACCATCGGGAAGTTCACCTGCGTCAGGTCCTTCTTCGTCTTTCCCATGGCCTCCAGGGCGTCCATGAAAAGAATGTCGGAGGAGCTCCCTCCGTCTATCAGGATCCGCTTCATCTCGAATCCGTCCACGTCCAGGGTCACGACCAAGGCGTCATCGTGGGGGCTCTCCACGCCTATGAAATCCTCCGCTGAGAAAGAAATCACCATTTCTTCCTTTATAGTCCACGACCGGGACCTCATCCCTAACACCACAGCAGCAGAGATGCGGGAGGCATAATTCTCCCGAGAAGCGGAGGTGTCACCTCCTGCTGCCATTCCTCCGTGAATGACGTTAATGGTCCCCCGCCTCTCCTTACGGGCACCAGAACCAGAGGCTTCCGGCTCAACCTTCTTCTTCTTTGGAGATCGATCACGGGACTTGGAACGGGACCGCGACCGAGTTTTGGAACGGGATTGGCACCGTCCCCTCCCGACAAACTTCTTCAGCTTCCCCTTCTGGATCAGCTTCTCTATCTCCTTCTTCAGCTCCCGACAGTTATCTGTGTCGTGACCATTAGCTCGATGGTAGCGACAGTAACGATCCGAGCGTCCTCCTAAGAACTCACCTTCTTTTCTCGGGGGGTATCGAGCGAGACCCTACCGATCCATCACAGCTAGCACGGAGGTCATCGAGCTATTTATGGGAACGCTACGACCTTCGCGGTTATCCTTCTTCGGAGGACGCTTGTCCTCCCTTCTCTCGGGGCGACCACGGCTCCTACTTCCCTCCGATTTGTCACTCCCTTGCGATCATCCGACAGCTTGGACGATGTCTTTCCTCTTCCCGACTTCGGAGGATCAAGCTCTCCGGCAGCAATCTTTGACTCCTAGACGTCGATTTGCTGCTTCACCCTCGCTTGCAGGGCCTCCATACTCCATACAGCCTTCGCGGCTACGATGTGCATCAGATCGGAACCATACGGAGCAGTTAGGTTCCGAAGGAAAGTGCGGATGGTCTCTCCCTCCGATATCTCCTCATCGATCTCCGCGACACTAGCAGTGAACCGTTGGTAGTAATATGCCAACGATTCATCGGATCTCTGCACCACCTGGGTCAAAGACCTCACACTCTTCAGGAGACGCCTACGGCCTTGATATTGCTTGATGAAGCGATCGTGCATATCGGCCTAGCACGTAATACTTCCCGGCGGTAGGCTGAAAAACCAGGTCATGGCCCTTTCTCCAAGGGTGATCGGGAACAGCGAACACACGAGGTCATCATTCGAGGTCCTACCCATACAGGCCTGAACATGCCTCTGAACATGGCGGACCAGGTCTCCTTCACCATCGTACTCCTTGATGGTCGGGATGCCTAGCCCTGGCGGGGCGACTGTATCTAGCAGCCGTGGAATGAAAGGGTGAGTGGATCGATCCCTTAGCTCCGATGTCATTTGCTTCTGGTCACCCATGCAGGTTGACAATTTTACCACCTGATCGAGGGTAATGGGGCCATTCAGGGGAATGGTCCTATGTTGCACTGGTCCGGGACCATCCACCACGAACTTCTCCGAGCGCGCGGGTTCCTTACCCCTACTCCTGGGCTGAACCTCCTGAACCTCCTGTTCTTCTGGAACCACTCTTGGAGGAGGTGGAGGCAATTTTTCTCGCGGAGGCAACTCCTCTGCCCTCCTGGCAGCTTCTCTCTTGAACAACAGAGCCTCCATGGCCGCCAAGAACATAGGCATAGCATCTGCTACCGCCTTAGCCAACTCTGAGTTTGAGGAAGAACCTACCTCCCTCCGCGGGATTTCTTCTCTGTGCCCCACTGGGTTTGGGGGAGCATCCACCTCCCTTCGCGGGATATCTTGCCTGTTCACCTCTGTGTCTCGGACTGAGACCTCATAAGCATCACCATGCCCCCCTGTTTGAGAAGCAGCGGGGTGCTCACCTTGTTCAGCAGCATGCTCCAGCAACGGGGAATTCACAGTTCCAGCGGGGCGAGAACTGCCGGCCTGGACTTGCTTCTTCTTGCCACCACCGGCCATTGATCTGGTAGAAACTATTTTGGCTTTTCGTTAGGTTCCCACAGACGGCGCCAATGTTGGATCACGGGCGAAGCTCCGTTACGTTCTTGACGGAAAGCTTGAACTCCTGGGCTTCGCGTAATCCTGCAAAAGGGGATGACCTGGGTGGTGACCCAGAATCCCTCTCCGATGCCTAAATGAGTATGTGATCAATGGGGTGGTAAGAAATAATCTAAGTTCGTATTAGAATCTGTCTTTTCTGAGGTAACTTCCTCCTTTATATAGGAGGGGAAGTTACTCAGTTACCTGTGACCGTGGCTGGCCGTTTTACCCATGATTCCGTATATCTCGTTCGGGATTCCGTATATCTCGCCCCACGCTCCGCGTATCTCGCCCATACTCCGCGTATCTCGAGCACGCCCTGCGTATCTCGGGGGAGGTTATCTGTATCTTAGCCGTCTTCCCACTACTCTATCTAGTAGGCGGGTTTCTCGGTCTTATCCTCTGATCACAAGTCCCGACTCCTATCGGGGACTCCAGAGTTATCTCATTCTAGATCACCACCCAGGACCCTTTGTCTCACGAGATAGGTCCAGCCTCCTCGGGGCTTTGTTATCGGGGCCTTTACTAAGGCATATCGGGGCCTACTCAGAGGCTTCTTGTCGGGAGCATTCAGCTCATGTATCGGGACCGATCTCGTCGGGACCCTTCATACTGGGCTTCTGGACCTTCCAGGTCTTTCACAAGGCCCACCAGGATTTACTCGCCGTCCATTGACTGTTAACGGGGCTAACGATTACATCGGAACCCATCACCTCTGAGGAGGTGTCGTGTATTAGTATCCTTGGGATGGCACTCCATGTTGCACATCTTCCCCATGTGGTCGTCGAGCCATTGGGGTCGAGGTAGTGGAAGACTCACCCCCAGCTGGGTGTGATGGTCCTCCTTGGTGGTTTGCCTGAGATGCTTGTGGGGTTGTCTGACTTGCAGGGGGTATAGGCTGCTCCTGGGGGTTATGTTTTCTTGCCGGGGGTACCGGCTGTCGTGGTGGATCTGCTAGCTGTCCTCCTTGATTGTTTGGCTTGTTGCCCCCGGAGGACGGTTGTCTCTAGATGGTAGACTGTTCGTCATTGCTCTCGTGATAGCCAGGCTTTTTTTTCAAAACCCACGGACGGCGCCAAGTGTTAGATCATGTCCCTCGGGTCGTCGGGTCTCTGATCCGAGTGGCACTTCTCACGGGTAAATTGCTTTCTTGGATGATCCGTTGACTAGTAAATGTGATCCGTCGGCTCCACGTGGTCCGTCGTCTCGCTCCCTGCCGACCTGCACAAGGGGCAATATCGAGCACGGAGAGAGGGGGTGGTGCTTGATGTGCCCTCTCTGATGCATAAGTCAGTCTGAGATTCTTAGAGAGATAAAGTAGAGAGAAGGCAGAGCTTAAAATGTGTAAAGATGCGACATGACGATGATGAATAGAACATCATCAGTATATATAGGTTTTGGGGGGGGGATTAAGGTGGCTTAATGACACCGTTAATCCTTAAGCGTACTTAAATAATCACATAACGACAGCATTAGACCCTTGAAGCATGGAGAGGTAGGCAAAATTATCTAAGTGTCGGACAGGTAGAAAAGGATGTGGAGACCCTCGGGGTCGGACAGGAAGTCCGACCCCCGAGGCCTTAGAATCGGGTGAGGCCACCCAATTTTTCCTAGGAGGGATTGGGTGAAGCCACCCGATCTTTCCTAGGAGGGATTGGGTAAGGCCACCCGGTCTCCCCTAGGTGAGACCAACGGATCGGTCCGGACGAGTACTTTGGCTTGTCCGGGCCGTTCGCGTTATAAGTGAAGTGCTCGGGTCCAAGTTTCGATTTATAATCGTAAGTGGGGTGATCAAAGTAGGACAATCCAGATGGAGACGGGTTCAAATTAGGCGTATATCCATCACTTACTAGGGGCAAAACGGACTTTTGTACACTTTGCTCCTCCTATAAATAAAGGGTGTTAGGGTATTATTTGGGGTAATTCACAATTCCTCCTAAGTGGTGATTTGAGAGAAAACCATCCCCCATAGACACAAGTTTCGACCGAACCACTTCACCACCAAGGGTGTGCCAATTTGCTTAGAGCAAAACACTCCGGAGATCCGTCCCTGCCAAGAATCGACCAGAGGCTTTGCTGTGGAGCTAATACCGCGTAGGACTTCCTTAACAAGAACTTCTACGGGTTCCGTTTGGTGGATCGTGAACTCCCTCAGCAGGATCCTTGGGACAACGGAAAATGTTTGAGGTATGTGCATATCTTCCGCTACGTAATTCTAATTACAAGCATGTACCTTGTTTATGTTTCCGTAGTAATCTGCCCTGTACTCCAACAGTGGTATTAGAGTCTTAGTTAGAAGTTCTTGATTTTGATAAATTGATGTTCGTGAAAAATTGAGTTTCTGACCGAAATTTTGAAAATATAAACTTTTAAAAATTTTGAAAATTTTAAGTTGATGTGCCGAAATTTTCATGATGTTCTTAGTAAAATTTGATGTTCATAATCTTCAAGAAAAATTGGACTTTTATCAAAATCAAACATTGGATTGTACATCTTATTAAAATTTGATCTTGAAATTTGACCACTTGCCTCAAATTATGTGTTTCGGCCGAACCCTAAAGGAATTACAAGGTAATTTTTTTTTCTTAGGCCCCAAGTAATGTGTATTTCAGCCGAATTGTTAGGGTTATTGTTTACCATATTTTAATTTTTATTAAAGGTAGCAATATATCTATAATTGGAAACTAGGCTCACATTAAATATATGGAAATATATATAACTATCAATATATCTAACTAATTTATAGGAATTGAGATATTATTGATAGATTTAGTTACCTAAAATATTAAGAAGATATATTTTCATATATTTGTTTCCTTATTAAAAATATTGAAAATAAAATATATATATATATATATATGTATGTGCCGAAATTTACATATATATATATATATATATATAGTTGATTGATTTTGTCTTATAGATAGAATCTTGGCAATTAATGTATATATTTATTATGTGTGCCGAAATATATATATATGCAATATTATAATTTATTTTACATAGTAAATTATTGGAGGCTAAGTTAAGTTTTTAGTGGACTTTAAAACCCTATTTAGCCCACAAGATTATTTCAGTCCAACCTATGTGATTAATGGGCCAGTCCAATTTGCTAAACCGTATAGGAATAAAACCAAACCGGGGTAACTAAGTGGACCTAACCGAACCCTATTTTATTGGACCGGTTCGGACCGAACCAGATTTACTGGACCGAACCAAACCGGACCGAAATTGAATGAACCGAACAGGATTTTTCAAAATCTAATTCAAGTCAATTAATAAAATAGGATGGTCAAGTTTTAAAATCCAAATGTTTTTGAACTTTAATTAGTCTACACAGTGCTCGAAGGTTTAAAACTTTCATGTTTTTATTAAACCTTAATGCCTAGTTTCGATTATGGGGATAGATCTCGGAAATGAATGATTTAGGGACTTGATTAATTAGATGGCTGAATTTCAATTGTTTACTTTTCGTCACATATGTTTATTAGAACTGTTGTCTTGACTATGTCAATCTAGCTGGATGTTGGTGGCAGAGCCCTAGTTAAATATATGGTTTGCGCACTAGGACAGACATGTTGTGATGGTTACGATTGCCTAGGATTCATGTCTAGAAACACGCATGATTGATTGTAAGCATGAATTGCAAGTCAGCCCCTAATATTTTAAATATTTTAAAAACAAAAGCCAATCGCCAAATATGCATGTTTGATGTGGAAGTTTACATGTATGACACGTATGCTTGAATGTTGAGGATGTAGCTGCATGTGATAGTTTACTTGGAAAGTAGAATTATGTATATGCTAGCATGAGTTCCTCGGAACATTAAACGCATGACGCGTATGCATGATGTGTGGTTTGGTTGATGAACTTTGGTCTGCTATGATAATTTACTTGTGAAATAGAATTATATAGGCATGCGTAAGTTCATCGGAACATTTTTAAATACAAAAGGGCCTTGGGAAAGCCAAGATCGGGTATGCTTATTTCAAAGTTCTCGTTCTGGTAATTTGCGAATAAAACCGTTTTTAAGAGACTGATCTATTGGATTGAAGACGACGGTAATGTGAACTCTTTAAAAAAAATACCTTCCCTCGGTTTACTGGCGTTCGGTTGGTTTAGATGGCTGTGGAATCATTATTTGTCGTATTCCATCTTAATAGATATCCGATGTATTGAATTCTTTCTCAGAATGTTATTGTCACCCTGATTATGCATGATTATCAACGTGTTAGTTTTTATGACTGGGTCAATATGCTTCTATGAACCTCACAATCTGGATGGTATGAATTATGATGAATAGAAAGAAAGTGTTGAGGAAATCCTTATTGCTGCGAATGTTGATGACCGAATCAATCCAAAAGCAAATATGATCGAAACGGACGAATAAAGAACTCCAACCCCTACAACAACAAGAAAAGTTTGAGGAATGATCGGACAGCACGAGAATTAATTTACTCGAAACTGTCACTTGAAGCAGGGGAGGCGTTTATTGAGAGCAGCGCATTGTATATTTGGTGTGCCATTCGCCTTCTCTACGGTGGATGGAAGGCCGCTGAAGCAGAAGACCTCATGGAAGAATACTATAGTATTCTATGCAGTGATGACGGTGTTATAACCGCTCATGATCCCGCTGACGAAGTAGACGTATGGACAAGAGCTCGGAAAGTAATGAAGATGTTTCCTCTTTCATGAGTTGCTGACGATGATGGACTCACATGTCTGATCGCAACGATCAAGACGATCGTGGATCTGTACGAAGCCAACCATGAGGAAGGAAACACCTTCAAATAAACCGAGTCATTCGATGCCAGATTCGACGGTCTTCGGAAATGCTTGGCTAAACCCATCAACAAAAAGTCTAAACGATGGTCCGGTGCAAACCACCGTTGATTCATGTGCGCTAATAGGCACGCCTCGTTTACCACACACATAGAACTGAAAGATGTTTTATTTGATGCAATACATATGATCATATTCACTTGTGAATTCTTTCAGATGGAACGCTGAACGTGGTCGAGACTGCTTGTCTATCTTACCTTCTTTGAAGCTTCAATCTATGATCAGAATCCTTATTATTGTTATTGATGGATTTCCTATTTTTTTCGTTTAATGTTTGAATTTTGGTTGATTAAGATTTGGATTTATTGAATAAAGTAATTTCCATTCTATTTGAAATGAGATCTACTTGTCAAAATTAATCGACCCAATAAAACGGGATCGATCCGAAACGAAGTTAAAACAGAAAAAATCGACCAAGATGGTCGGATCAAACATGAGTACTCACACTCATTCATCTAAATATCGCGAAACATCGAAATAACATTAATATCCATCGATTGGGTAGTTCTAAGGGCGGACCGGTTTATTTCTTTCTTATTTGTTAGTACTCCATTATATGATAATTTCCGTAATGATGAACATGTTTGACACCGATTGGATTAAATTAAAATAAACTGAATTTTTGGAAACGAAACGATTTAAACCATGGGAGAGAACCTGGAATAGGCGCCACAGGCGAGTGTACCTCGAAAGATGGAACACATCGTTTTCAAAGTACGAATTTAATGATGAAGTGTTTTGATGAATGAATGCTGAATTTTCATTTGCCTCCCTCTTTTTGGGAATAATTCATTCAATGCTTACACGATGAAAAGAGGTATGCTTCGCGAGCTACCACAAATTCGTTAAGTATAAAACTGACGCATAAGGCGAAAGCCCAATGCACAGTTCAAAGATGACCAAGTCTTTGGGATGAATTAGCCAATGAAAAGGATGATGTCGGTAAAATGAATCTCCCTCTAAATGCCTTGAACGAGAAGTTTGGAAAAAAATTCACATCGATAACACACTTCATCAACAAAATTTGTCAAACACGTCGCCATAAAAAAAAAGCTAAAAGGAGTGATAATGAGTTAATTCTTATCATCATGCGACATTAACATGCGCATTAAACAAGTATTTGAACCGAGAGTATTATGACTACTCTTAGAGGATACATGTTTAAATTAGCTTGTGATAATGGTGCCGTGGTCGAACATGAGGCGTTACATGCCTTGAGGACGAATTTTCAACGCTTGGTGAAATCAAAACAGACGAAGTCTTGATCGAATTGGAGCAAGATAACGATGATAGTCAGGTCCCACTTACTTCGAGTGGGAGATTTAAGGCAGCAACGCAAGTGAATGAAATGGAAAATGAGGACGGAGACATTTTCATAGTAAATCCAGTGGGATGACACAATCCTAGCACAGAAATCACTGTTGCTGCAGGTGCGAATCAAGTTGAACCTGATAATCACGTTGCCGGACCGCTGGATGAAAATCCAATAATACCACAACTACCCATTGTTCCCAGTGGGAGTGGATTAACCAACTTGGTTCCGAGACCGAGAGGTCATCCAAGAAAAATTGTAGGTCAAGGTTCCAGCACTACTCTTGTTCCAGTAAGAGTGATTCTCCGATAGAAATCATTATTCCAAGTGGAGCAATGTTCATACTCAAGATGGGATTAACGAGCCTAGACGAAGTCAAAGGCATCGAACTTCTCTCAAGAAGTATCCCATCGAGAAGGGTGAAATATTCACCCTAACTTCTCTTGACGAACCAGTGACAGTTCAACAAGCGTTGAAAGGACCTCGAGCGAAGGAATGGAGGAAAGCAATGGATGAAGAAATCGCCTCAATGAAAGCCAATTATGTATGGTCTTTAGTTGATTTACCAGCTAACCGCTGGGCCATAGGGGCGAAGTGGGTTCTGAAACTGAAACTCACTGTTGATGGAATTCTCGAGCGATACAAAGCTCGACTAGTTTTGAAAGGATACACCCAGCTTCACAGAGTAGACTTTAATGAGACTTACTCACAGACTGTGAGGTACACAACAGTCAGGGCAATCCTAGCCCTGGTCGCATGCCTCGATTTGGAGCTGCACCAAATGGATGTTAAGACCGTTCCTCCAAGGAAACCTGGAGGAAGAGATCTACATGGAGCAACCGAAGGGATTCATTACTCCTGGCAACGAACATAAAGTTTGTAAACTCCAAATATCCATTTACGGTCTTAAAGAATCGGCTCGGCAATGGTACCGCAGGTTCCACGAGGAAATCATTGGAAACGGATTCGTGAATCTCCACGAGGATCCATGCGTGTATACAAAGACCTCCGACTCTAAGTATGTCATCTTAACTATGTACTTGGATGACATATGTAGGGTTACGATTAAAAACGACGTGACTAGAATAAATTTAAGCACGTTTAAAAGGCGAGATCGATAAGTCATCAATCAACCTTGTTCAAAATAATAAAATAAAGGTAAAAGGTCGACGATCACATTCGAAGAAGTCGACTTCCAGAGTATGATTAACAAGATAAAGGCGACTAGGCTGCCTAAAGCCCTTCCCTATTAAAGAGTAAGTCGAGTCGACAATCGAAGTCTCATAAAAAAACCCTTCCTCTTAAAGAAAGGGACAGGTGGCAACCTACTTCAGCCGCCTTAAGAAGCAAACCTTCCTCCCAAGAAAGAGCGTAGGTGGCGACCTGCTTCCACCGCCAAAGGAAGAAACCTTCCCAGCTAAGGAAAGATGAGGTGGCAACTTGCTTGTCGCCTACTTAAGCCGACTCTGGACAGAAACTCTTCCCAGAGGGTAGCCGCCATATAAAGTCGGTAATATCTCCCGATAAATAGGGTTACATTCTAAAACATTAGGTTAAGTTTTTCTTAATAATTCATATTATTCTCTCCAAATTCATTACTGACTTAAGTTTCGGAGTGGAATCAGGGGCCATCCCCACCCCTTTTCAGGTCCTCGCCTCACACAAAGCCTCAAAAGGAAACTAAGTACTCAAGAGGTCAAAAAAGATACCTAAGAGAGCTAGCATGCGGCGATATCTCGAAGTCCGTTACCCAAAGTTCAAAGCCACGTCATTTTGATCCCAACATTTGGCGCCGTCTGTGGGAAACTGATAAAAAAGTCATGGCCTCCGAGAAGAATAAGATGCCAAGCCCCGTTATAGAGGAGATGAGAAACACTCAAGTAAATCCCACCACCTCAAGTCCAACACCCAGAGAAGACCCACCCGCGCCTCATGCTAACGGCACTGGTGGTGAAGAGAATCTCAGTCATACCAAGTCATTACCCAATCTCGAGGAAGCAAGAACAGTCCCTCCGACTTTCCCTCGGGAGATAATGACGACCTTCATAGCCTTTTGGAACCAGACCTAAGCGGGAACTGTTCCTGATAAAAAGGAACCGACTCGAGAAGCCTCCCAGAAGGAAGAGGTGGCCTCTAGTGTGAAGATCGTAGAAGAAAATCTCTTGGAGAAAGAGGTTCCCAAAGCTCCTGAAATCGAAACGGCGAGCAAGGGCCCTGTCCTATTCACTATAGGACAGGTAGAAGAATTGTTGGAAAAGAAGAGAAGAGGAGCGAATGATCTACTTATTGTTCGCGACCACACTTCTCATCCTTTCTCCAAGAGGCTATTCAACGCTCGAGTTCCTCCACAAGTATTTTCGAGGAACATCGATGATTACACGGGCGAGGGAGACCCGGTTCGCCATATCAACGCCCATAACTCCTCTCTTTTGGGAAGAGAGGCAACTCCGGACCATTACCACTACAAGAAAACATATCTTTAGTGATAAATATTGTGTGATAAAAGTATAAATAGTCACTAAAAAAAACATTCAGTGATAAAATATAAATTGCGGCCACTAGTATATATTAGTGTCTATTATTAAGTGGGAAGTAAATATTAGTCACAAATTTTATGTATTTTGTGGCCAAATAAAAATCAAATTGACAATTTTTTTTTCCATTTAACAGAAAAACATTTTTTAATAAAAATCATACGTAGTTGGTTGAATAACGTAAGTCACACAAATTTGTATTTTCATTTAATACTTCAAAATAATTGAAGTTTCTTTATTTTTCTAAAAAATTTCCATTAAAACTTGATTTCGTTTCAAATTTCAAATATAGTTTTATGGTAAAAATTCGTGGTAAAAAATTTACTGAGGCAAATATAATCAATATCAATGCAAATTTAATGTAACTAATCTCTAAATAGAAAATAATAATTAATTGATTTTATTATATATATATATATTATTACTAATTTTAGTTATTATTTATTGTAGATAACGATTAAATATATTAGTTTTTTTTTTGCCAAAATTAAATATATTAGCTAACAGTAATATTATAATAATTATTATTATTTTTCTTGCCATGCATATCAACTATTCCAAATTAACCTCCAAGAAAAACTGCGACAGTTATCATCCTATATCTTCCTCAAACTTCTCCTAAAATCTCTAGATTAGTGGTTGCCACAACACATGAGTATATGCTATTATGCGTCCTAATTATCTCTACTCAACTCATTTTCCTCCACTTTCCTCTAAAAACTTCTCTTATTCATCTGAAACTCAAGAATCTCTGAGTGATCTACATCATCCACTGTCTCGAATTCCGCAGTCCCTCCTGCTCTTCTTTTTTGTCAGTCTCTTCTTTACTTCTAGAATATCAGTCTTTTAAGCCCAAGTTTATCGACATATGATTTTTCTCATTTCTGGTTCCCACATCTTAAATGTATCGGGAGAGTTCTCAATGCTGTTGACTCGAAGAAAACTTCACTAAGGTTTTCAGCACTATCCACTTCTTTTTAGCGCAGCGATATCGAAGAGAATAGTACGATTAAATGAGATACGAGGTCAACTTTTTGCCTTCACCATTGGCAAGTCCTCCTTCTGGATGTTCTTGTGAACGCCATGAATCAAGAGAAGAGCTAGGGCGAAGTAGATGACCGAAACCAGTGAAAGCAGCGATCGGATCTTGGAGAATCCATTATAGTATATTTTTTTTTTCAATGTTTATTTGGAGTTATGCGTAGTAAAATCCTATTAACTATTTGTATCTCTCTTTTATATATATACACATATTGTTGATAACAAATACAAGATATACGAAGTACAATGGTATGTTAATTTGTGAATGTTTTCTGGACTAGAAATTTTCGTTCATTTCTTTTAATTTATAAAAGTTAAATATAAATGTTCAAATCCATAAATAATGAAATTGACATATAATGGCTAGTTGATTTTGTTATTTTAACAAATTGTGACTAATTATTTTTATCACAAATTATTTATATGTTTAGTGATTATTTATTATTATCACAAATCCATCATTGTTTTAGTGATTGTTTGGTCATTTGGTCACTATTTCATTTAGCAATGGAGTTTATTATGACTACCTTGTGACGTTTTTAGTTTGGTCACTGATTGATTTAGTGACTATTTTTAGGACATTTGTGACCATTATCTCTATCACAAAAGACTTGTTCTACTGTAGTGTACGTGGCGCTCTTCCCAACATGGGAATCACCTGGGAACAAGGAAAGATCTTAACCCTTATCCAGCGAGGTATACCCCTCTTACACATAATGTGGCGGTGGTACTTAAAGAAATGGAGAAACTTCGTCTAACCAACCCACCTCCGGCGAGAAAGAACATGATGGGTCATCAGATAAATGCCTATTGTCGATGTCACCAAACAAGGGGGCACGACACGAATGAATCTACCATATTGAAGCAAGATATTGAGACCCTCATTCAAAGAGGTAAACTTCTAAAATTTGTCGAGAAGCCTCCCAATACCCCAAAGAAGCGAAGTCGTAGCCCGAGGGAAAATTCTCGATCCCCCCTCATGACCATCTCGCCCCCATTCAAAGAGGGACAATGAATGTATCACGGGAAGATTCGCCTCAGGAGGGGGAAAAAATTCAGCCCGAGAGGTATATGCGGCTCAAATATCCACGACGTCAGTAATGGGAAAAAGACCTCGAGAACCTGAGCTCGAGATTATTAGCTTCAGCGCCAGCGATCTGTTGAAGGTGGATCAGCCGCATGAAGACGCCTTGGTGGTTACTCTCCTTATATCCACGTACAGGGTTAAAAGGTTTCTTATTGACAGTGGAAGCTCAACAAACATACTCTTCTATCAAGCATTCCTACGATTAGGATACACCAGAAGGGATCTAAAGAAAGTCAACTTCCCTTTAATAGGCTTCGCAGGGGAAACCATTTAACCCATGGGGGCTATTCGACTAACTACTATTTTGGGAAAAGGTGAAAAGTTTTTACAAGTGGATATACTCTTTGTAGTGAAATTGTCCCGTCGACGGCGCATCAAGTAATGAAATTCTCGACACCAAAAGGAATTGGTGAGGTTCAAGGAGATCAAGCTATGGCGCGGCACTGTTACAACACGTCGACAAGACGCTCAGAAAAGTTATAGTAAGCTTCTAAAGTAGATGCCTTTTTATTATGACTAATGTTTCGAAGTCTCTTTTTTTTTTTGTAATATCCAGGAGACGATGAATAAATATGATCCCTCGAGATCCCTTTTTCTTTACAATAAAAATCGTTCCAATATTACCATCATAAATAGGCTTACAAATCGATTGTCGATCTTATGTGCCCAAAATGGCAATAAAGCCTAGGTACGGAGACAACTCGATCGAAGAATCAAAGGTCTACAAACCGATTGTCGACCTTATGTGCCCAAAATGGCAATAAAGCCTAGGTACGGCGACAACTCGATCGAAGAATCAAAGGTCTACAAATCGATTGTCGACCTTATGTGCCCAAAATGGCAATAAAGCCTAGGTACGGCGACAACTCGATCAAAGAATCAAAGGTCTACAAATCGATTGTCGACCTTATGTGCCCATAATAGCAATAAAGCATAGGTACGACGACAACTCGATCGAAGAATCAAAGGTCTACAAATCGATTGTCGGCCTTATGTGCCCAAAATGGCAATAAAGCCTAGGTACGGCGACAACTCGATCAAAGAATCAAAGGTCTACAAATCGATTTTCGACCTTATGTGCCCAAAATGGCAATAAAGCCTAGGTATGGCGACAACTCGATCGAAGAATCAAAGGTCTACAAATCGACTGTCGACCTTATGTGCCCAAAATGGCAATAAAGCCTAGGTACGACGATAACTCGATCGAAGAATCAAAGGTCTACAAATCGATTGTCGACCTTATGTGCCCAAAATGGCAATAAAGCCTAGGTACGGTGACAACTCGATCGAAGAATCAAAGGTCTACAAATCGATTGTCGACCTTATGTGCCCAAAATGACAATAAAGCCTAGGTACGACGACAACTCGATCGAAGAATCAAAGGTCTAAAAATCGATTTTCGACCTTATGTGCCCAAAATGGAAATAAAGCCTAGGTACAGCGACGACGCGATCGAAGAATCAAAGGTCTAAAAATCGATTGTCGACCTTCTGTGCCCAAAATGGCAATAACATCTAGGTACGGTGACAACTCGATCGAAGAATCAAAGGTCTACAAATCGGTTGTCGACCTTATGTGCCCAAAATAGAAATAAAGCCTAGGTACGGCGACAACTCGATCGAAGAATCAAAGGTCTACAAATCGATTATCGACCTATGTGCTCAAAATGGCAATAAAGCCTAGGTACGGCGACAACTCGATCAAAGAATTAAAAGATCTACAAATCGATTGCAGACCTTATGTACCCGAAATGGTGGAAAAACCTAGGTACGTCGACAACTCGATAGAATATCAAAGTTGACGTCTACAATATTAACAATCGACGCTATTTGCACGAAACAGTAATGAAGTTTAGGTACGTCATATATTCATCAAAATTTGCAAGTGATGGAACCTTTTATTATAAAGAGAGATTTCTGACATAAGGGATCGATCTTAAAAGAAGCGTCCTAGAAAGTAACTGTTTACAAAGCCTTTTTCCCTTAGAGGAAGAAACAACAAAATTGTCATCCCCTTAAGTGGGGATCTCTAAAAACTGCTGAAGAAGAGGAACTTGAGAAAAAGGGAAGTCGGGTTGATACGCTCTCAGATTGGCTATGTTAGGTTATAAAGTCTAGGTCAACGGGTCGTCAATCTAGAATTTATCTCCCACTAATGAAATGTCGGGTTTAGTGTTCCTAGGGCTAGTCGTTCTGATCCATGCCCTTCTGCTCCCTTGGGTAGTTGTTCTGATATATGTCTTTCTCTTTTCTCCTTCTGACCTCCTTTCCTTCTCTCCTTCTGACCTCCTTTCCTTCTCTCCTTCTGACCTCCTTTCCTTCTCTCCTTCTGATCTATTTTCCTTCTCTCCTTCTGACCCCCTGAGGCTTGTCCTTCTGCTCTATGCTCTTCTGCTTCCTTGGCTCTCTTCTCCTTGCCACCCTGCAAGAGGGGCAATACCAAGCACAGAGGGGGGGTGGTGCCTGATGAACCCTCTCCGATGCCTAAGTCAGTACGGTTTTAGAGAGATAAAGCTAGAGAGATGTCAGAGCAAAATTATGCAACTTGCCCAGATGATCCAATGAATAGTGGAGGTGGGGTATTTATAGGCAACGGTGTCATTAAGGTGGCTTAATGACATCGTTAACCTTTAAACACAGTTAATTAACCTTTAAACGCATAATTAAGACCTTAGGATACGGAGAAGGTAGGCGGAATAAACCGAGTATGGGAGTCCGAAAATGATGTCAGGGCCCTTGGGGGGAAGGGAAATCCGACCCCCAAGGGTAGGGGGTGGGTGAGGGCACCCAACCCCTCCTAGGGAGGATGGGGTTGGCCAACCCCATCCCCCCTAGGGGAGATCGGGTTGGCCGACCCGATCTCTCCTAGGAGAGATCGGGTTGGTCCACCCGATCTCCCCTAGGGGAGGTCGGGTGTGGCCACCCAACCTCACCTAGGTGAGTTTGACCCGGCCGAACGAGCGCCTCGGCCTCGTCCAGGCCGTTGGTGTTCTCGTGAAGTGTTCGGGTTGAAGTTTCGATTTACAATCATTAATGGGATGATAAAAATACAACGATTCGGAAGTCAACGGGTTCAAATTGGGCGTATATCCATCACATGCCCCCGAGTCAACCAATGGCCTAACCCTTGATTGACTCTATTTCAGGATGGTATGACACGCGCAATTTGAAACCGGGGTTTTACCTTCTTGTCTGAATGCTTGCTTACCCATGGATGCGTGCCCCTGACTCTGCCCCCTGCCTTATGAGATAGAGGAATTGTAAACGTCAGAGTAGCACGGACGTGTGCCTAAGCACGCGTCCGTCTGAGGTGGTAGTAATAAACCTATCTTTGCTACAGGCGTATACTCAAAAAATACACGCTTGCATAAGGATGCAATACGAATACACCTAGGTGACTTATACTTCAATTTCATGCCGGGATTTTGCCTAAGTGAGGAAAAATTTCAATTTTGGTCCGAAATTTTTCTAAGTATGGGATACTAGAAAATATGCCTATAGGATGTTAACTAGGAGTGAACATGGACATATCATGAACATGAGGATGTGTACTAGCATACATGCAAGTAGGAACATAAGGATGGGAGTGAGTGGAGACATGCTGCGATTGTAGTCATGAATGTATGCGTGAATATATGGCGGCCATGTGCATGGACGTCTAAATGTTTGAACACATGGGAGTGTGTATGTGGGCATGCATATGAGTGCAAGCATGAACATGTATGTGTGTATGGATGGGTTGTGAGTATAAGCATGAGTGATGACATTGATGTACCTGTAGATGTTAATCATGAATATGAGCATAAGTGCAAAGGTGAGAGCATAGACCTCTCCTTTACTTGAGGGTGGGAACTCTGCCACTCAATGGGACACAACGTTCCGCCTCCCTCGTACTAGCGTGAGCATTGTCCATTAATCTCGACCTTCGGCATGTGTAACATTTTTCCTTCATTCGTTGGAGCGTGTGTATAGCTTTTGGTCTTTACCCTGTAATTTGTTCCCCATAAAAGTGAGGGTGAAAAAGATTACAAGCTTTCTTCTTACCGCCGCGAGCGAAGGGGTCTATTGACATGTGTTAAGGGTTGACCCTTCCTTCGGATGTGCTGGAGCGTTGCTCCATTTGGGGAAACTAAAAGTTCGCCCTCTTCCCTTGGTGTTAAGGTTGCCCCCGTAGTAGGCGTATCCCGCCCCTCCATGTGTAAGGGTCGATCTTTGCGTTGGTTGCTCGTATAGATGACTCACTTTTGGGAAGCTTTCTTCTTCAGACAGGGAGACCTTGAAGATCGTTTTCCAAGGTAGTCAGACCAAATCTGACCGTCCTGTGTCTTGGGTGTCCGAGGTGGACTCGTATGAAGCAGGGACTCGTATGACCCCTTGTAGGTTGATTTCATGGAGAAACATACAAGGTGTAGGCAGAGCGTTCCGAACGTACTGTTGAATCAGATGAGAGGGAAGAACCCTCTAGTTCTGCTTATCAGGCCAAGAAATTTTCTAAGTTAGGGGTGGCTGCTAATGTTTCCAGTATGTTCTTTTTCCCTTCTTTTTTCTTTGTAATATACTTATGATTGTTCTCATGCTGCTTCCTTCTTGTTGTTAGAGCGTTCTTCCCTGGTTACCGAATGGTTCTTGTGGTGGGTGAGAGTTCAAGTCAATCTAAATCCAAGGCGCGGAAACCTGACTCTGAGGTCGGGCCCTCGGCTGCCAAGGAGAAGGAAACCGCGAGAGGCTCTCCTTCAAGTGCCCCCTTGCTGACTCCCTCCCATGATAAGGAGGTAGTGGTTGAAGAGGCACCCTCTTCGCTTGACAAAAGGAAGCAACCTGTGGCTGGCGATGGGGTGATCATAGGTCTTGATGTCTCTTCTCTATCCCCTGCCCCCTAGCCGAGGGGCCGAGTCTCAAGTTTATTTCATCTTCATGTAGATTTGACGACTTTTGAAAGTGTTTTTGTCTTTCCTATGGGTTATGTTATTAACCCCTGCGTTGAAGATTTTTCTCTTGCCATGGCTCTGATTAAGATAGCAAATTCTTGTTTTGGAGTTTGGTGGAGACTGCTCTTGAGTTAGCCTCTACTAGTATCGTAGTTGTGATCGTTGTGGGGATCGTTTTGTTATATGCCCTCAATAGTGTTTGTCGTGATTCTTTGCTTCATGGTTGATTTCGTGAGATATGGAGGTTGTCTTCATAATGAGGACGTCTCCTTCCTAGTATCACCCAGTGGGTTGAAATATAAGTGCCTACCTTTGATGAGCGTACGAAGGGTGTTGTTTTTCCCTTTTTCTTGAACCTCCTCCTAGGGCTAGGCGTAGCCTTTTGATGTTCGTGGTCGGGATGGTGTCTTTACAATTCATGTCTTTGACAGATGTTTTATGATGTGCTGCCATGATAATCACTTCGGGGTATGTGGACGTGATAGCCACTTCGTGATGTGTCGGAGTGATAGCCCTTCTGTAGTGTGTGGACATGATAGCCACTTCAAGGTATGTGGACATGATAGCCACCTCAAGGTATGTGGACATGATAGCCACTTCAAGGTATGTGGACATGATAGCCACATCACGATGTATGGAGTTGTGCTTTAGTATTCCTTTCTCATTGGAGAGCCTTCATTGCTATAGTTGCCTTTTGTGTAGGCTATGTTTGTTGGGTTAGGTCCCGATGTCTCGTCTTGTCGGATGTTGTATCCTTCATGCTCTTTAGATGTCTCCTTCATGAGTTGTGCTTCACGATGTTCAAGTCTGATACGAGCATAGGTCACGTGAGGACGACATGCATGACAATAACATTTGTCGGAGGTTGATTTGTGTGGCTTGTAAGGCAATTCTCTTCTTGATGGGTTGAGCTTATTTTGAGAGCCTTGAACTTTGGATTTCATGTCTTTGCTATCCTTCTTGGTGGTGTTGGGTTCCTTTGGGATACTTCTCTTGACTTGTGATATGGGTGGTAGGATAACTCGTTACTTTTCATGATAACCTCTTGTACTTCTATATATGATCCTTTGGTCCTGGACTTCTCCTTTGTATATGCCTTCCTTTACTTATCCTTCTTTTGTGTTTTCCTTCATGCCATACCTGCTATCTCATCAAGAAAAAACATTATGTGTTCTTTATACAATTTTACTTTGCAATTATTTTCTCATGGAATCCATCTCAGTATGGTGCGATGATCTCTTCTGATACCCTTTAAATGGTATGTATGGTACTGTTAGACCAAAGATACGCTCTTGGTGGGCGTCGAATCTGTTCACGAGACTGGCTCTCGGAGGGCACTTAACGTTTCACAGGATAGGCTCCCGGAGGGCACAAGTTAGACCAAAGGTACGCTCCTGGTTGGCGTCGAAAACTGTTCACGAGACAGGCTCTCGGAGGGCACTTAACGTTTCACATGATAGGCTCCCGGAGGGCATAGGTTAGACCAAAGATACGCTCCTGGTTGGCGTCGAAAACTGTTCACGAGACAGGCTCTCGGAGGGCACTTAACGTTTCACAGGAGAGGCTCCCGGAGGGCACAGGTTAGACCAAAGATACGCTCCTGGTTGGCGTCGAAAACTGTTCACGAGAAAGGCTCTCGGAGGGCACTTAACGTTTCACAGGATAGGCTCCCGGAGGGCACAGGTTAGACCAAAGATACGCTCCTGGTTGGCGTCGAAAACTGTTCACGAGACAGGCTCTCGGAGGGCACTTAACGTTTCCCAGGATGGGCTCCCGGAGGGCTCAGGTTAGACCAAAGATACGCTCCTGGTGGGCGTCGAAGCTGGTAGTTTGAAATCTACCTCAAGATACGCTCTTGGGGGCGTCGAATCTGGTAGTGTTTTTTCTACCTCAAGATACGCTCTTGGGGGCGTCGAATCTGGTAGGTTGCAAATCTACCTCAAGATACGCTCCTGGGGGCGTCGAAATTCGTAGTTTTTGGAAACCACTCTCAAGATACGCTCTTGGTGCGTTGAAGGTCGTAGTATAGAAACTACTCTCAAGATACGCTCTTGGGGGTGTCGAAGGTCGTAGTATGAACACTACTCTCAAGATACGCTCTTGGGGGCGTCGAAGGTCGTAGTATAAAAACTACTCTCAAGATACGCTCTTGGGGGCGTCGAAGGTCGTAGTATAAAAACTACTCTCAAGATACGCTCTTGGGGGCGTCGAATCTGTTCGCGGGATAGGCTCCCGGAGGGCACAGGGTTCGTAGTTTTAGAACTACTCTCAAGATACGCTCTTGGGGGCGTCGAATGTGTTCGCGGGATTGGCTCCCGGAGGGCTCATAATGTTACCTTATCTTGTGTCCTTTCTCATGTAGGGTGCGTCTTTGGTATGCTTTTCGAGTCTTTACTTGACTTTTCCTTCTATGATATTGCATGCTACCACGCTTTTCCTTCAATGTGGGATATCACCTCTCGAGGGCGATGTTTGTGTGTTGCCAACTTAGGACGAGTTCGTATAGGGAGTTGATGATGTTTTCTTCTTATGTGACCTCTTCTAGGAAAAGTGGTATTGCATGTTCTTGTGATTTTCTGCCTCTAATCTCTTCTTTTACACTTAGGTGGACTACCAAGCACTTATTCGTTTGGTGCCCCCCAAGTTGCTTGGTGGTCACACCGCCTTTCATATTTGGCCGTTGAAGGCCCCTCGTTCATTTTCTTGGTTGGGTACCCCTTATGCTCGGGGCTCCCTTGTCTGCTTGTTTGAATGCGATGGTGTCCCTTGTAGGATTTACTCTTTCTCATGCTTGCTTGTTTCAGTCATAGGCATGGTTTGGATGATGCCTTTGTCGGATGTGTCTTTGGAGGTTGGGTGGAAGAGCTTTTGCTTTGGTTGGTTGGGGGTGGATTTCATTCTCTTGATAACTAGGATGTGGCAATGTTTGTATCCTAGGGGTGCTTGTAAATTCTTTCCCCTCCTTCCTTGTGTTTTAGGTTGAAAAGCTCTCTCATAGAATGGCGTCTTGAGTTGTTAATCTCGTAGGTGTGTTTCAGACTAGTCAATCTGATCCATGCTCTTTGCTCGTGCATGGGGGGGTCTGACCGGGCTGTGATAATCTTGGAGTGTTGTGGCACTTAGTGTGCTTTGCCTTTTCCTTTACATTGGAGTATTCTTCAATGCCTTTAGGGAGTGTCACATTGATCATGCTCCTCCCACCTTGAATCTTGATTATAGACTTCCTTTGAATTAGGACTTGAACCTAAAAAGGATGTTTTCCTTTAGGTTTGCAAGTGATGCTCCATGATTTTCCATGGGTTTGCCCCCGTATTGGCTATTCCTTGTTGGATAGCTTCATTAGAGACTGCATTTGTATTGCGTACGTATACGTGTTTGAGGTGTGTTGAACTGACAAGTCCCTCCTTTTTCATTTTGTCATATCCTTCATTCACCATGTATTCGGCGTATGGCCTTAAAGGCGGGATATTGTTCTAGTGTCCCTTTTATCGGGGTTCTCCTCTTGATGGGATGCTAGGGTCAAATGTCTTATCATTTGCGGACAAGGTGGTTGATCGGGATGTGCGTCTAGTGTGAGGGTCGATCTTGAAACCTTACTCCCCAAGCTTTAGAGCTCTTCTTTGGTTGATCTTGTAGAACTATTATCCTGCCCTAAGGCTCTTGGTAGGAGATGTATCTCCTTTTTCATACTCTAGTTGTTGCACTATCTCTTTTGCTAATCTTGCATCTTTAGAGTTTCTCTCTTGGTGCATGACTTCAATGACCGGATTTTCTACCGATGTTTGTTTTGTTAGGACTTGTATCCTTGGCTGCCTTTCTTTCTTGTGCGATGGCGAGGGAGTGTTTATGAACACTCAAATGTGTCGTACTTGGTAGAGGTATGCGCCTAATCTTTATGGCGCTGTCTTGAATCTTCGTGTACCTATCTTTGATGAACATGTTATTCATTGTATATATGATACGGAGTCCAAGGATCTCCGGGTTAGGATCATATTTTGAGAACAGAGACATAGTCATCTATTAGATGACCTCTTTATCTACGGAGTTTATTTTTGCAAGGATAAATGCAAGGATACTTGTAAGGATACTTGTAAGGATATGTGTTCCATCCTTTTCCTGGTTCATTTGCAGTGTCGTGACCCTAATGGGTGTGTTGATGTTCTGACCACTTTTACTAGTAGGGGGTCCCTTGGTATTAGGTATGCCTGACTCTTCTCTAGTATCATCAATGGTTGGTCATGGGAGATGTCTGACGGACTCCCTTCATGTACTATGGTTCTCTTCATGTCAAAGTTGGTGATTCCCTCTCTTATGACTAACGTATCATTGTGTGGAAATACTATGTTTTCCATATCCCTTTTTAAAAGCTTGATGATGGTGTCACCGTTCTTCCTTTGCTAGGCTTGGTGTCCTTGAGGGTTTTTGATGGAAGTGTATTCCATTGCCTGGGATGAGCTTTCTAAGTGTAGTTGTATCTCCTGGCTATTTTGTGAAATCATAAAGATCCGCTGGAGGTGTTTGCCTCTGATGGTGGGCGTTACCCATGTGATATGATTTCCTCCATTTTTGGAGGGATGTGTTCGCGGCTACCCCCTCTTGTGCTAATGGGCGTTTGTGGGGAGGGCATGTTGTGACTAGTGCCCCCCTTGTTACCAATGCCAGATGGGATCCTTTGACGGGCTTGGCCCTAGGATGCTTAGTGGAAGGTTGTAGTAGGGGTAATCCTTTGTGACCTTCATGGTAGTTCCTCTATAGGATGTTGGGAGTGCTCAACTTATTTTTGTAAGTGAGCCTTCCATCTTGTGATCTTTCCCAGAAACTTGACCTTATAGGTGTTCTTTGGGATTGAGGAATCTGTTGCTTGTGCATCTCTTGATTGGCGACGGCCTTTTACTGATTCTTCTAGTGGTCCACCTGTGTATATATATATCACGGAGCCCGACGGCGTCCGGTATGGTCATTCTTGGAAAACATGTTGATATGAAGTATCAAAATCTACCCCTTTTAGGGAGTTGACTTGTTATGCAGTTAAATTAAATAAGAGGATATGGGAGGGATATGGGTGTGGGGTGTTGATATCCCCTACTTCCTTGGTAATGTAACTGTTTTCCTCCGTTAGTCTGTGTGTATTTCTTCCACTTGAGGAATATAAGGTCGCATCCTTGCAAGGTGGACTATGTGGAGGTGTATCCTTCATGTATGCTATGTGCGATCTCACTCTACTATGTCTCTCCATGAGACTTCCCATTGTAGTAGCTATGTGCTGACGTGGTGTGGTACTCTATGAGTCCCCTGTTCAAATCCTTGTCTTTTCGACTCCTCCCCTGTCCTAGGAGGACGTGTGCCAAGGGTTGCCATGCATAAGGAGTTTGGATCTGTCGTGCTGTATCATGGGTAGGTGGTTGCCTTATTGTGTTGTTGGGACTATGTCCCTCCCTTTGAGCTTTCCTTGGTGTGTCCCTTAGGCATGTCTGTGGTGATACAGACTGTATGTGTACATTGCCATGGTGGATGTTGGAACTCCTATATCCTTGTTGGTCTTGTATGTATGTCTTTCCTGTTCCTTTGAGGAGTTTCCTCTCCCCTAGATATATCTGCAGAAACTTCGCATTTAGCTGCTCCCATGAGTGGATGCTCTCAGAGGGTAGGCTGAAGAACCAGTGTGAGGCCACCCCTGATAGGGTGTTTGGGAACAAGAGTGCCTTGTATCTTTCATCAGTGGTCCTCCCAAATAGAGAGGCCTCATGCTGTTGAATATGCTCTAGGGGGTCTCCCTTGCCATTGTACTTTGCAATTTGCACTGTGTGCAGGGAGTCTGGCACCCTGTTCATCTCCAATTCCCTCGTGAAAGGGTGGTTCGTTTTGTCACTTAGACAATGCAAGCTGGTTTTCTTTGACTCATTCATTTTCCGGGTTATCATGGCCTCTATCTCTTCCGGGGTGATCATCACCGGCGCCGGAATGTAATCCCTCTGGTATCCACCATAGTTGTAGACTGGGCTTACTGGGATCCCTTGTCCATGCTGGTATGGACTGTAGGTGTATCCTTGGTATCCCTGCTGGGGTGCTTCATGAAATTCTTGCTTCCTTGGAGGTCTTGCTTGTCTGTCCTCCCCCAGTGGGGTGTAAGCCCTGGTGTTCTGCTGTGTGTTGGGACGGCACTCCCTGTTGTTCCCTTTCTCTCTGTGGCCTTCTTGGCAGAGGGGTTGAGGCTGTGGAGGACTCAGCCCCAGCTGGGCGTGAGGGTCCTCCCTCCTGGTGGTTGTGTTGGGGAGGCTGTGGGGTTCCTTGTGGTTCTGATTGCACTGGTTGCTTTCCCGGGTTAGGCTGCCTTCCTGGGGGTATAGGCTCTCTCCTTCGCCCATTGCCCCCTAGTGGGCGGTGGTGCCTAGACACCCTGCTGTTCGTCATTGCTCTTGTTACAGCCAGGCTTTCTGTCCGAAGCCCACAGACGGCGCCAAGTGTTAGGTTATAAAGTCTAGGTCAACGGGTCGTCAATCTAGAATTTATCTCCCACTAATGAAATGTCGGGTTTAGTGTTCCTAGGGCTAGTCGTTCTGATCCATGCCCTTCTGCTCCCTTGGGTAGTTGTTCTGATATATGTCTTTCTCTTTTCTCCTTCTGACCTCCTTTCCTTCTCTCCTTCTGACCTCCTTTCCTTCTCTCCTTCTTATCTCTTTTCCTTCTCTCCTTCTGACCCCCTGAGGCTTGTCCTTCTGCTCTATGCTCTTCTGCTTCCTTGGCTCTCTTCTCCTTGCCACCCTGCAAGAGGGGCAATACCAAGCACAGAGGGGGGGGTGGTGCCTGATGAACCCTCTCCGATGCCTAAGTCAGTACGGTTTTAGAGAGATAAAGCTAGAGAGATGTCAGAGCAAAATTATGCAACTTGCCCATATGATCCAATGAATAGTGGAGGTGGGGTATTTATAGGCAACGGTGTCATTAAGGTGGCTTAATGACATCGTTAACCTTTAAACACAGTTAATTAACCTTTAAACGCATAATTAAGACCTTCGGATACGGAGAAGGTAGGCGGAATAAACCGAGTATGGGAGTCCGAAAATGGTGTCAGGGCCCTTGGGGGGAAGGGAAATCCGACCCCCAAGGGTAGGGGTTGGGTGAGGGCACCCAACACCTCCTAGGGTGGATGGGGTTGGCCAACCCCATCCCCCCTAGGGGAGATCGGTTTGGTCCACCCGATCTCCCCTAGGGGAGGTCGGGTGTGGCCACCCAACCTCACCTAGGTGAGTTTGACCCGGCCGGACGAGCGCCTCGGCCTCGTCCAGGCCGTTGGTGTTCTCGTGAAGTGGTCGGGTTGAAGTTTCGATTTACAATCATTAATGGGATGATAAAAATACAACGATTCGGAAGTCAACGGGTTCAAATTGGGCGTATATCCATCAGGCTACATTCTCTTTTAAAGAAGGGAAAAGTAGGTCAGAAGCGGCTACTGCAATATCTGTTTCGAAAGCAGAACTCGCTTTGTAATTTTCCACAGCCTTAGCTTCAGACTTCCTCAAGCTCGACATCTCCTTTTGCAGCACATCGACCCTCTCACGGAGTGTTATGTTCTCAACTCTAAGGTTATCATTCTCCTTGTTCTTCTTCTCCAACAAATGACGATGCTCTTTCATTAGAGAAATAGAGCTCTGTAGAGACTCTTCGCTCTTTTGGAGGTCTCGCCGCAAGGAGGAAGAGGTCTCATTTGCTAGTTTGAAATCCTCCTTCAATTGGGAGTTCTCCTCTCGAAGGTTTTGGACCTCTCCTACAATCTCAGAAGACATTGAAATTTTAAGCTTCTCCCTGGTCTCCTGTAACTCCTTAAGGAGATCAATCATCAAACGGGAAAATTGGAGAGAATCCCGGGAAACCTGTGGGAGGAAATAATCGGAAGAAGGTCAATTCACTACGAAAAAAGAATGGATTCAATAAACACAAAAGAGGTTGCCCTTACTTCGGCCTGTTTCAAGAGAAAAAGGCGAGTAGCCTTCTCTACCTCTCCCGGGTTCGTTCCTAAGCGACGACGATCTTGAGGAGGAATAGAGGCATTCAATAAATGAAGGGCCAAATCATAATTGACGATCGAATGTCACTCTTTAAGAGAATACCCCTACAAAGAGTGAAGAGGGTTCCAATCCTTAGAAAAATCAGTAGATTGACCTAACAACATATCCCAGTCAAAAGAAGGACCTTCATAACTTGGAAGACCACTGGAGGATGCCTCAGCATGAGGTGGGGATATTCGAGTCGACGCATCAGCACGAGGTGGAGATAGGCGAGTTGACGAAGAAGAAGAAGAAGAAGAATCCCCACCTCGCCTTCTTTTCCGCCAAGAGCAAGTACCCCTATCTTGATAGGAATGACGAGTAGTATCTTTTACCTCGCCTTCGTCCGGAGACGGCTTTGACGGCGACTTTGCAACAGAGGGAATAGCCTCAACATCGATGGGAGTATCAATATATACCCCGTTGTTAGCTCTCTTAGACTGAGGGGCAGAAGAGGCTCGCGCCATAGCCTGGCGATAGTTGCGAAGGATCATTTGGATAAAGTCTGAAAAAGGAAGAACCACGTTATCAGAAAACCTTTGAAGATTAGAATAGCAATCTTAAAAAGAAGATATCCCCGGAATACCTGAGGGAGGATGATCAGCCATAATACCAGTTGCTTACTTAAGAATAATCTCCTTCCTAGAATCAAACCAAGTCACAGAAGTGAAGACAAAGATAAAGAATGGAGAGGTGATGGTGGTATTTATACTAAAGCCTCCACCGGTGGAACAACTTCCCAAGGAAGCCTTCCCGAGGTCAGTCATTCATTGGTTCGTCCACTGACAACATGACCGTTACGTTGCACCTGTCAAGAAGTTTATCGAGATAACTCTCCAGCTTCTCCGAAACCTCCAACGGTCAGGAAAGCCATCAGCCGAGCACCACGCCTCGACTAAAGGTGATCTTTTCAAATCCACATATCAAAAGCTGGTAAACTAACAGAATAAAGATAGAATCTCGCCAAGATGTATTTGGAATTTATACTCGACTCAAGGCCTCCTCTTCATGAATGAATTTGACGACTTAAGTCTCGGGGGGCAAGTGTTGGATTCAGGGGGATCAAAGTGACGTGGCCTTGAACTTCGGGGAATGGATTTCAGGATATCGCCTTGGACCTAGTTCCTTCGAACACTAAGTTTCCTTCAATGGTTTTTTGTGGGGCGAGTACCTAAAAAGGGGTTGGGGATGGCCCCTGATTTCACTCCGAAGCTTAAGTCAGTAATGGATTTGAGAGTAACAATGTAAAGTATATTCAGAGAGATTAAATAAATGAATAGAGAGAGTCCCTATTTATAGGGATAAGTTACCGACTTATATTGGTGGCTACCCTCCTTAGAGGGTTTCTCTCCAAAGTCGGTCAAGCAGGTGACAAGCAGGTTGATCTTTACTTAGCCCGGAAGGCTTCCCTTTGGCGGCGTAAGTAGGTTGCCACCTGTCCTTTACTTCAGAGGGAGGTTTCCTCTTGAAGACGGTTTGAAGTACGTCACCAGCTGTCTTTACTTCAGGGTGAAGGTTTCCTCTGGGAGGAGGTCGAAGTAGGTCGCCACCTGTCCCTTTCCTTTGGATGAAGGGTTTCCATAGGAGTTCCCGTGGTCGACTTCAATTAGCATCCTTTGCCAGATGCTTAAGTAGTTCAATTATCTTCTGGTCGATCAGTCGTACTTTAGAAGTCGACTTCTTCAAATGTCGTTGTCGACCTTTTGTCTTTATCTCGTTAAGACAAGTAAGAGAGGTCGACGACTCTTCCTTACCTTTCAATCGTACTCGACTTTTATGCTCGTAATATCATGTTTAATCATAACCCAACACTTGCCCCCGAGACTTAAGTCATCAACTTTATTTATGAAGGTGAGGTCTTGAGTGGAGTAAAACCTCTGACCTTGGGCGAGTATATTACGACCGTTGGAAGCTTCTTGGGAAGTGGGAAGGTCATCTTACTAAGTCTTTGACAGGTGTAAGACTGCGGTCCTGCTGTTAGCATATGGGCCAATGAACGGTTGACCTGGGGAAAGCTTCCTTGGAAAGTTGCTTTTCCGATGGGGACTTCAGTATAAATATCACCACTGCCTCCCTTTTCCGTTTCTGCTTCCTTTTGATAATCTGGTTTGGCTTTTTAAGGATCGGATTAATTCCAAGTAATCCTCAATTGGCTGTGGGTAATATGGCCAACTATCCCTCCTTAGGTACTTCCGAGATAATCCTCTTCTGTATTATCTTGATTTCTTCCTATAGTTTTTTTCCAATAATGTGGGCTTTTCTTCCTTAGATTTTATCGAAATGATTCTTCGGAATCATCTTCAGGCTAGGGCGGGTACCTCTTCTGCCCCCGATCCAGCCGCCATTATTGGTACTTCGATCGATACTCCTATTGACATCGAGGCTAGTCCTGCTGGGAAGCTGTCGACAAAACCGTCTCAGGCTAAAGATAAGGCAAGGGATACCATTCATCGCTCAAATCAGGATAGGGATGGTGGTTCCTGGCGGAGAGGGAGACAAGGCGGGAGTTCTTCTTCCTCTTCTTCAAATCAAATTTCTCCACCTCAGGCTGAAGTGTCGTCCCAGACATCTCCTCACCCTGAAGCTTCCTCCAATGATCCTCCAAATTACGAGGGTCCCCCTTTTAATAGGGATATGCTGTCGAATCCTGCCATGAATCCAAATAAAGATTGGAACCCTCTTCAAACTTTGCAGGGGTATCCTCTCAAAGAAGGACATTCAATCGCCAATTCTGATTTGGCTCTTCATTTGTTGAATGCTTCGATTCCTCCTAAGGATCGTCTTCATTTAGGAACGAGTCCTGACGAGGTAGAAAAGGCTATCCGCCTTTTTCTTCTGAAGCAGGCTGAGGTAAGGGTAACCCTTCAGTATATTTATCGGATCTATTCTTTATTTGTTTTGATCTAACTTTCCGATTTCATAGGTTTCCCGAGATTCCCTCCAAGTTTCTCGCTTGATAATCGACATTCTCAAGGAGTTACAGATGGCTAGGGAGAACCAGACTCCAGTGCCCCCGGAAGTTGCAGCTGAGGTTCGAAACCTTCGAGAGGAGAATGCTAAATTGAAAGAGGATCTCAAACTAGCGAATGAGACTTCTTCTCTTTTACGACGTGATCTTCAAAAGTGTGAGGAATCCTTACAGAGCTCTATTTCTTTAATGAAGGAGCATCATTACTTGCTGGAGAGGAAGAACAAGGAGAAGGATAACCTCAAAGTCGAGAACATGACGCTTCGCGAGAGGGTCGACGTGTTGCTAAAGGAGGTGTTGATCTTGAGGAAGTCTGAAGCTAAGGCCGTGGAGCATTACAAGGCGAGTTCTACTTTTGTATCTGATATCACCGTAGCTGCTTCCGACTTGCTCTTCCTATCTCTAAAGGAGATCGTGGCCAATTTAAGAGCATATCAACCCGACTTTCCTTTTTCTCAAATTCCTCTTCTTCAGCAATATTTACAAATTCCTACTAAAGAGCATGGTAATTTGCGGCCTCCTCCAGGGGAGAAGGGGCTTTGTAAACATTTACCTTCTAGTGTTTTTCTTTCTTAAGAATGACCTCAGTTGTAATAGAATTTTATAAAAGATTATTTTATGATTTCTAGCTTATGTCGTTCTTCACTAGAATTCGTGTTTAACGATTTATCTTGGGAATCGTAAATATTCATAACTTTTGATAATCATAGGACATACCTCAACTTCTTCGTTTTTAGGCAAAAAATACCAATTCGTTGAAGCTTCCTCCGTTGGAGGAGGTCGACTTTTATTGAGTTGTCGTCCTTTTTAAGCTCCCTCGCCCTTTTGGGTCCATGACGGTTTGGTAATCGATTTATAGATCTTCAATCGAGTTGTCACCGTACCTAGGCTTTATGGCCATTTTGGGCACATAATGGTCAACCGTCGATTTAGCGATTCTTCAGTCGAGTTGTCGCCTTGCCTAGGCTTTATTGCAATATTTGGCAATTTTTTATCGATTTGTCGCCGTACCTAGGCGTTACTGCCATTTTGGGCACATTATGGTTGACAATCGATTTGGCGATCTTCGATCGAGTTGTCGCCGTACCTAGGCGTTGTTGCCATTTTGGGCACATAATGGTTGACAATCGATTTGGCGATCTTCGATCGAGTTGTCGCCGTACCTAGGCGTTGTTGCCATTTTGGGCATATAATGGTCGACAATCGATTTGGCGGTCTTCGATCGAGTTGTCGCCGTACCTAGGCGTTATTGCCATCTTGGGCACATAATGGCCGACAATCGATTTGGCGGTCTTCGATCGAGTTGTCGCCGTACCTAGGCGTTGTTGCCATTTTGGGCACATAATGGTCGACAATCGATTTGGCGGTCTTCGATCGAGTTGTCGCCGTACCTAGGCGTTATTGCCATCTTGGGCACATAATGGTCGACAATCGATTTGGCGATCTTCGATCGAGTTGTCGTCGTACCTAGGCGTTGTTGCCATTTTGGGCACATAATGGTTGACAATCGATTGGGCGGTCTTTGATCGAGTTGTCGCCGTACCTAGGCGTTGTTGCCATTTTGGGCACATAATGGTCGACAATCGATTTGGCGATCTTCGATCGAGTTGTCGCCGTACCTAGGCGTTGTTGCCATTTTGGGCACATAATGGTTGACAATCGATTGTGCGGTCTTCGATCGAGTTGTCGCCGTACCTATGCGTTATTTCCATCTTAAGCACATAATGGTCGACAATCGATTTGGCGATCTTCGATCGAGTTGTCTCCGTACCTAGGCATTGTTGCCATTTTGGGCACATAATGGTCGACAATCGATTTGGCGGTCTTCGATCGAGTTGTCGCCGTACCTAGGCGTTGTTGCCATTTTGGGCACATAATGTTCGACAATCGATTTGGCGATCTTCGATCGAGTTGTCGTCGTACCTATGCGTTGTTGCCATTTTGGGCACATAATGGTCGACAATCGATTTGGCGGTCTTTGATCGAGTTGTCGCCGTATCTAGGCGTTGTTGCCATTTTGGGCACATAATGGTCGACAATCGATTTGTAGGCCTTTGATTCTTCGTCTATGATGATAATATCAGAATGATTTCTTTATAAAGAAAATAGATCTTGGGGGACTATTTTATTTATCATTTCCTGAATATTACATCAAAAAGAAGATTTCATATTAGTCATAACAAAAGGGTATCTATCTCAAAGGCTATTATAACTTATCTGATCGTCGTGTTGACGTATGATAGCAGTGTCGTGCCATGGCCTAATCTCCTCGGACTTCAACAATTCCCTGAGGTGTCGATAATTTCATCACTTGGTGTGCCGTTGATGGGATGATTCGGTAGGGGTTGAGAGTAGTTCTCCCAATGATGGCGTTGTAGGATGAGACGGCGTCGACCACCACAAAGAGTATATCTACTTGTAGAGTTCTGTCTTCTCCCAGGAGGGTGGTTAATCGAATAGCGCCCAAAGGATAAATGGTTTCTCCTGCAAAGCCTATCAAAGGAAAATCGAATTTCTTCAATTCCTTCCTTGAAAATCCCAATTGTGAGAATGCTTGATAGAAAAGGATATCCGTCGAGCTCCCACTGTCGATGAGAACCCTCTTAACTTTGTAAGTGGAAATTAAGAGAGTAACCACTAAAGCATCCTCATGCGGTTGGTCTATCTTTGCAAGATCGCTGGTGGTAAAACTAATGATCTCGAGGTCTTTTTCCCATTACTGCCGTTGTAGATATCTGAGCTGCGTATACCTCTCGAGCTGAATTCGTTCCTCCTCCTGAAGCGAATTCTCCGGCAATAACGTTTATCGTCCCTCTAGGAGCGGGCTGGTTGTGTGGAGGAGATCGAGAATCCTCTCTTGGGCTGCGATTCCGCTTTTTTGGAGTATTGGTGGATTTCTCGACAAACTTCAATAGTTTACCCCTTTGGATAAGGGTCTCTATTTCCTGCTTCAGGAGGGTACACCCGTTTGTATCGTGCCCCCTTGTCTGATGATAATGACAATAGGCATTTATTTGATGACCCATCATGTTTTTTCTCGCCGGTGGCGGGTTGTTGAGGTGAAGCATCTCCATTTCCTGGAGTACTACCGCTACATTGTGTGTGAGGGGGGTGTATTTCCCTGGGTAAGGATTAGGATCTCTCCTTATTCCTGGGTGATTCCCATGCCGGAAGTTCCCCTCTCGTCTTTCTTCCTTCTTAGGTGGTCAAGAAGCAGAGCCTTCTTCAAATTTTGCAGGCACAATCTGCCTCTTGACTTCCTGGGGCGATCTCTCATGTGATCTCTCCAAGTCTATACACTTCTTTACTTTGACGGCGAGAGCATCAATCTTCCGCATTGACTTCATCACCATGCTATCTTTTAGAGCCTGGCTTTGCGCCCTAAGACCTCTCCAGAAGGTCCTGATCAACTCGCCATCAGTGGCTCTTCATTTAATTGCTAGAGTATCTTGTGGTACCTAGTATAATAATTGGCTAAGGTTTCATCGGAACCTTGCTCAATTTTATCTAGAAAGTCCATACTCTTAAGGCGTTGTCTCTGGCCTATGTGGCCTCTATGAACTTAGCCTTCAATTCTTCCCACGAATCGATTGAGTTGTCGGGAAGACCATAGAACCAAGTGGACGCCTCTTCTTTCAGTGTTGTTGGAAAGAGCGTCGCGTAGTGATTCGGAGTTGCCCCTCTCCCTAGGAAGGAAGAGTTGTGGGCGTTGATGTAGCGGACAGGGTCTCCTTCGCCTGTGTAGTCGTCGATATTCCTCACAAAGACTTGCGGAGGAACTCGAGTGTTGAATAACCTTCTGGAAAAGGGATTGGAAGTATGATCGCGAACGATAAGCAAATCATTCGCCCCTCTTCTCTTTTTCTCCAGTAACTCCTCGACCTGTCCAATAGTGAATAGAACAGGTTCCTTGCTTGCTGTGTTGACTTCGGGAGCCTTAGGAATCTCTTTTTCCACGAGATTTTCTTCCCGGACCTTCACACTAGAAGCCACTTCTTCTTTATGGGAGGCTTCTCGAGTAGGCTCCTTTTCGGGAACAGCTCTTGCCTGGGTTTGATTCCAAAAAGCTATGAAGGCTGCCATCACTTCTTGAAGAACAGCCGGAGGGGCCGTCCTTGCTTCCTCCAGATTTGGCAACGATCTGGAGTGGGTGAGATTTTCGTCACCACCAATACCATTGGTTTGAGGTAACGACGGGTCTTCTCTCGGAGTTGCTTTTGAGGTGGTGGGATCTGCTAGGTTGTTTCCCATTTCTTCCACCACGGGGTTTGACATCTTGCTCTTTTCGAAGGCCGTGACTTTTTTTATCAAGGTTCCCACAGACGGCGCCAAATGTTGGGATCAAAGTGACGTGGGCTTGAACTTCGGGGAATGGATTTCAGGATATCGCCTTGGACTTAGTTCCTTCGAACACTAAGTTTCCTTCAATGGTTTTTTGTGGGGCGAGTACCTAAAAAGGGGTTGAGGATGGCCCCTGATTCCATTCAGAAGCTTAAGTCAGTAATGGATTTGAGAGTAAAAATGTAAAGTATATTCAGAGAGATTAAATAAATGAATAGAGAGAGTCCCTATTTATAGGGATAATTTACCAACTTATATTGGCGGCTACCCTCCTTAGAGGGTTTCTCTCCAAAGTCGGTCAAGCAGGTGACAAGCAGGTTGCCACCTCATCTTTACTTAGCTGGGAAGGCTTCCCTTTGGCGGCGTAAGCAGGTCGCCACATGTCCTTTACTTCAGAGGGAGGTTTCCTCTTGATGACGGTTTGAAGTAGGTCGCCACCTGTCTTTACTTCAGGGTGAAGGTTTCCTCTAGGAGGAGGTCGAAGCAGGTCGCCACCTGTCCCTTTCCTTTGGAGGAAGGTTTTCCACAGGAGTTCCCGTGGTCGACTTCAATTAGCATCCTTTGCCAGATGCTTAAGTAGTTCATTTATCTTCTGGTCGATCAGTCGTACTTTAGAAGTCGACTTCTTCAAATGTCGTTGTCGACCTTTTGTCTTTATCTCGTTAAGACGAGTAAGAGAGGTCGACGACTCTTCCTTACCTTTCAATCGTACTCGACTTTTATGCTCGTAATATCAGGTTTAATCATAACCCAACACACGACATGACTAGAATAAAGTCGAGCACGTTTAAAAGGCGAGATCGATAAGTCGTCAACCAACCTTGTTCAAAATAATAAAACAAAGGTAAAAGGTCAACGATCACATTCGAAGAAGTCAACTTCCAGAGTACGATTAACAAGATAAAGACGACTAGGCTGCCTAAAGCCCTTCCCTATTAAAGAGTAAGACGAGTCGACAATCGAAGTCTCATAAAAAACCCTTCCTCTTAAGGAAAGGGACAGGTGGCGACCTTCTTCCACCGACAAAGGAAGAAACTTTCCCAGCTAAGGAAATATGAGGTGGCGACCTGCTTGTCACCTGCTTAAGCCGACTGTGGACAGAAACCCTCCCCAGAGGGTAGCCGCCATATAAATTCGGTAATATCTCCCTATAAATAGGGGTGCATTCTAAAACATTAGGCTAAGTTTTGCTTAATACTTCATATTATTCACGCCAAATCCATTACTGACTTAAGCTTCTGAGTGGAATCAGGGGCCATCCCCACCCACTTTTCAGGTCCTCGCCTCACAAAGCCTCAAAAGGAAACTAAGTACCCAAGAGGTCAAAAAAGATACCTAAGAGAGCTAGCCTGCGACGATATCTCGAAGTCCGTTACCCAAAGTTCAAGGCCACGTCATTTTGATCCCAACAACATACTCATTTCCGTGAACGATGTGAGTTTTATGCATGAATCAAAGTTCTGGTTGGCATCTGTATTTGAGATGAAAGACATGGGAGAGGCTACGTGCATCTTGGGCATTAAAATTGCTAGAGATCGTGCCATCCGGAGGTTATGTCTATCTCAGGAAGCCTACATCAACAAACTATTGAAAAGGTTTAGGCTACAGGATGCCAAACCCGTGGAAACGCCGCTAGTATTAGGGTGCGCGTTGTCAAAGCGCGACGACCCGAAGAACCAGCAAAAGCGTGAACAGATGAGGAGTGCGAAGTATTTAATCATGGTCAGAAGTCTCATGTACGACATGCTCTTCACTCGGCCGGACATCTGTTACAATGTGGGCCTAGTAGCAAGATTCCAATCAGACCCTGGCTATCAACATTTAAAAGCTGTAAAGCGGATCATACGATATCTGAAAGGTACTGCCGACTACGTACTGTGCTATGAGGGAAGAAAGTTAGATTAACCGGATTCAGTGACGCCGACCATGGCGGCGATCCAGAAGATCGGAAGTCCATCACATGAGGAGTGTTTGTCCTCGATGATGCCACCATTTCATGGACGAGCAAGAAGCAAACATGTGTCGCGCTGTCTACGATGGAATCAGAATTCGTTGCTCTCTCCAAAAATGCACAAGAAGCGGTCTGGCTGAAAAGGGTTCTTACGGCGCTGCTTGATGGCAATGTCGGGAGTAAACTTGTGAAGGTGTTCTCTGACAGTCAGGAAGCGATTGCGGCATTAAAGAATCCAAAGTACCATAGTAAAACTAAACACATTGATGTGAAATATAATTATGCTAAATCTATGGTAGAATAATATAATCACTTTAGAATACTCGTCCACTGATGATATGGTGGCGGACCCACTAACTAAACCATTACGCAGAGAGACATTTGAAAAGCATGTTAAACAGCTTGGATTGCGTAGGGTTTAAATGTGGGCACGTATCTGTGATACCATTTGATGAATTGAAAGTTACATTTTGATAAATGAGAGAATTGCAATTTGATTTTCTGATTCATCGACGTCATAATGCTTGATTACATCGTATTTTACGGTGTATCAACTAATTCGTAGGAGGACGCAATCCTCTGCATAAATTATGTCGAATGTGGGTCTTGCCTTGTCACACAGGCACGGTCGTCTTGTAGGAGAGGGGGGACCTCTTCCGAAGCAAGACTGGCTAAGAACCAGTTGGGAAACTTTGTTATGCAAAAAGATGGTTTCGGAGTAACACGGTATGATCTTTCTTTTGCACTTCGCCGGTGATGAACTCTGTTCGTCATTAACCATATTCTGAGCCAGATGAAAGTCTGCGATAGCATCATTGACATATTCCACACCTGACGATATTCGGGTATGCTATCGACGCGTGCTTCATACTACGCGTGTCACGTTCGACCCCGGGGTCATGCTCGGTTGTGCTAGATAGAATCCTCGCGATTCGGATGGGCACAAAATTCTTTACCTCGAGCAATTGATTGATCCCGGGAGCCTTATGAAGAGGCACCTGAAGTATCCTCATGGACTCAGAACTCATACCTAAGGTCAGGCTCAATGTTCGCTTCCCGGCGTATGAACGCAGTGCTGAAGAAAAAGGCCAAGTTACCATGTCTTTGGAAACCGGTTGGGTTTGACTAAGGGTATGAGCAATGGGGATGGTCAAGTTCACCTGTAATTCACTGAGTCTTGTATTCACTAGTTGGCCACCAACCGGATATTAGTTGAAGGTTGTGAATACTATACGAATGCCCCGGAGAAGTATTCCTATGTGGAAACTGGCCAATTGGCGAATTAACAGTTGACCTAGGATACATCGCGATACAAATTGATGTTTTTAACAGGTTGATTTGAGACAGGGAATCAACGTTCCGCGGGCGCTACAACACTCCTAACAGATGAGTAGCACGATGCCTGTCGTATCCGCCGGTCGCACGGCAAATCTCGTACGAACTATTCAGAAACAGGGGCAGGATTAGAAGAGTGAAATGTTGATGCGATTTGGACAACAATACATTAACATGCACCCTCCCATTCTGGCGAGTGAGAGCTGTTAGCATATGGTGATTGGGCGTCGTAAGTGGAAGCCCATTAATATCTATACGTTACCTAAGAAATTGGGTAAATGCCACATCAGGGAAATTGGGCTTGACCCAAATCCCAATTGACATGAGAGGCCCCAAATTGGGCCTCCCTTATACTACAAAGGTCGGCCGAAACTTACTAGGGGCAAAGTGGACATTTGTCAACTTTGCTCCTCCTATAAATAAAGGGTGATAGGGTTTTATTTGGGGTAATTCACAATTCCTCCTAAGTGGTGATTTGAGAGAAAACCCTCCCCCCTAGACACAAGTTTCGGCCGAACCACTTCACCACCAAGGGTGTGCCAATTTGCTAAGAGAAAAACACTCTGGAGATCCGTCCCTGCCAAGAATATCAGAGGCTTTGCTGTGGAGCTAATACCGCGTAGGACTTCCTTAACAAGAACTTCTACGGGTTCCGACCGGTGGATCGTGAACTCCCTCAGTAGGATCCTTAGGACTACGGAAAAGGTTTGAGGTATGTGCATATCTTCCGCTGCGTAATTCTGATTACAAGCATGTACCTTGTTTATGTTTCCGTCGTACTGCCCCGTAATCCAACAGCTACTTGGTTTCATGAATGCGTACATTAGTTTCAACGTTATGGCTTGGATCCTTCATTTGAATCCAATTAACATATTAAGTCATCTAAAACAAACATTGTAGTTAGACCCGGACATTCATTTTCAACATATAAGTTTATTCAGACATGTAAAACAAACATCGTAATTAGATCCAGACATTCATTTTTAAACCATATAACATGTTTAGACATCCAGAACAAACATTGTAATTACATTTGGACTTTCATTTTCAACATTTTAGTTTATTTAGACATTTAAAACAAACATCATAATTAGATCAAGACAGTCATTGTAAACCAAGTAAAATGTTCTGACATCCAGAACAAACATTGTAATCACACCTGGACATCCATTTTCAACATTTTAGTTTATTTAGACATCTAAAACAAACATCGTAATTAGATCAAGACATTCAAAATAAACCAAGTATAATGTTTAGACATCTAAAAAAAATATTCTAATTAGATTCGGACATTCATTTTCAACATTTAAGCTTATTCAGACATCTAAAACAAACATAGGGACTGGTCAAGCCATTTATTTTAAAAAAAATAAACGTGTTCAGACATCCGGAACAAACATTGTAATTACATCCGGACATACATTTTCAACATTTAAGTTTATTCAGACATCTAAAATAAACATTATAATTCATATCCAAACAGCTAAAACAAACATCGTTGTTACTATGGACATTCAATTTCAAAAACGTAAATACTGTAAACAAGTAAAATCGACATCGGTAATATCTCAGTTAGTTCATTTCGACGAATGTATTACCACTAAAAATACTTTGGATAAACAAGGAAAACGATGGTACAAAATTTTAGATCATAAACTTACGATGGTTAACTTACAACCGAAATCAGAAATAGCTTAGAAACATACGTATCCTACTATTACACGTATTTAGAGCTACAGTTTCCCTACAAATAAAGTGCATATCACTGACATACATAGGCAACCAATTATAATATAATACAGTCTCTCAATACGCCTTAGTTTTTCGTCTGCTTCAACTAGCATTGTCGTCGCCTGAAGAAGCATTATACATGATTGGGAACACATTCCTTCTTGAACCCAGTCGAAAAAGCCACAACCTTCATCCTCCGCCTAGCACAACCAGATTTGGAAAAATTAACTACACTTTTACAGCAGATAATCCCACCAAGAAGAAGTCCCATATTTTGACAGAAATGGTGGTTCAATTCCTTCCAGTACAAGAATATTTTCAACAGTACAACCAAATTGGGGTTCTATTGAACAACCAGTAATCCCAATTTAACTTCAAAAGACTAATTTTACTATAATTGAGGTGCAGTTCATGTTAATTGGCCGTAATTGACAACAATTGTAGTTCACCAAGCCCCAATTAAAGAGAATAACAAAACTTACACTGTAAAACGGGCACCAGTAGAATCTCCGGCCGAATTTTGTCGATGTACCCGCAGTTCTAACCACAGCTAATTCGCCACAGTAACAGTTCATTGTCGGATCCACCAGAGGGGAGCGTGCATTCCGGCGCGGACGCAAAGTCGAACGGCTCTCGCGAGTCGAATTGGAGGAACATGACCCCAACTCCCTCATCGTGCTCAAGAACCCTAGTTCTATTTTCTCCTACCTATTTGTTTGATGTCCTTCTTTATGCAAAACAAATTCTTTTAATGTGTTTCATTTGGAAAGCACGTGAGTGACAACACATGTCTGTTTAAATTTTTATCCAAGGATATTTCCGTCACTTCATATTTCATAAAAAAACGGTTCATAAAATGCAGAAAACAGTAGAAGGGGCAATTCGGACTTTTCATGTCATTCTGTGAAATTAGACAACAATATTGGACGAAAAATCATTTTTCAACAAAACTGAAATTTCAGACATTAAATATCATCATTTTAAACTTTAGACACTAACTTTAACATCGGGCAAAGTTCAGACAAATTTTTAGTAATTAACCAAAAACAAAAATAGTTTTTTACACAATTTAACAAGCTTCGTTTTAAAATAACGAACATTATTTTTCCTCTCAAACCCATTTCAAGTTTTTAATATAGAAAAACAAGAGACAATTTTGTTTATACAACCCATTTTTTACTTTATCTTCTTCCTTGCACGAGTTATTTATTTATGCTTAAATTAATGGATTATTTCTTGTTAACAGCTTGATATACATTTTCACTCCAAGTCTCCAACTAGGTAGGCTCCCTAATTCTAATATTATTACTATGATTGTTCATTTGTCTTATTGCTGAATTTTGTTGTAAATATCATTTGTTTGTATTATGCAAATATTTATTTACACTCATTCTATATAAATGTTGACTGTCAAACGAATTTCTAAGTTTGAAAGAGAATACAAAAAAATTTCTAAAAAAAATCTGAATTGGTACTACTCCACAAATTAGTAATTGATTCGTATCGTTGTTAACAAATTATATAGTAGTTACCGATAAAAAAAAAAAATGTTGTAATAATAGGAACCCACTTAGCTGGGTTCATGAATCTGCCATTCCGATCGCAGGGGGCTCAAATGAGCCTCTTGCCGACGCCGGGGGAAGGCAGGGGGAAAATGGCCACCGACATCTCGGGCGGCAACGACCAGCCTAATGGATTTCTTTGTCAACACAACAGCTAGGGTTGGTGGCTTCGACTAGGGCCCAAAACCCTAGCCGAGCCAACCCCAATTAGGCCGGCTCAAAACGGTATAATTATGGAATTGAACCGAATCGGTTCAATCCGGGTCGGGTTAGTTCTGGAATCGGATATGGTCGGATAAAATTCATATCGGTTCAGATTAAGTATTATGTCGGGTTCGATTACAGACCATGTTTAAACCATTTTGACGCTTTCGGGTGTTTGAACAAGATGTACCTCGAATTATTACGATCTCAGACATCTGGATATAGTTTTGAACATGCATGTAGGCTGAATACATCGTTTATGAAGTACATGTTGAATTGCAATTGTTTACATCTCTGCTTAAAGTTGTATACTGATATATATACATGATTAGCCAAATTTGCGTGCTTGAGATTTCAATTAAGAAGTTACGCACTATGATAGACATGTTTTGATGATTGATAATTACTCCGAATCGGTTCAATCAGGGTCGGGTCAGTCCTAAATGTGAACCCTATATGAAAATTGATATTATTAATAGTATGATACAAATATTAGGTATAATTACAAAAATTCATACTTTTAAAGTTTTACATATGTTTCAATTAAGTTCATCATAGTAGTAAAAAAAGCAAAAGCATAATGCTCCACAAGCATGGTAGAAAATCCTATTATGTATATGTGTTGTATGTTGTGTGATGAGTGTAAATATGTGAGTTTAGTTTGGGTAGAATTATATATGTTGGTTGAATGATCAATGTGATATCCCCCTCTCTAAGACACATGTATAATTGCTTAGAGTGAAAATTCAACAGGTTAACTTTGTGGTTGTATTGTAGATAAGAGTGAGTAGAAAGTGAGATTTTATGTTCTAGGAAAAATTGTACTTCAGGTGTTGAACCATGCTTTTCGTCCGGAACTTTACACAATCATTGATCAAACTGATACACGCAATTTATATTTACATGAAATTTGTATCTACATGACTATGCTTATTATATATATCTATCTCTCTGATCTCAGCTACTTGATTGTTTGTGAAGTTTGATTCTATGGCTGTTGTGAACAATCTGATTTCCTAACACAATAAGGAAATATAACTCAATGGGAATAATTATAAAATCTAGCATAAACAAGTTTTTATGGTTCTGATTTAAATGAGTGTTATAGAACATATCACCACTGAGCGCCAAGGCATGAGGGGGAGTTGCAGATGACGTCGAAAAATTCAAGGGTTAATAACCTATGAAAGATCTGAATAATGACCACTGTTAACCGTTGAAGTCTGATGTTTCAAAAGTTAGTATAGAGGGTCTGAGGTTTCAGTTTTGTTGAAATAAGAGGTCTCCGTCAATTTTTGCTGTTAAAAGTGACAAAATTTGTTCACGTGCTTGGCATGTGACCGGAAATAAAATTAAATCCCAAAAATACCCATCTATAAAAGTGTGCCCCTCACATGCTTGAAATGAAAATATAAAAATGCCCTTAAAGCAAAAAAAAAAAAGGGGTACTACGACTCCGGCCACCGCCACCCCGGCTCCAGCAACCACCACCCAACTCCGGTAACCGCTACGACGGCTCCAGCGACCACCACCACGACTCCGGCGACCACCACCCAACTCCGGTGGTTGTGTGGTGCTCGTCGGGGTGGTGGTCGCCGGAGCTGGGGTGGCGGTGGCCGAAGTTAATTAGTGGAAATTGGTATTTTAGTCATTTCATGTTCCATTAATTAAATTATTAATTTGTCTAAAATATTTCAAAGGGGTAATTCTGACATTTCACGTGGTTCTGTCAAATTTGACAGAAAATTTGGACGGAATACCAAAATTCAACAAAGTTGAAACTTCAGGCCCTCCATATTAACTTTTGAAACTTCAGACCTCATCGGTTAATACGGGCTATAGATTATTAACCCAAAATTCAATAATGAATGTAATGGAAGGAATACAAAGCTAACAGGATCGATTCCAAACAAACACAAAACTAGTGTCGAAAGGAGACGTTACAGATCTCACTACCTAAAGAGTTCCCAAATAGTAGTGGTTTATGAAGAAGCAATTAAAGATTTCTTCCTGCACATCAAATTTGGTACTAGTTTCATCTTACAAAAGCGTGTTCTGTGAAAATGCTACAGTTGACTGAAAAATGTCCATACATAAATAATAATCATAAGACAGAGACAACAAGGCAAGGCTTACATACCTAAACACTAGTAACTAATATATTGCTGCAGAAAGCTCACATCCATTTCCAAACAAACAAACAATTCATTCATTCATTCGTAGATAAAAATTTGTATCGCCTTTGCTCTCACGGCACGGCACGGCACCCCCCGCACGCCTTCATCATCATCAACACATGACACTCGTCGATTGTTTCTCAATACAGCAGCAAGTAAGCAAGTAATCAAGCAAGCAAGCAGGTAAATGGTGGTGTTAACTTTAAGAATGAGCATCATGTGAATGCCTTTTACGCGCCGTCGTCATCATCATTCCACCATTCTCATGCTGCTGCTGTCTCTTCAGAGGACTGCCTTTCCTCTTGCGGTTGGGAATGGCTGGGGAAACATCTTCCAACATCTCCCCTTCCTCAGCAGCACCACCAAATGTTTCTTTATGATCATCATCTCCACTTTCCTCACCACTAGTCTTCTTCTTTGACAAACTACTCTTCTTCCTCTCCTCTGCAGCAGCAAGTTCAACACCATCCTCTAACTCTCTCTCTATCAGATCATCATCATCGTCAATCGCATCCCCCCTTTTCTTGGTCATCTCTGCACGAGCCTTCCTCGTCTTCTCAAGCGCCGCTTTCACCTTATCCTTATCAATCTTGATCCCTTCCTTTGGGGACAAGGACGAATGCCCTTCTCGCACTTCCATATGCCGCATCCCTGCTTTACGCGATCCACCATCCTCCACCCACTCTCCTGCTTCAACACCACCCTCGCTTCTTCGTCTTTCGTGATCTTCTCCCTCCACCTTCAATCTACTATTAGTAGTTGCTGCTGCTGCTGCTGCTGCTTCTCCCCTAAGAGTCTGTTCGGCTGCATCAACTTTGTGGTCAGTTATATCACTACCCATATCTGCACTGCCACGATCGTTGTTGTTTTGACTCTGAGTAGTTGTTGCGGGGGGCACTTCATCAACCAAATGATCGGTTGGCGGAGCGGCACGGGACGATACTTGCCTCGACCCCCCCAGCTCCTCATGGGAAGATGAAACTTTTGCTGATGAGGCGCGGTGGCCCGAACCACCACCACCAGCACTTCCATCAATTTCACTTCCTTGAGATGGTGGTGGTACTCTATTTTGTTCATAAAGTTCAAGCATTTGATTGCTAACCTCTGCATGCATGCAACAAACAACATCTTTCTCAACTACCCTACTTTTTCTTGTACAACCACTAACTAGTAAGCAAAAGGTATCAGAAAACCGACCCTCCAATTGGCGTGGGGTGACATCAAACTCCTGCCACCAGGCCCTCTCACCATCCGAAGGGAGCTTCACTTTGAGGAACTTGGCAGCAAGGAAAATGGCACCTGCCGCGATGTGATGGGGCATAAATTGAAGGCACAGCGAGGTCCTCAGCCTGGTGGAAGCCAAGCCAGATTGTGTGAAGAAGAAGAAGAAGATTAACAAGAGACAGAGAGTAACACAACCGTATCAAAATATTCACAAAACATCATACCCATCATTAACAAAGTTCCAAGCAACTTGAGCAAGTGCATTCTGCGCCACTCTGAATTTCTTTATTGAATCAACAAGAGGCTTGTAGGGGTGGTGAACATTAAGGTCAAACCCCAGAGTCGCAAGTACAACTCTCTCACCCACTAAGATTAGCTCTTTTTGCTGTTCATACACCTCCTGCATATAAACAACTAATCGTTACCCTATGTTTAACCGACTAGTAAGGATGATGCTGAATGAAAATGTAAGAAAAACACCAACTAACTATGTAGATAGAGCACACCTTCTGTTTGATTCTGTGAGCTGCACTCTGATCCTTTTTGTGGATTATCTCATATGAAACAAGAATTACATCCTTTAGCGGACGGGGGGTCTCTTCAACCTTTCCAGCAAGAAACATGCAGACGGTTGCAATGGTCTACAAACATGCAAGACTCAAATCAGCATATTAACATTAACTAATTCTCAAAATTACAAGTACAAAACTAGTTGTATCAACATAACCAAGCAAATCTATACTGCAGAATCTTTCCAGTGTTTCATTTCAGGCAGTTGAGGAATCCAGTGATTAATTATTTTCTAAAGGAGGATTTCAGGCTTAGGGCACTCTCAACATCATAGTGGGTTAATGCAAGCATTTTCAACATGGCTAACACAAATTGCTAGAATATGTGCTTGAAAGTTCTTATCTCATCTTGGCTCCAAGTTGCACAAGAGGGTCTAGACTTTTTCTGCCACAGGACAGGTATAAAAGAAAACCTAAGTTTTACATCATTATTCTACGAACACCATTGATGACAATGTGAAAGATCCATCCAGGACAATTATTTTTCTATCAGCAAAGTTCTAAAAGTTTATACCAAGTGCAAAATTAGATTTACTCAAAGTTAAGTTATAAAACCAGCAGCTTAATATGACAATAACTAAAACCAAGTGCATTGCAATCTGTTAAAACATACGAGAAATGTACGTATGTTTGTGAACAGAAAAGGTAGACAACCCAGATTATAAAACTCATAAATTTGCAGTAGTGGTCATGACAAGCAATAACATCTAAATCACTTGGATGAGAAAATCAAACAAAACATGTCAACATTATGTCCACCACCAGTAACATACAGATACAAATGATCAAACAATTACTCCTAAGTCCTAACTCACAGTTATTCAAACTCGATATGTTGCTTGTTGATTATATTCTTCATAACTGCAACTTCGTAAAATCAGTTCTATAATTAATCTCATTGCCAAGTTATTCATACTGTTATTGTTACTTGTGAAATATCTGTTGGATAATCAAAGATTGTACTGGTTAAACGACTTAAACTGGAAAAATATAACAACTTTTAGACGCAACTCTAACCGTTGTTATGACATCTAGAAATACCTGTACATGTGAAGTTTTAACTATGAACTTCGCTTTTGACCTATACTGTCATTTAGAAACCTTGGTCATCATTCCGTATATAGTTTATATCTTATATCAATTTTATTTCAGAAGCATGATGTTAAGTCATTTTTATCATATAAGTCCTCAACTTAAATAGGTTGCAGCTTTAATTTAGCCTAAGCCACGGTTTATTAGATTTTAAGAAACTAAAAGTGAATGGCAACAGCAGCATCCATGTTCCTCAAAATTAGTCTATGAAATGCCAAAATTTTCCTTGCACCAGCCCTCCCTTTACTGGATAACCAGCATCTTAAACCGTCTTTTTACATCGGATGGTTTGGTGTTTTGATGATCCCTAATCTATTATTTCTTTCTTCATAAAAGGGATGTTCCCTGATATTGAAGAAGATATCTTAACTTATCTAAGTTAATAAGTTGGGTTTGGTGTAATTTGTAAAATACATAGGATTGGGACACAGAGCCTTGGTCTCCTCTCACTGCTTGGGAGCCTACAGTGTCATGGTCTATTTCGGACTTATCCTCTGTGTCCCAAATAGTATGTATTTTACAAATTATACCCCGGTGGCCGGGTCATTTTAAAACTGTAAATTATTCCTAATCCGACATACTAAACTAAGATATCATTTTCCAAACCAGAGGACAATCCATGAACTATAGATCTAACCCTACATACTAAAACTAAGATATCATTTCTAAATAAAGGACATCATCATATATAGTAGAAACTATTTTACACTTCAACTATTGTAGAGTAACATGAATTTTCTTCTCAAATCAGGGAAACATAAACAAAGCCTAAAAGCAACTAATAGAGAAAGCTTGTCCATAACTTTTAATTTAAACCTCCTTGCAACAAAGCAGAAGTTCGCCTAAAGCCCCAACATTATGAATAAATATGAATTATGAATAAAAAGGTGACAGACTATATAGATATAGAAACTATACAATTGTAAATTAATACGTCTGTCTGAGGGACAGTCATCTGAGGCACTTTTTTTTTTTTTTTTTTTTGTAAACAAGGCATCTTTTTCATGAAATATTTTTATTTCAGCTAAACAGATATGGCAATGTGTTGCACAAATTCCCAACTGCACAGCCTATAGAAGGTTAAAGTACACCCAGAATCCTTTTATAAGTAACAGCCTCAGGTGGAATGAGTTAGAGGATTGAATTTACAAGTTACCTGCTGCTTCCTTTGTAAGTTGTAACACATAGAATGATCATTAAACACCCTTCTTCATTTGGCAAAAAAAAAACTATTCTTCATTACTTAAATGAATACAGTTCTCATTTACTAGGTCCTCCTATGGATAACTGCATTTCGTTATGTTCGAGCTTTTGGATTATATGTGTAGCAGACCAGCAAGAAAATCATCACACAGCCAATTGGGGACTCGTATGAAAGAAAACAGAATACCAGAGCTAATATTTATAGTTTCTGTTGGCATAATATTAAAATGGTTCAGTCTTTGCATGTCATCATTTTTCTGGATATATATGTGTTTACACCCTTCTAAGTGCATTTATCTAGATAATAAATTTTCCACCACAGAAGTATCTCACAAGAGAAATTTATAGAAGCTATCAAGACCAATCACATACTTTAAAGGATTCAACAGTACAGGTAACTATGGTCTTCTACATCTAAACAAGAAAGTTCTCATTATTTGCATCTGGATGTCCTGATGCGAAGTACGTATATCCATTTGCAGTAATAGACAAATAATGATCCATTTAGTGACAAAGGAGCCCTTTCAATAATTTATATTATTAAAAATTTGGTTAAAGTTGAGTAGAATGGTTACACAAAATAGTGGAGCAATCTGGATGTCCTAATGCCAAGTACGTATATCTATTTGCAGTAATAGACAAATAATGACCCATTTAGTGACAAAGGAGCCCTTTCAATAATTTATATTATTAAAAATTTGGTTAAAGTTGAGTAGAATGGTTACACAAAATAGTGGAGCATCCGATTCTCACAAAAAGAACATGGAGCACTAGTTTGAGCTAGTTTCTTCCCTGGGACTTGCTCAAGAAAGTAGAATTTCTTGTATATACTTCATCCACTTCAAAAAGAAGAGGAGCATTCTAATTTTAATCCTTCTAGCCTCTCTAGAAGTCATTAACCTTGAAACAAATCCATAGGGTGTCTCATATTCTTTGTTTCTTCTTGGTAAATGTGTATATATCACTATGGTCCATTTCCTTTGACCTAGACTCTTTACGAATTAAATTCGCTAGCCTAATCTGACAACACTAGGTCTTCATGAAGAGTTTCAGTTGTACTTATGCTCGGTGCAGAGATAAATTAGCTCTCTCCCTAAAAAATCATGGATCACAAATTACCTAGCTAAGAGCCCAACTTTGTAGCATAAAAATCACATAAATCGCAAAAAGAGTATCTCCTAACCTTTGCTTAAACCTGGTCCTAGACATAATAAATAAGCAAGATCTAAGTCCAGTTACCTACCCTTCTGTCATTCCTTGCATGAGACTGTCGAAGAAAGAAACGGTGACAAAAAATTATTGCTGTAGCAATAGTCACTTGTGGCCTGAAAAAAGAGCACCAGTAGCTAATCACTATGTGTGAATGCAAAAATCCATGACCCAAAAACTGTCCGCATCATATGCAAAATATAATGCAGAGTCAATGATTATGACTCGCAAGTATAATCGGGATTTATTATCAACCACGATAGAAGTTCTAAAATTTGTAGTCTGTTGAACACATATTTTATGTCAGAAGATAGACACAAAAATTGAAGACTAGAGTACTTAAAGTAGTGAAGACTATTAAAACCAACAACTAAGATTCTCATTACATAAACGCTAAAGACTGTCTACGTCGGTCACTCAACATATCAACAATCTCTTGCTTTTCTTAAAGATTAACTCCTAGGTATTTACTAGGACTTAACTCTTGAACCAACTAATGCACATGACTAAAAAGAAGATTATTCAGGAAAAAGTATATTATAACTAGTATAAGACAGAGTAAGCTCCAGCTCTAACATGTACACTCGTCCCAAAAAGAGGGCATCCTATACAGCAGCAAGTTTCTTTTCCCTAATGTTCCTAATTTGCAAAAAGCAAAATCAAATTAATATTTGCCCACAAGAGACATTCTAAAATACTGTCTAGGAGATAGATATGCCAGTAATGACCTTTGAAGTAATGACACTAAATTATACAAATTTAATGACTTACTATCACCAATAAGAGTATAAATGAATTATCAGTTTTAAGAAGTCTGGAAGTAGGTTTTGCATCACTAATAACCCTAAAGAAAGAGGCAAGTGGATACGGAGGTAGTACACTTACACTTTGAGTCTCATCCCTAGATCCTGTAAGAAAGTACAGTATGACTTGCGGAGATATGTTTCCTTCTTGAGGTCAATGCTATCTCTTCTAGATGGCGAATTTTCTTCAATTTCCTTGCGGGACATGTACCAACGGCCTGCAGCCGGAACTTCCTCTTGGGACTGGGCTTGCTGCTGTATAGCTTGTGAAGAAGAAGACTCTCCAACATACCCCGCCATAACCAATAATGTATCTGCCAATATATCTTTATCTTCTTATTGAAACTATCTACAAAAACAACCAGAACCATCAATAATCGATATTAGGAAACAATATGATAGTAAAATCGGCACCATTAGAAAGAAGAGATAACGTAGGGCATAGAGTTTGAACCTAATTGGTATCAGCATGAATCACAACGAAGAAGAGAAATAAAAATTCATAATTTTCCAGTTGACGCGTCTCAGTAAAGTGCGACCCATGATCTAACAGAACATGAAAAAAAGAAACTACTTACCAGCGGGTGAGCGTCGGAAGAACTGAAGGAAATTAGGGTTACTGCAGGCGGGGTTGAGAAGATAGCTAGCTAGGTGTAATTGAGGGTTAGATAGAGACTGAATGGCTTGGCTCTCTCAAACGGGGGGAAGAGACAGCAAGCAGTAAGCGAAACCTAAGCCGATGCGCTGCTATCTATTAATTCAGAGATCGGTCGGAGGAGACAATGGAGGTGAGGCGAGGGTTTCCCCTCATGACATGAAATTGCTGCAAATCAACAACCCCCCTCGTGGAGTCGACTTACCTGTTGGTTGGTCCCGGTTCGAATTATACAATGAGGACCGGTTAGAAACCTATTTTGTAATCTTCCTCAGTTTACTTTTCAATATAATAATGTATATTGTCAATGAAGTCTATTATAATCGAAAATCACATCCAAACTTCATAAACTATAAATAATGAGATTATATAAAAAAAACGGATGTAATGTTAGATTATACAAAAAAAACAAATGTATTATGAGATTACAAAATATTTATTATATTATTATTATTTATTAAATAAATAATTTATTTTGTATGATCTACTATTATTATTATTATTATTAATTTTTATTAACTACTTCATGACTTATTTTTTTACTACTTTTTCTAATGTTGTGAAATTATGTATATATGAGTTTTTTACTAATATATTCCTATATCAACAACCAAATACAAATATAGACTATTTGAACAATTAATTACAAAAATAGGTCAAACCGAGATGTGACATCTCGGTTTTTTTTTTCCGAAACCGAGATGTCACATCTCGGTTTGACCTATTTTTGTAATTAATTATTCAAGTAGTCTATATTTGTATTTGGTTGTTTATATAAGCATATATTAGTAAAAAAACCCATATATTAAGGTAGTGACAATTTGTGAACTGAGTACCGAAAGGGCGGAATTTTAAACTATCTTTTTATTTCTGTAATAGAACCCCTGAATTACACCTAGTGAGCCTTAATTATCTCGTGGAGATTCTCATAAAATCAATTTTTCAAAAACATTCACCAATGTCGGATTGTATGGTACTACAGTTATAATTCGAGGAATGATCTCGGCTAGAGAAGAAATAGCTATTAAGAGGGATGACGACAGTGAAAGCAGTTTATGTGGACATTGTTAATACCGACTCCATGAATAATGGACAGGGATTCTTAACCACGCCTCATGGAAAGAGCTTTGGGCCATAAAAACTCTTCCAAAAAGACAGGACTTTCTTTTGGAGACTTTATTACGACACTTGCAATGAGGGTAGAGATGAGGAAAATAGGTATGGACGTGGATGGTAGATGTTCATTTTGTGATGAGGAAGAGACAATTGACCACATGATTATTAACTGTTCGTGGACTACTCCATTATGGCTTGTAGAATTCAATATGAGGTCTAAGAACAATGCATCAGAAAAGATCACTTCATGGTTTAAGATGATAAGGAGAATGGGTGGACTGAACAAAAAAGAAAAGGGTTAAAGGTCCTTTTGGTACCATATGTTTGCAAAAATTACACTGTTCATACCATTAGTATTTTTTCATACCGAATTGGTACCATATGTTTCCAAACCTTACTGTTTTGGTACCTCCGTTAGGGTTCCGTCAAAAACAGTCGTTAAATGGCATGTGCCATGCACGTGACCAGCCCAAAACTTTCAATTTTGTTACAATTTAGTCCATCTAATACATCCCTAACTTTTATTTTGTTCAATTTAGTCCTAAAACTTCAAAATCAAACAATTTTCCCCAAATTGACCTACCCGGACCTAGCCATGAGCTAGGTCCGCTAGGTCCGACCCTGGGTCATGGTCGCCGGACCCAGGCGACCCACTCAGGGTCGGACCTAGCCCTAGGCTAGGTCCGGCTAGGTCAATTGGGACCTAGCCCCAATTGAGTTAAATTAGGGCTAGGTCCCAATTGACCTAGCCGGACCTAGCCTAGGGCTAGGTCCGACCCTGGGTCGAGGTCGCCTGGGTCCGGCGACCATGACCCAGGGTCGGACCTAGTCCATGGCTAGGTCCGGCTAGGTCAATTTGGGAAAATGGTTTGGTTTTGAAGTTTTAAGACTAAATTGAACAAAATAAAAATTAGGGATGTATTAGATGGACTAAATTATAACAAAATTGAAAGTTTTGGGCTGGTCACGTGCATGGCACATGCCATTTAACGGCTGTTTTTGACAGAACCCTAATGGAGGTACCAAAACAGGAAGGTTTGGAAACATATGGTACCAATTCGGTATGAAAAAATACTAGTGGTATGAACAGTGTAATTTTTGCAAACATGTGGTACCAAAAGGACCTTTAACCCAAAAGAAAATGAGGTGTGATGGTCGCTGATAAGACTGGTCTGTTGGTCGATCTGGAAGGAGAGATATATGGCAGTATATGCTCATGAATTGCCTAAGCATGAATGTAAGATCTCTCAATGTTTAAGTGAGTATCACGAGTAATGGGCCACAAGTCGGCAACAAATTGTATCAACGGAGAAGTTTGGAAAGCACCCAGACGTGGGAAAGTTAAAATTAATTATGACGCTTCATGGGACGAGCAATCTAATACAGGAACTATTAGAGTCTTGGTTCGTGACTACTAGGGACGCGTACTGGTGGACATAACAGATGTATGCACGAGAAAGGAGGTCTGGCTCTTGAGGCAAATGATTTCCATGAAACCATACACCTAACTTTACAGGAAGGCTGGATCAAGGTTAACATTGAAACATACAAAATGGAGGTGATTATGACACTTATGGAGGCAACACATCAAACCAAATGGAGGGTGGCTCCCATCATCGACAATATTAAGCAGATTGCAGCATGAATACCTGATGTGAGATAATTTGTAGTTTTGAGGAAAGCAGATGAATGTGCGAACTAAATCGCAATTCATTCCAGAAAGATGTCGTTAGTGATAATGGTTGTTGAATCATGTTTGTCCGACCTGTCTTCAGGAGTGAACTTTTAGGGTCTCGCATTCGGTTGCTCTAGGCGTCTTTCGTGACCTTCAATGGACACTTAGTTTCCTTCGCGAGTCTTTAAACTTGGTGAGGACCTACAAAGAGGGTGGAGATTGTCCCCTGATTCCACTCCTAAGCTTAAGCCAGTATATGAAATATATGAGAGATAATGTAATGTAATAATATGAAAATACATTGGTTTTTATAGATTTTCCTTTACCGACTTTAAATGGCAGCTTGACCATTTAGGAATGGTTTCCTTCAAAGGCGGTTGAAGTAGGTGACAAGAAGGTCACCAGAGACACCCCCCTCTGGCGCGATCCTTTGTGCAGGTAAGCAAGGCAAGGATTCGATCGACCATAACACTACGAAGGAAGGTAACACGAAGAACGAAAGGAACACGACTCGACGCTAGGCCGCTAGGATCGGAAGCTCGAAGAGCTTGTTCCATCACTGACTCCCAGAATAATGGCTAGAGATTCTTACCCACGCTTCATGGAAAGAGCTTTGGGCCGTGAATACTCTTCCAAAAAGCCGTGACTTTCTTTTAGAGACTTTATTACAGCGCACTCGCAGTGACTTTCTAAGTATGAATCTCATGTTTATATCATGTCTCACATTTACACCATACTTCATGTTTGCATCATACTACATGCTTGCATCATTTACTATCTTTACATCATGCTCAATGTCGACAAGCATGCTTTCCAATTTCATATTATTCTAAGTGTTTTGCTTATGGCATGATTACGTCATCCGTTTACTATGTCATCATCTACATGTTGACAACGTGCTATATGTTTACATCATGTACCATGATATCATCACGTTGCATGATTCTTTATTATTACAAGTATTTCATTCATTATATAATATTGTGAATGCAATTGCATGTTGTTATACGTCTATTGTCCGCTACGCTAACCCTATAAACAGATTACGTACGTACGGCGGAAAATTGAAGTTGGTCAAATTTATGATCCCTACACTCGAATTGACAAACAAGTCATCTATGAGGTCAGTACCGAACCTAAATTGGACGAATATCTTATCTTAAAAAGAGTCAAGCACGGGTTTTAAACCACTACTTGACTCGGGGGCAAGTGTTAGATATCTGTCCAATTCGGGTTCGTATTTACATTTCGGGCCTCGCAAAGTACTCCAAAACCTGTAAAAGAACCCTTCCGCGGACACCCAAGTCCAAAAACGGTCCGGAATACGCGCAGTACCCGGACCGGGGGACTTCTGGATTACCGTTTTTCTCCGCGCTCATCCCGATTATTTTTTCCGATTGCGAGAAGTTGGTGCACGCATAGTCCACTCCTACATACCGACATCAAGCCATTCAAAACTGAGCATGATCCTTAGGTTCCCTATAAATAGGGGCCTAGGTCTCTCATTTTAAGGAGATCCCCTCACTTTTGGACTTGAAATGCTCTGACTTCTCTCTAAGGCTTTCTCTCTCTAGAAGTTCTAACTTGAGCATCGGAGTGGGCCCAACCAGCATTCCCCCCTCCCGCGCTGGTTACTGCCCCTCATGCAGGACCCGAAGATCAAGAGTTCAAGGTCGATGATTAGGAGATTAGCTCGGTGATTGTGTATTAAGGATTGCGGCGTTCCCGTCCTTATACATACATCTCGAACCCGATTGTGAAGAAAGAAGCTTGTTCGTGAAGGAAAAAGGCCGAAGCTGCCCAAGTGGTGAAGCGAACATAACAACATCATATGACGCTTCTCTGGGTGGTGCAGCTTGTTCATTAGAGCATCCACAATGCTAGACAAAAATGAAGGACAACTCCTCCATGTGGCAAGATGGGTTGTCCATTTGCATTGGAGATGGACAAATTTTTTTGTCCAATCCCTCCAAGGAGGGATTCACTCTCTCACATCCCATCATTAATATTGTGAGAGAGTATAGTAGAAAAAAGTGTTAATTTTATTATTATTTAAAAGAATATGTAGGTCCAAGTTGGTAGACACCATTGAAGTAGTAATAGACAACCTCAAGACACTTTTTTATTTTATTATATATTGATTATGTGGCACTTATGTGGCATAAAGTGGGATAGAAGTTGGGGTTGTGCATTGTGGATACTCTTATCACGTGGGGGTGGTGGAGGCACAGCATATCCTTGATTCTTTAAGATCTCCCTGAGAGCAAGAAGTTCTTCAAGTGCCGCCATCATTGCCGGTGTGACTGTAGGCATGTTGGCTGCATTCCTTGGTTGTTGCTGTGTTGCCTCAGCTGGCATTCCTGATGGAATTTCTTGATCCACCCTCGTTCCTTGCTCTTGTGGAGGCACGCTGTTTTGATCTTCTGGCCCGAACTGTGTAGGAGGGGCGTTTGTAGACGGAATGGACGAAGCCGTGGATTCTGCGTCCGGCATATGAGAAGGTCCTGGTTGACTTCACGTTGGTTTCATCCTGCTTACACCCGTCTTCTTTGGTCGTCTTCCTGTCATGGCTTGCAGCACAGCTTTTTGTTCGAATCACTTCAGACGGCGCCAAATGTTGGATTCGCTTCACCACTTGGGCTGCTTCGGGATTTTCCCTTCACGAACAGGCTTCTTCCTTCACGATCGGGCTCAAGATGTATGTATAAGGACTGGAACGCCACAATCCTTAATACACAATCACTGAGCTAAACTCTCAATCCTCGACCTTGAGCTCTTGATCTTCGGGTCCTGCACGAGGGGCAGTAACCAGCGTGGGAGGGGGGAATGCTGGTTGGGCCCACTCTGACGCTCAAGTTAGCACTTCTAGAGAGAGAAAGCCTTAGAGAGAAGTCAGAGCATTTCAAGTCCCAAAGTGAGGGAATTGTCTAGAATGGGAGACCTAGACCAAGACCATGCAAGACCATTTGTAAATGGTCCTCCTCCAAATGGTCTAGGATCAAACCAGGACCATTAGGACCATTTAAAATGGTGTTGGTCTTTTTGGTTCTGATTTTGGTCCAGACCATTTAGGACCATTTATATTTTTTTATGTTTTTTAATTTAATTTAATTTTTTAAAATTTGTCGAATATTATTTTTGTAATAATCATAAGTTGAAAATTCACTTATTATAATAATATATAATATATTGGAGTAGAGGAAGATCCGACCCGTGGAGCCGGTGACTGGTAGGGGTGAAACCGATCCGGTCAGACCGATTTCTTAGCTATTTTGGCCGGGGTCCACATTTTTCGGTCCGGATTTTTTCAAAAAAAAAAGTCCGACCAAAAATCCGTTTTGAAAAAAATAAACTGTCCATATTTTGAACAGTTTTTTCGGTCTGATTTTCGGTTTAAATAGAAAATCTGAAACTAATAATTAATATTTAAAATATCTCCAATTTCTTAGAAAGATATTCAGAGTTCCAAAATAAATAAAAATAGAAACATAAAACTCGTTTACGGTTTGTTCGGATCGGTCCGGTTTGATTTTGATACTTCGGTTGAAGTGCTACGAGGTTCAAATCTTTACAAATGTGGCATCTCAACTAGAATTTGAAACTTCGATATAAAAAAAAATTAAAACTCAAATCACTAACTCATAAAATAGTATTTACGTAATTAATTTTAACAGTTTTTCTAGTTACTGTATTAGTAATTAACTGAATCACATATATCCAAAAAAATAGTTTGAGAAATTAGTAAAACAAGTTACACTTACTAATATACTTAAAAAAAATCAGACAACACATTACCGGTCTATTCACGGTTCGGTTTGTTCAGATCGGTCCGATTAGGTTTTTGGCGGTTTTTCGGACCTACCGAGTTTTGCTTTCGGCCCTAGTGACTGGTGAGACTAAATGAGAGTGATTGGCTGAGAGTCGAGAGTTCAAAATTGGTTTTATTATTATTTACAAATTCCAGTTTTAAAAAAAAAATAGAATGGTCTTAAATGGTCCTAAATGGTCTTAATGGGCTTTTAGGTCTTGGTCTGAAATTTAGACCAAGAACAAATAAGACCATCAAAAGAAGACAATTGGTCTTGGTCCAAAATGGACTTGGTCTTATGGTCTTGGTCTTGGGCGGTCTTGGTCTTGGTAATGGTCTTGGTAGACCATTGCTCACCCCTAAGTCTGTTGGTCGATCTGGAATGAGAGATATATGGCAGTATATGCTCATGAATTGCCTAAGCATGAATGTAAGATCTCTCAATGTTTAAGTGAGTATCACGAGTAATGGGCCACAAGTCGGCAACAAATTGTATCAACGGAGAAGTTTGGAAAGCACCCAGACGTGTGATAGTTAAAATTAATTATGACGCTTCATGGGACGAGCAATCCAATACAGGAACCATTAGAGTCTTGGTTCGTGACTACTAGGGACGCGTGCTTGTGGACATAACAGATGTATGCACAAGAAAGGAGGTCTGGCTCTTGAGGCAAAGGATTTCCATGAAACCATACACCTAACTTTACAGAAAGGTTGGATCAAGGTTAACATTGAAACATACAGAATGGAGGTGATTCTGACACTTATGGAGGCAACACATCAAACCAAATGGAGGCTGGCTCCCATCATCGACAATATTAAGCAGATTGCAGCATGAATACCTGATGTGAGATAATTTGTAATTTTGAGGAAAGCAAATGAATGTGCGAACTAAATCGCAATTCATTCCAGAAAAATGTCGTTAGTGATAATGGTTATTGAATTATGTTTGTCCGACCTGTCTTCAGGAGTGAACTTTTAGGGTCTCACATTCGGTTGCTCTAGGCGTCTTTCGTGATCTTCAATGGACACTTAGTTTCCTTCGCGAGTCTTTAAACTTGGTGAGGAACTAAAAAGAGGGTGGAGATTGTCCCCTGATTCTACTCCTAAGCTTAAGTCAGTATATGAAATATATGAGAGATAATGTAATGTAATAATATGAAAATACATTGGTTTTTATAGACTTTCCTTTACCGACTTATAGCAGCTTGACCCTTTAGGAAGGGTTTCCTTCAAAGACGGCTGAAGTAGGTGACAAGAAGGTCACCAGAGACACCCCCTCTGGCGCGATCCTTTGTGCAGGTAAGCAAGACAAGGAGGTGCGAGAATGGGTGGAATGAACAAATAAGAAAAGGAGGTGTGATGGTTGCTGAACAGACAGGTCTGTTGGTCGATTTGGAAGGAGAGATGTAGGGCTCATGAATTGCCTTAGCATGAACGGATGATCTCTCAGTGTTCAAGTGAGTATCACGAGTAGTCGGCAGCAAATAATTGCATCAACGGAGAAGTTTGGAAAGCACCCACCCAGACGTGGGATAGTTAAAATCAAATGTGAGGCTTCATGGGACGAACAAGGAGGTATGGTGCTTGAGGCAAAGGATGTGCATAAAACTATACACCTACCTTACTTAACAGAAGAAGGTGTATTCCACAGCATGAGTATGTGATTGAATCTAAAAGAGAATGCATGCATGAATATACACATCCTCACAGACCAAAGCATATATATATATATCATGAGGAAAACACAGCTATATATTTATAGTGAGAGTATAATAAAGTTGAAATTAAATGCAGCAATGCACACAACAATAGAAGAGGAGTCATGGATGGGCATAGAAGAAGATACAGTGGTATTCCACAGGGAAAGAAGAAAGACATCTATCTATTTCCTTCCTTTCTTCAAGAACAACAAGATGCGGATGCCGTCCTCTCGGCCGCAGGTCTATCCATGAGCACCATTCCTGATGGGTTCGGTGCTGCCTGCATCCTTGGCAGTCTCTTTGCTGTATTATCATCATTATAAAGAAAATAAATCAAACATAATCTTCCAACTCAAATTCTAAAAGCAATAGAAACAGTGTGTATTTCCATTTAGTATCTACAAACAAAAATGAGATACCTATTTCGTAGAACACATCATTCACATTGGTTGCTGTTTTTGCTGAGGTCTCCATAAAGAACAGCCCATTCTCCTGAGCATATGTTTTTGCTTCCTGCAACACAAATATATATCATATTAAAAAAATATATGCTTTAACTACCCAAACTAGTTTCTCATTCTCACTCTTATATCGGATAGACTAGGGCAGGATAAAAATTAAAAGGTTTTAGATATAGAGCTGCCCTCTACTTTATAGGTAACTAGCTGTTCTCAAGGTTGGAACCAATTTGACTTTTAAAAGAGTTGTTGTACAAATATAACATGCATCACTATAATAATACCTATTCCTAAAGATTTGATATCTCTCACAAGGCAAATTCATCCAATCCTACATCTTCAACAATTAAACAATCAATCACCTATTTCCTAAACTCTTTGACAAGTCAGTTGTCCATAAAGACCACTAGCAGAAAAGCAAGCTTGGCATTCAAATAAATGCTAACCATCCATCAAATCAGTAAAATGAAAACCACATTGACTTACCTCTGCATCGACCTTCCTAGCCTCTACTAGATCTGCTTTGTTCCCAGCAAATGCCATAACCATGTTTGGGTTGCCTTTAGAAATGTAAAAACATCCTTTATTAATGAAGATTTAGGAACTATAAATCAATCATCAAAAGACTACAGAATTCAAAGAAGAGAGGTTCCTACAGCCCAGAGTTTAGCGTAAAACTACCACTACCTTGTGCCTGAAGTTCTTGGACCCATTTCTTTGCCCGCTCAAACGAAGCCTGATTGGGGAGGAAAAACAGTTAGGAGGAAGCCTATAGAAATGTAGAGTCTCTTATATCTTCTTTTCTCTAAGGAAAATAAGATAAACTCATTTCTTCAGTATCTGCTCAACCAAACATTGCTACTAGAAAAATTATTGCTGACGGAACAGCAGTCCAAGACAAATTTCTACAGCCCAAACTGTGCAAGTAAATACTATCGAGTTCAAATTACGTTTATTTCTTAGCCTACCAAGGATATGCAGTGTTAAGACGATAAGTAGGAAGTTCTTCTAATTCTATTGGATATGTAACTAGCAGCACATCAATAGAAAACTTCCAGTGCTAGATTCCTGGATACTTCTTCAGCAATAGATATTATATTTGGAAGATAAATGGCTATCTAGGCCTTCCAATTTATTTCGATTAGCAAAATCATTGAGTATATGTACCTCCAAATGGAAATGAAAACTCAAAATTGATAAGAAAAATCATAAATGTAATCACATCAACAACTACATGCCATTTGACTGATGACATAAATGTCAATGCCATTGGGTGATCAAAACATTTTTTTGCACATAAAAAGACTAGAATCAGGAAGCTCATATATTGCAAACCCAAAAGATGCTGTGATACAGAAGGCAATAAATAAAAGCCATCAAAGAGAACTAATTACAAATTTCAAAATATCACTTGCCAGACATCATGGCTAGAGAACCTTTCCACTGATTAGCACAAGTTAGAATATATTTTATGCAAAAAGAAGCTCAAAAGAGTCCCCCACCCAAAGAATAGTAGAAAAGGTACTTCCCAACTTGACCCTGGGCTGGTACATAACTTCATTTGGTCATGTTTCCTCATGATAAATATTCCAAATACTCAAAAGATTGTTCCACGTAACTGCAGGAATAAGCATGATCTATAAACTCTTCTGTCGATACAGGGACTTCCGACCTTATAACTTTTTATTCGAGGAATTTAAGCCAATTAATATTTTCATCACTTTAAGAAAGACCCTTTTGCTAATATACCAATTTTGAAACTAAATGGAAGATGAAGGATGCTACCTAATAGTTTTTCATGTTTTTCCTGTTCTGCTGAAAAGCAATCAAAGGACTTCCTACCTACTAATAAGGAACGCACATAAAGTGGAATTGAAACTAAATACAGCTTCTGCTTAAACTGACCAAAATGGCAACAGCGAAAGGAATAAACATATAAATCTCTATACTTATAGCAGCAGAAAGCCAACAGAAATAATTCCTAGAGCCGGATTAGCAGTTAGCACACAATTGACTCACATGGTTAGTTATATCATACACGATGATTGCAGCAGCAGCTCCTCTGTAGTACATAGGAGCCAGACTATGATATCTTTCTTGACCAGCAGTATCCCAGATTTCAAACTTGACAGTTGCATCATTTACAGCCAATGTCTGGGAGAAAAATGCAGCACCAATTGTTGATTCCTGAATAAGAGTCCCAATGATAGAGCTTTAGCATAATGATATCACTGAAGTATATTCGTGCAAATAGGCAAACCAAATCTTTGTACCTGAAACTCAACAAACTGCCCTTTAACAAACCGCAGAACAAGGCTGGACTTTCCTGCCCCAACATCTCCAAGAAGTACCTGTAGCAGTTTTTATGAGAAGATAAATTGATAGGCAAAAAGTTATTTAAACTGAAGAAAAAAGCTTAATGAAACAATCTCTAAATGTTGTATACATTTGTTTTTGCCATAACATTGGCATACTTGATAGCAAGAGACACAATACAAACATACGAGCAGTTTCACTAACGTGCTGATGAAAAATAGATATGATTATGACAGTACTGTATTCCTCCTATTCTCTGAATGAGATACAACACAAATTCATCAGACTCAAATTTCAAAGTTCAAGTAAAATCATTACTATTTTTCTCCGAGCTTGCATTTGCCTTCACATTCACAAACTCTAGTAGCATTTTCATCCTTTCTCCAACATTTTTCCATTCTAGGTTTCGAGCAGCATATATGCTTTACATCTCTATCCTAAGCTTCCAGGGAAGCACAAGACCGATGTCAAGATATTACAGACCAAGAAAAGCGGACAAAGTAAAAATGAAACTCTGAGCTGAAATCATATCCACACCACAATTAACGAAAACTTCAGTTCATTATTGGAACCACAAAGAAGACATTTTTGTTGAGACGCATAATATGAAATTAGTCCTAAAGATCATGTTAATATCATAATCTTTACCAGCAAGTAATAAAGATTGAATGGTGGACAACGGTACACTCACTAGCCCTTGTATTACCTCCACTAAAGATCTTAAATTCTACTTTTTCTAATTTGGTTCTGGGAAAGATGCAGTTAATGCATCTTGTGAAACGAGAATCGTTCTTGTCCAACTAAAGGAGAAAAAAAAATCTTGTCCCAGGCTCAAATTCCGAGGATAAAGGTAATCTGCAGACTCTGAACTATAGGTGCCCTAATAATTGATTGCTAGCTACACGCAGATGTCTAGCCTGGGAACATGAAGTTACTGCTTCCGAATATACAAAGGAAAACTAAAGTGCAAGGAAAGCGAAAGAAAGAAATTTAAAACTCAATAGGTTAGTATAATTTTTTAAAATATCTAAATAGAATCAGATTGCATATAGATAATACACAGGGTCCTTAACATGGGAGAAAAAACCTTCAAACTCGGCACATTTAATAAGAAATCCTAAAACTCTATGGATTTTAATTTTTACAGAATGATTGAAGTAACAAGCAGAAAAATAGTTGACTCGAAATAAGTTGATGAATGCGATGTGGTAAGTGATAAGCCGCAAAACACTGAACATAATTGAACAAAGAATTTACTAACACAGTAGAGAAGCAAAACCTGGACTTCAAAAGTAAAAAAAAAAAGCATGCAGAGCCGGATCAAAAGCAACAATCGATGGTAAAAGGCACAAGAAAAAAAAGAAAGAGAAATCCAAATCAAAGATGCAGATCACTATTCTCGGAGAAATTGAAGAATCAATTCACTTCCGGATGTGAATCAAACACGCAACGATCACCTAATCGTACACAGATAGATTCATGGAGACGGCCTAATTGAAGTTGTTGTTGGGAAAAAATAAAAATAAACGACGATAAAGAAATCTAAAAACTGACCAACTTGGCGTTGATGTTCTTGTTCCCGGCGGTGGCCATGATAAAGGAGGAGAAATCAGAGAGCTAAAATAAGAGATCGGATGGTGATGAGATCAACGTTGACGAGGAGGAGTAGGAGGGTTTTGATTTGATTTGATTTGATGAAGAGAGGAAGGAAGGATGCTTCCAACAAACACCACCCCTCTTTCTTTCCTTGCTTTTGTTATACCAAAGACGACTCCACACCACAGTTTGGACGTAAGCAATGGGTTAAGTTGAATTTTTGGGAAATCATTTACTCTCCTTTCTCGCCTTTTTTTTTTTTGTTATATAATTGCATTCACGTGTCGGCTGCGTACCCAGAACAGAACGTCCCCTTTTGCGTCCGTATCTAGGTGAAGCCCCTTCACTATGAAGCCCTAAATAATATTTATTTCAGACAAATTAATAAAATTGCCATAATTTCTGATTTTTTTTTTTTTTAAACTATAATGGTTTGATCGGGTTAACAGATAAGATAAAGCCATTTAAACAACTTTATCTTAATAGAGAGTTAAACCAATGAAACTATCATCAAACAAAATTGGGTTTAGAATCTATTATGTTGGTAAACGGTTTGACCGGTTAACTTAAACCGTTCACCCAACACAATAAAGTTTTAGAACTTTGGGTTTATATAGTTTTATTGTTTTTTTTTTCTAAAAATTTATTGTGTTGGGTGACAGTTTAACCGGGTTAATTCTAGATGATAAAACTATATTTTAAAATTTGAATCAGTTCATAAACGGTACGAAAGTAGAAAAATTCATTTGAACACCAGACATTATATTGTTAATTCGGATCTTTCAATTCCGACCCAATCAATTCTTACCGATTTTCGGAACAACCGAAATTTTTCTTTAACCAATTAGAAACTGAATCTTGACAACCTTGATTTCCAACCGTGTCTGCTTGTGCTACTATTAGACTGGAATGGAGAATCACGAGCAGAACCCTAGCAATGGCAGTGAAGATCTCCAGGAAGACCTCACTGAGGAAGTCGATGAAGAGCCTGAGGGTGACGACTTCAAGACCCAGCCACAACCGCTTTCCCATGAGGCGTGAATGCGTGCACACGCAGCCAGGCTGACCAATATCTAGAACAAACTCTCATTTGAACAAGCCTACATATGAGTCCACGATGTGATGATCAAGGACAACACCAAGTCTGGGTGATCGGAGCTTAACTAGAGGATTTAAAACACCCGAGCACACTGCAGGAGCTGCTTCCGGCCGCAAGCATTGCCAATTTCAGGCCAAAGCAAGCCGGGGTCTTCCACTCCGTGAACATTGTGCTCGATCCGGGACCCAGAGAGTTTGCTGGTGTCTGACCTAAATCTGACCTAAAGCGATATACGTTTTGAAAACGTGCAATTTTGAAAGAGTCGCCACTAGTTAATTGTAAGGCTAACTAGAATCCTAAATTACCTAAGCGAATAATGGATTAAACACCTAGGTATAGAATCGGTCTACGATCAGAAGTTCGAGTTCGGGGGTTCTATTACGAATTAAGAATATAATTTTTAATTACGCCCTTTCGGTACTCAATTTACTTAATTTGCCAATTTTATCATTTACATACATACGCCCAATTAATCTAAAAATGTCAAAATTAATCAAATTTCATCATAAAATATATTAACCAGATATAATCCTAAATCTAAAAAATTAATTATAACCTATAACTCCTAGTAAAAATGAAATCTAAAATAAAAAAATAAAAAAAAATCTTCTAACATGCTATTAAATTAAAATTAGTTAATTACAATTAAATTATTAATGAAATTTAACCAACTACCTTCAAATTATTCATTAAATTTAACTAATTACATTTCAACTATTAATTAATTAAAATAATAAATAGAGAATTTAACAACAAAATAATAATAATTAATAAATAAATAAATAAATAAAAGAATAATAATAATAATAATAATAATTCTGGCACTAGATGACGAAAATCGCACGGATCCCGATGAATAGTGTATTATTGCTTTTGTGGTGTTTTTTCTGTGTGTTTTACAATGTAACCTAGACCCCTATTTATACTAAAAACCTAGTCTAGATTACAGATAAAATTCAAATAAAAAATGCTAACAGATAATTATTCTAGAGAATATTCCTAAGGATATTTATCTTTACAGATAATTTTTTTTTGAATAAAAAATAATATCTGGAGATAAACATCTTACATATAATTTTCTAAAATAAAAAAAATAATTATTATATATATTTTTTTTAAATATTCCGAAAATATTAAATAAATTCGAAATAATTTAAAATATATTTTATAATAATTTCCCTAATGTGCCCTTGAGCTTTTTTGGAGACTTTGTGGCTTGACGCGTCCGGAATTTGACGTATCATGTGTAACGTCGTTACGTCCGGGTCAAAATCGAGTGTTTACAGTTTGCCCCTCTTAGGACGAACTCCCGTAGAATGTGTTCGAAGGGGTTTGTCCAAAGACGAGGAAACACATGTTTTGACCAGAAAGTATATTCTCTTCCAATTCTTTAAAGTCTTCAAGGTGGCTCATATGCTTATTCTGGTGCGGAAAGATAAAACCTCTGTCGGCGGGACGCCTGTTGGCGGTGCCTCCGTTGGCGGTGCAGAAATTAAAGACCTCAATCGACGATGCCTCCAGTGGCGTGCGACAAGGAAAAGCCTCCAGAGGCGGTGCGGAAAGTAAAGCCTCCAGTGGCGTGCAGAAAAGTAAAGCCTCCATTGGCGTGCGGGAAAGTAAAGCCTCCAGTGGCGTGCGGGAAAGTAAAGCCTCCAGTGGCGTGCGGGAAAGTAAAGCCTCCAGTGGCGTGCGGGAAAGTAAAGCCTCAAGTGCCGTGCGGAAAAGTAAAGCCTCCAGTGGCGTGCGGGAAAGTAAAGCCTCCAGTGGCGTGCGGAAAAGTAAAGCCTCCAGTGGCGTGCGGGAAAGTAAAGCCTCCAGTGGCGTGCGGAAAAGTAAAGTCTCCAGTGGCGTGCGGAAAAGTAAAGCCTCCAGTGGCGTGCGGGAAAGTAAAGCCTCCAGTGGCGTGCGGAAAAGTAAAGCCTCCAGTGGCGTGCGGGAAAGTAAAGCCTCCAGTGGCGTGCGGAAAAGTAAAGCCTCCAGTGGCGTGCGGGAAAGTAAAGCCTCCAGTGGCGTGCGGAAAAGTAAAGTCTCCAGTGGCGTGCGGAAAAGTAAAGCCTCCAGTGGCGTGCGGGAAAGTAAAGCCTCCAGTGGCGTGCAGAAAAGAAAAACCTTGATCGACGATGCCTCCAGTGGCGTGCGACAAGGAAAAGCCTCCAGTGGCGTACAGTAAAGTAAAAACCTCGATCGACGATGCCTCCAGTGGCGTGCGACAAGGAAAAGCCTCATATGTCGGAGAAATGCCTCTAGTGGCGTCCGATGGAGAAGAGCCTCTAGTGGTGTGTGTCGGAGAAATGCATCTAGTGGCGTCCGTCGGAGAAGAGCCTCTAGTGGCATATGTCGGAGAAATGTCTCTAGTGGCGTCCGTTGGATAAGGGCCTTGAGTGGCTTGACGACTTGAGTGGCATGTCCCTAATTTTTGCCAAAACTGCGCATGACGCGACAACTTAGCGGGATCTCTCTCTTTTTTTTTTTTTTTTTTTTTTTTAATTTCTCATATTCTCTCATTTTGCCACGGTCAAAATTTTAGACCGTGCCCCTCGGTTTCCCTAATTTTTGCATGGATTGGCCCTTGGGGTTTTTATTCCATCGGGATTTTATTTTCTCTCCTTTTGCCATGATTGCAATTTCTGAATTTGCTATCATGCCCCTCATTTCCTAGTTTTGCCTAGGCTGCCCTTTCGGGTTTTCAACCTAACGGAAGCGCTCTTTTTTTTGTAGCCGATTAAACGGTGGCTGTGACCCGTACTTTATTTCCTGTCTCGATGCGATAGTATTTGTAGCCATTTGAAGGGTGGCTGTGACCCTTTCCTCACCGTCTTCAATGTCGCGAGAGCTCTTTTGATTTGTAGCCATTTGGAGGGTGGTTGTGGCCCTTTCATTTATTTCCTTCGTCGATGTTCCGGGAGTGCTCTTTCGATTTGTAGCCGTTTTAAGGGTGGCTGTGGCCCTTTCAAATGATTTCCCGGCCTCACAAGATTCACGAGAATACTCTTTATATGTAGCCATTTTAAGGGTGGCTACGGCCCTTTTAACAATCTCCCATCCTCTCAGGATTCGAGGAACACTCTTTGTAGGTAGCCATTTTAGGGGTGGCTGTGGCCCTTTCACTCATTTCCCGCCTTCAATGTTGCGAGAGTGCTCTATATCTGTATCCGTTTGAAGGGTGGTTGTGGCCCTTTATTTTGTAGTCGTTTTAGGGACGACTGTGACCCTTTTTATTTTCCCGCCCTTACAAGATTCGCGGGGTCACTCTTTTATCTGTAGCCGTTTGGAGGGTGGCTGTGGCCCTTTATTTTGTAGTAGTTTTAGGGACGACTGTGGCCCTTTTTATTTTCCCGCCCTCACAGGATTCGCGGGGTCACTTTTTTTTTATCTTTAGTCGTTTGGAGGGTGGCTGCGGCCCTTTCACTTATTCTCCGCTTTTGATGTTGCGGGAGCGCTTTTTATCTGTAACCATTTGAAGGGTGGTTGTGGCCCTTTATTTTGTAGTCGTTTTAGGACGACTGTGGCCTTTTTTTTATTTTATTTTCCCGCCCTTACAAGATTCGCGGGGTCACTCTTTTATCTGTAGCGGTTTGGAGGGTGGCTGTGGCCCTTTATTTTGTAGTCGTTTTAGGGATTACTGTGGCCCTTTTTATTTTCCCGCCCTTACAAGATTCGGGGGTTTACTCTTTTATCTGTAGCCGTTTGGAGAGTGGCTGTGGCCCTTTATTTTGTAGTCGTTTTAGGGACGACTGTGGCCCTTTTTTATTTTTCCACCCTTACAAGATTCGCGGGGTCACTCTTTTATATGTAGCCGTTTGGAGGGTGGCTGTGACCCTTTATTTAGTAGTTGATTTAGGAACAACTGTGACCCTTTTATTGCTTCATTGCTCTCGCAAGATTTGTACTATAAACACCTAATTTTGGACTATCCGCGACACGCGTGACATGCGGCGTGCTAATTTTGGAAGTGTCTAAATATGACAAGTCGAGAAGCTTCCAAGAATGCTCCATGCAAAATTAGGATAGTTTATATATTTAGAACAGTGTATATTTTCTGAATATTTGTATTAAGTATTCAGAATATTTAGAGTATATCAGGAGATTAAATCAGTGTTATTTACTGCTTAAATTATACTAATACTTAGGAACTATTAGAGCTATATATATATATATGGATATATATATGGGTTGGTTTCGACATTGTAAAGGGGACACGGTGAACAAAAGAAAAAAACAAACAGAGACGGAAAAAAGACGAAGCAAGAATCAATATAATAGAGTTCTCATAATCTTGATTTTTATATTTTGATTATTATTACTATTATTATATTAACTATTACTATTTGTTAAGTACTCAATGTCTTCTTCCCCTAACAGCATGGGTGGACCTCCTCACGATCATCACCTTTGACATCACCAGAGTCCCACCGTTCTTACCCAACCTCCATCGTACAAACTCCACCCATAGTCATTGACGACCGAGCTACCACCGGCGAAGTTGTCATCCACTGTAGTCGCTCAAGCAACCAGATCCACCGGCCATCCGATTTACCGTGCAGCCATCGCCCGTGGATTAACCGGCTCTTCCCTCTGGCCTGAGTCGCGCCTACAGTTCTTTCATCCTGCGCCAGCGACCAATAGCCACTGTCGTTGCTCCGACCACCATCACCGCTAGCCACCTCCGACTAGAACCTAACGTCGTGCCGCCGCTCTTGGTTTCATCCTGCAGAAGGGTCACGAAGCTTCAAATCTAGAGTCAGGTTGCTTAAACATGGCTCCTTCGTCATTCCCATGGCAGCCCGCGTCTCAGAAATCCAGAGCCAGCTCTGATGGGTTCCGTTGTAGCCGTGAAGCCCTTTAACGACGAGTAAACGGTGAATAGGCCTACTGGGCCCTAAAAGGGGTCAAGAAGACCAATGCGAAAGGTCCCGACAAAAGGAGTCCAGATGGTGAAAGGTCCCGACAGTGTCGGTCCCGATAGGCGAACTGGGCGCTCCCGATGAGATGCCTTTAAGTAGGCCCCGATGATGAATCCCTGAGGATGTTACACTACAAGAATATACTCTCATCCACACCAGAATTTTGCATACGGGCTGCTCAGTGTGTAATTCCATATTGGTTACACACAAGGCGCATACTAATTGTAGGAAATAGTGCACCCATATGGGGTGCTCTTGCACGACTCGGTAAGTCCGGGACTAAAGTTACACACTTCGGAAGTGTGTAACCGCCGATGTGCCTATATATATCCATCTATATGGATGGGTATAGTGTGGAGAACCTACAGATATACAAACGAGTGTGATACTAGTCCGAAGTAGGCTTCGACGTTCTCCTCTCGTGTCGGAGCTCCGGTGCCCGACTACCTCGTCTGTGGGTCATCAACCGTGGAGACCGAGGTACGCTCCGCCATAGTGACGTACCTCTCCGACCGGCATCCCCACCGCCGTGATTCCGAGCCGACACCAACGATCTACGTTTCCGCAACCGCACGCCGCCACACCGAACGAAGTAAGTATCGTATCCATGTTACGATCTCATGTCTTACTAACGTGTGTGTTTAGCGTGCATGTAGTTCGAATTCCTTCATTGGTATCAGAGCCAAAGGTTTGGTTTCCGGCACTGGCCTCGTCGTGATGGTTATGCCGATGCTCCACCGATTTTCGGAGCTTGTGTGACTCCGCCCGTTACGGATGTGTCCGGCCCTCCATTAGTGAGCGTTAGTTGCTCATTTTCGCTCCAGTAGGTATGTGGTCATGCGGGCTACGAATCCCAACGAAAATAACGATCGTTTCGTCGGTCGTAAACTCCACGATTTTGAGCATTCGTTGCTCGATACGGTTCCTATGTGTTCGACCTTGTATCCATGAGATTTTGGTGCTCATTCCCAGTCCCGAACGGTCGTGGTCGCAAGGGCTACGGTCCCGAACGAACCCCGACGAAATCCAACCGTTTTCGTGGCTAAACGTGGCCGTGAAACTCCCGCTCCATATCGTGAAGTTCAGTGGCTCTCGAAGGTGTGTCATAAGCCTAGATGAGGGTTGTGTCCATCTCCATGCGAAGAGTAGTGGCCATGGCCGCCCCACCGAGCTCGAGCGTGGACAAGATACATTTTCGTTTATGTTGTCGGGATGAGTTTCCGTTGAACGGTTACCAAGAGAGTCGCCGGAGATGTGTTCCGGTAACGGTTACTAGATAGATGAAACAGTTACATGGGAGTGGATAAGAGGAGTTGGATCGTGTGGAACGTGGATCATGGATATGGGAGTTGGCATGACAGTTTTTTTTCTTCATGATGAAGAAGATGAAGTTCTAACCGGTCTGGCTTTTCTGGTTCGACCATGTTTTTTTAATATTCAACCGGTTCATTTTTTTAGTCAGACCGTGCAGTCTAATTTAAGTGGCACGTGAGCTTTTATACCCTAGACAGGCTGGAGTTTATTTTAAGTGGGCTGATTTTAATCAAAAATGAATGGGCTCGTGAGCAATTTTATTCAAACTAAAATGAAATCTTTTTATTTAGTGGGCCGAAATAGGGGCCCATTTTTTTTGTAAGTTATTGGTCCATCCAGCCGTTTTTATGGAGTTGGCCGATGGTCAACTAATGCTTAAAATAAGATTTCGGCCCTATTATTTTAATGGTTTAAAGTGGTCCTCAATATTTTTTTATGAGCAAATTAGTTTGCAAAGAGGTCCATGAAACTTTTATAGATGGTGCAAATGGCTCCTATATAAGTTTTAAATTGGGTGCATAAGGTCCCCAAATATATTTATGAGGTGAATTTAAGAGAATAAGTTTTTCTAAATTCATGTTAGCCATCATAAATATTAAGTGAGAGCAAATGGCTCCCTTAGCAAGCCAGGGTATCTCGGCGAATTTAGTAAATATGGTTTTACTAAGTGTCGGTTTAACCCCTAAACACTAACGAGTGTTAAATTATTGTGAATCTGTTCACATTAATTGATATGTGGAATTAGTTTCACATAGTACAATATTATGTCACGTACGCACACATCATGGATGTCAAGTAAGTATGCTTTATAATATTAACTAGTTTAATATTAAAGCATGTGTAAGTTTTATTTAAATTAATTAGTATCATGCTTAGGGTGCTATTATTTTAAATTTCATGTTGGCCCCCGTAGTTTGAATGTGTTTCAACTACAAGCGAAATATGTTTCGCAAAGTCTTATGGGACGCGATTGTAATATTCTTGAGTTGAAATTGAGGAAATAATTATGTCTAGAAAGACCGAGCTTGAAGTGGAAACTTGACGCCGCGCCCCTCCTCCCCGGCCTGGGAACTACGGTTCTGTCTAGAAACGGGAGTGTTGGGGCCTGTCTCGCGAACCGTTCGGTCCACCTGGGAATTTTCCTCTAAACGTAACTTTTGAGAATTTACATGAAGGTCCCTAAGTCTTTAAACCGGATTTTTTATGCGGGATATGTCTTGCTAAATCCGGTATGGGGTGCTAGATTTTAGACGTGTTAAGCATGATACTTGTTAAATTTTTTTAACATCCATGTGGTAGTACATACCCTGAGCATGCATGTTTTGCTTATTATGACATAATATTTAATTTGCTAAGCATGATACATGTTGATTTATGTGTTATCCATGTATATGAATATTTGATATCCATGCTAGCATGATATTTAAGATTGATGTCATGTCATTGCAAATCATTCACGTAAGCATGCTCGTCCGTTTGATGTTTTTTGTGTACCAAACATGATGCATGATGATGATTTGTTTAGAATCATGTATTAAGTCAACTTTGAAGCATGTTGAGTTGCTTAACGTTTACTATCAAGCATGTTACATGTTTTATTGACATTCATGTATTTGTAATCATGATTGCATGTTGACTTGATCAATGAGACTGGAACTTGACTTGATTATTGGCTAAAATTAATTCTCGCTAAGCATGTACTTTGGACGATGATTGGGAACATAGTGAACTTTTGACTCCGGGGCATGCTTGCTTTAATTAATTCGGTCAATAAGAGAGTTGAGTGTAACATGTGTAAGTATAATGAACAATAATTCTTGCATGCCTTGTTGAATGATCCTGATAAGATGTTATTTTTTTTTTGTGTAAAGGATAACATCGGTCCTCCAAAAGATTGTCACCGAACTTAGTTGTGTGCTAATGTTGAATAGTGATAACTCTTAGGTCTGGCAGGAGAAAGTTTATACTTGCTCCAAATGCTAGAAATTCTGGAGACCATTTTCAGTGACATGGAAAAGCCTAAAGTAGGGAATGTGTCCCAACAGAGGTGAAACCTAAGAGTCTATGAAGTCTGAAAGTGCAGAATTGCACCGTGTATATCATTTTGTTGAGTGCTACGAATGATAGTATGTTCAAGGAATTTCAAGGTTATCAGAGTGCTACGGCGCTTTGAAACGACTTGAGTGTGAAATTTAGTTTTCATCCCACATAAAGGAAATTGTTCCTGACTGTGTGATTTACCTCTTATAAGAGGCACCTTGAATACTCTGAAGTTACATATTTGGCATGTGGCCGATATGATAATTGAATTCAGGCACGCTGGTAATATATTCACTGAAAGGCAGAAACTCTAGGTTGTAACTAGCTCCTTACACGATTCGTGGAAGCATGTAAAAATGCAGTTGTCTCACTCTATTTGGGCTACCACTCTAGAAGAAGTTGAGCGACTTCTAAAGCTAGAAGAGGAAATGCATAAGAGTAAGAGTACTCTGGCTGAGTTGCATGTGGCGACTTCCTCCAAAGCCAAAAAGAGACCAAATAGACAATATCGTGGTAAGAATGATGAGCATGATAGGTCCAGTTAGAAATCAAAGATGGATGGAATTGGCGAGCGGAAACGTCTGCACTATGTCCAAATGGCTAAGATAAAGTGCTATAGTTGTAGCTATGTGCTATTACTCAAACAAATGCACTGCTCGGAAGCGTCTTGTATGTCTTGATGCTTAAACTAGTAGACTATTGAGTTTCTAGTTCGAGCAATTTGATCAGTATAATCCTTTATGAGTTGTGACTCTGGATTAAGCCATGGACAAGAAGATTTGTAGTTAATCTTCGAAAAATTCAACTGAAGCATGATAGGTATGGAAGCTCGAGCTGCAGCCGAATGAGTTGGCATCCGCAAGCTATGTCTATGAGCTGCAGCTCCCACTTTCCATTGACTATTTTTTTTGCACTATGCAACATGAGTTTGTTGCTAGAAGACGTAGGTGATACGCTTCTGAAGATGATTAAGTCAGTGACAACATTGGTCCAATAATACACTGTCTATGGTAATACCCGGGTCTCTCCACAAGGAGGACCCACTTTATATCGAGACGAATGTTTGTCAACTTGATCAAGTGCCTGAATATTAGTTGCATACCACTTCATATAAGCATGATCCGGAAATGTCCGAAAGTGGGAGCTGTGCCTAAACTAAAAGATGTCGAAATGAACATGTTTATCCTTATAAAGGGAAAAGTGGGTTGTGACCTATTTTTGAGTTATTGAGCTAAATGTACCAAGATAACTTCATTCGAGTGGGAGAATTTTTGCAGATGCTGAATATGTTTCTCGTCATGCTCACATATCTTCACCATCAGTTGCGAATGTAAATGATCTTGGTCATGATCTTAGTTCAAGTGGGAGTAAGAACTATCATGTTGTTACTCGAAATGAGTAAAGGTTATCGTTCCAGTGGGAGCATGTACAAAAGGTTCTTAACCGTAGTGGAGCTTATGTGGCTTCTAATACCCTTTAAGGAAAATGGAGGACAAGATGGATGACGCGAAGTGCAAATGGATCAGTGAGGTCCTAAAAGTCATGAAAATTTTGAGATGTGTCTCGAATAATTGCGAGTGTTGTATTCGCATAAACCCAGTCACGTTGATCTTGGATGTAGATATTGCCTTTGAAATATCAAAGTAGAAATCGAAAGCATTTCTCCGTATAGTGGTACGAGAATGCAGCTTTTGGATTATGGTGGTCCGTTAGTATTCTACTTTATTCTCTCAAGGCTATAGATGAAGACGTGATTTGTCATGTCTGACGTTTTAGTATCTACGGACTAAGACTGTTATTAAACATCGACAAGATCATGTCAAATAAATGTGCTTGACACATAGTACGTGCTGGAACTTACGGAGTTATCAAATGAGTGTGACACTTAATTGATTTTCGGAGGGTAAAATAATATAATATCGGAATTAAGATTCTGATAGATCATTTGAGAAAATTTGTTCTTGGATGATTGATCATATTATTACCTCGATAAGCTAACTCTGTATAAAGGTCATGACTTGATGCGCTAAGTGTCTTAATAGAGATGAGCTCAGTCGGGTGTCATGTGCATGTTGTGACGTGTACTAGATCTACTATTAATTAATCGGGCATATGGCTCGACTTGGATTGATGCTCAAGGATCAGATAACGATGGTTGTTGAGGCGTTGTACATATGTGTATGTCAAAATATAGTGAATTTGTTCCTAGTGAGAGTAACGACTTCCTTAGGAAAATGTTTCTTACTGACTGGCCATCGGATAATGAGAAACGAATGCAAACTTCACTATATGCGAATGAAGCTAGTGCTCTCGCAAACAACAACCGATGATTAATTTGGTCTGTAAGGTTCTTATATATATTCCGGATGATGCACATTATTGCTTCAGTGTTAGTCTACTAGTAATTGTGCTGTAATATTTTCCGAAGAGGATCCTAAGAATGTTTGGACATTCAAAAGACCAATAAAACTGTGCATATGGCATGTTTGCACGCAAGATAATGAATGTGAAGTGATAGTTGATGAATGATGGATAAACGGCATGTCCGTAAAGCCCTTGCATATGTGCAATTCATCGACATTTGATCACAATGAAGACAAATGGTCTTGAACATTGTGTAAAAAGCGAGGTAGCTTGCTTATTTTTCCCAATGATCACATCACAATGTTCATTTTTATCAATACGTTTGATTTGAATACACACATGTTTATTATGATTGCCTTGTGCATTCACTCGAATTGTGAAATGTATGTCGGGTAAACAAAAGGTTAGCTCTCTCACACGAGTAACCGCCTCCGCGTCTTAGGGGACGTTACGTCTTTGTGACGAACGGGAGATGAGACAGGATTTTGAGCTCAAAATTGTCAAGTGGACGATTAGAGAGCTAACTGCTCGAATTCATAAGTCGCTCGTTGACATGCAGTCATCGATGATTAAAGTGGAATTTGTTTCCACGTAGTTTACCTTAGAGCCGGATGGGAGTTAGTGGACTCTTGTTCGAGTGCATATGGCATTTGAAATGACATCCGCACAGCACTGTCTTTGAGTAAGACGAATGACATACGCTCCAGGGAAAAGGAGAAGAGTGCTGTGACACACGTTTCATACCGTGTGTGCTATGCGACCACGGGTTTACACAAGCATGATCTCAGCTTGTTGTAGTGTGAGACCCAGGATCCTTAGGAGGTTCCTAATTGGGTACCCTCACGACTCCGATCAGAGACTTGAGACCTGGCACGATGTTTGCTAGCTTAGTGTGTTTCCATAAGGCCACATACAGATTCGGCCTGGCGGGACATGTCTAGAAAAGCGAGTCGGGTTAGTGTTGAAAGGATCGTGAGAAGAGGAAGATTGTCAACGGAATCTCTTTTAGAATTGTATTCACGGTGCGCACCAATCATGAATTAGTTTCGTGGTTGTGGATATAAGGTATAACTAATGAGATCTTTGTAGATACCTGAATGAGGTTCGACGATATAGGGTACAAGCATACTTCCTTATTGCAGGTTGTCCTCAATGAGCTGTTGTATACTCCTAACAGATATACAACAACTAGCTCTCACAAAGTATGCCGGTCGCACGGTTGAGCCCTGTATGAAAGACGAAGGAAATGTAGAGAGGTATATCACTATCCACGCAACTAAGCACTCCCATTATGTGTGAGTGGGAGATGTAGGAAATAGTGCACCCATATGGGGTGCTCTTGCACGACTCGGTAAGTCCGGGACTAAAGTTACACACTTCGGAAGTGTGTAACCGCCGATGTGCCTATATATATCCATCTATATGGATGGGTATAGTGTGGAGAACCTACAGATATACAAACGAGTGTGATACTAGTCCGAAGTAGGCTTCGACGTTCTCCTCTCGTGTCGGAGCTCCGGTGCCCGACTACCTCGTCTGTGGGTCATCAACCGTGGAGACCGAGGTACGCTCCGCCATAGTGACGTACCTCTCCGACCGGCATCCCCACCGCCGTGATTCCGAGCCGACACCAACGATCTACGCTTCCGCAACCGCACGCCGCCACACCGAACGAAGTAAGTATCGTATCCATGTTACGATCTCATGTCTTACTAACGTGTGTGTTTAGCGTGCATGTAGTTCGAATTCCTTCACTAATTAAGCTGAAAATTTTGAATTTTGGATTACATTCAATTTACACACCACGTTACATACCAAAAGGTTTTAGTGTGCAATCTATGTGTACCATTTCAGTTTTTCATTATGATTACACACCGATTTGATTTGTGTGTATTAACTAGTGTGTTATCATTATACAAAACAGCAAATTTCGGACTTTTATATTGTGACTCTGAGATTTGTCGTCTCATGCTGAAATGGCGAGCCACATAGGGGAAAGATAGGTACAGTAGGATAGAGAAACTAATAAAATTATCGGTTATATTTACGGTTCGGATCTGAAAAAAAAAAACCCGGACATTTCAGTTAACAGATAGATAATCGAAGACTATCTTAACAATCCATAGAAACTAAAGATTAAAGTGTAATATCGGTATAATTAACCCTAAATTATCCACTCAATTTCTCTCTCGTCGATTTACTTTCTTCCACTTATTCACACAATTTGTCTTCTTCCCCACTATACGGCTCCGGCGAACTTGCAACTACCAACTCTATCATTGTCCTCGACGAACAAGCTCCGGCGACCTCACGAGAAATGGAAGTTGCAAATAAATTTAGCTTATGAAAATTAACCAAATTATTGTGGTTAATAAATCAACTTCAAGTTTACACTTTTTGGAAGATTAGGATAAATTACAGTTCAGGTTTCAATTTTTTTTTTTTTTTTTTGTTTCCCGCGGGGTCCTCATCAGGAGGGCAGCACCCGTAACATGATTGCTCCACACCTAGACTAATCACCACTCGCACCGGGTCAGCCAGTAAGGGGTAAAGTGCTGGCCATGAACAATTTTTCATTCTCATGGTCACTAGCGGGGATTGAACATCTGACCTCTGGTTAAGGGATGAGGCGCTGAACCGCCACACATTTGTTACATGGTTACAGTTCAGGTTTCAACTTCAAGTGAACAACGTTAGCTTTTAAAAAACAACATTTTTCACACTACTCTATATTATTTGCACTTTGCAGACGATTTGTTTCACCGCGAAACAAATTTTCACTTCTTTGCACTTATCTGCATCACCAATAAAAATGTTGATTTTCATTTATCACATTGTGTTACAAATTAAAATAGAATACCTACTTTCAAGAATGAAAATCGACTCCGAAATCATTTGTTTTAGGAGTTTCATAATTCGCAAAAATATCCCTCATCGAACAAATTGAAAGGCTCGCAGTATTTAGGGTAGTAACGTCATTACATACCCACTAATAAAAAAACGTAAAATTGGCAAATAATTGAACTACGATCATAACGCCACAAACGATGTTATTCTCGAAATGACTATATACTCTGATCAAAGTTTAGATTCATATGTTTAATATGACCATATAGGTGGTTTAGATCAAGAATATTTGGAATTTATATGGCACTTTGTTACTTTCTGAAAACTGATTAATATGATGCTGTATTTGTTTAGATCAAGTTAATAATAACTCATGGATTTCGAATTTAGGGTTTCAGATTTAGGGTCTAGGTTTATTTTTGGACTTGGGCTATTATTTTTGTTATTAAAATAATATTTGAATTATTATTTATTTATTTTTATTAAAATTTATTGGGCTAATTTTGTTGTTGAGCCCAAAGAGTTAGAGTCTACTGTGGAAAACTTTTGTACCACATCGACTATTTTCACCACCAATTTCCATTCTCTTCTCCTATATAAAGAAGTCTTCCCTTTCATTCTTTTTGCTCAATGGAAAAATGTGATCTCTTCCTTTTGATTGAGTATCCAATATTTTTCGGAATCCATATTTTTGGAATCCAAGTTATATTCTTCTCCTCATTTGTTCTTCGTGTTGACGAATTGCAGAGCTCTTCCTAGGTTAATATTGACTTATGTTGTGTTCGACCTTTCTAGTTATATTTATCTATAGCCGTTGTCGTCGGCTTTCATGTTCTTTGTTTGAGTTCAGGTATTGAGTTCGATTCGATCGAGCGTGTTGTGTGCATAACAGGATTCGATGACACTGTTGAATCCTGGGAGGTGATCGCCCCTTGTTTTAACCTATTTGCGTAACCCGATGGTGAGGTGTGGCGAAATCGCCTTAAGGAGAGTGACTGTGATCCGCACGGGCCTAATTATAAAAATACGTATTCGTGTTTTTGTGTCGATTTACGTATGATTTCGGATTAGCATATTTCTTGCATAATAATTGACGTAATTACCTATAAGTAACCGAAATTTGACTAATTAAATTTTAGTCATTAAATTTTAGAATATTGTATTTTGGTCCTCGTACTTTGTAAATCCTAGTTTCTAGTTCTTGATATTATGTTGTAAATTTACCATTGTGAGGAGTTCCTAGTTCATAATGTAATTTATTGTTAGTTTCTATCTGTGATGAATAAATAGAAACTAAATATTCCAATGAGAATTACTTGTTCCAAAATGGGAGTTCCTTGTTCCAATATTTGTCGTTGAACGCTACTGGGCGTGACTAGGATTACAATATTAATGTTTTCATTATCAAGTGGAGAGAAGTTGTACAGTTCTTACTAGTAGGAAATCCATACGCTACTGTTCACGTCAGTGAATTTTAAATATATTTTATTTAATTATTTTGCTCCTCTCTTTGGTTATATAGATAATTACGTTACACTAACTTCGATAATAACACGAGTCGTAATCAGTCATTTTTTTAAGTAAATTTAATGTTGACACAAATCGAAATTACTACTTTTTAACTTTGCATCAATTTTAGAGTTTCCTAACTCAATTTGTTCTCACCATGTCGCATAACCTTCAGTTCTAAACTTTTGAAATAGTATAAAATTCCATATTATTAAATATATAATATTTTTAACTAAAAAAATATTATGATTTTAATATATATATTATTTTAATTTGCTTGTTATATTATTATATTAAATGAGGATATTTTGTTTATGGTACATTACTGTAAAAAAATGCTATATGGTATGTTTTTAATTTATGTATATTGAAAATCACTAATAAAACACATGATTAATACCTATAATCGATTTACTAATATGTGTATGATTAATGTGCATACGTTGAATCTGCTGACGATGATAAATCAAGATATAACCATCGTCGTAGAACCGTTATAGGTCGATTATGACGAAATGAGATCGATTCAATGAATTGAATTAATCACTATTATTATATCAATAATTATACTTATCAACCGTCATGTGCATAGCATGCGGACGACACATAGTAGTAATATAAATATTACCCATAATTATAATATCAAGTTACATAATAAATAAAAACATAAAAAATGTGTCGAACATCTTTAAAACCTTAGTAACGCGTGTCAATTCTATGTAGTCTCAAACATATAAGTATATACATGTATGTATGTTAAGTTTTATTTTAATTGACAACTTTAACATATTTTTTGTATTTTATCTACAATGTAAACTTTAAATTATGACAATCATTCATTAAAAAAGTACGTCCTCTTTTATATACTATATTCGTAATTTTTTATATAACAATTATTTAAAAATCAAAATAATATCACAAATTTGTAAAAAAAATTACAATAGGTAAATAATTCAATTATTACCTTAACAATGTCGAGTTCTCGACTGGTTTTGGATGTTATATATATATAGTCATTAGAGCATCCACAATGGTATTACATATTTTGCTTTACTTAAAGGTGCCACGTAGGTTTTTTATGTGTGGTTTAAGGAATACATAAATTTATGTAATGCTTAAATAATAGTAGGTCTACAATGGTTTTACCTAATCATCTTACGTAAATATATTTTATTATTAAATTTTAACAACTTATTTATAAAAGTAATTATAATTAAAGTTTCAATTGTGTCGTTACAATCGCGAAAAAAAATTGTGTCGTTACAATTAAGTTTTGTCTAATTTTACAACGAGATTTGTGTTATTTGTTATATATATATATAAGATATATACACAACTAGGATTATATATATATATATATATATATATATATATATATATATATATATATATATATATATTCATTTTACATATATAACTAAGATATAACTAAGACATCTGCTAAGATTATACATATTTTGTTTTATATATTCGTTATATATCTGCTAGGTTATATATATATAAAAGGAATGGAACGGCTGTGTTTGGAAAAAAAAAAAAAAAAGAGGATAATTAATTTTACGTAAACATAAATCATTCCTCATATTTAGGGTTTATGTAAAAACATTCCTTATCTGTTAGGTTATATTAAGGAATGCTTTATGTAAAAACATAAATTTACATGTGGGACGCATTTTTAAGGACTGCTATGTAAAACCACTGTAGATAGTTTTCTTCACTTTACATAAATAAACATGTAGGATCCACGTTTACGTAATCCTTACGTAATACCACTATGGATGCTCTTATAATAATGCGCTTATGTGTAATTTAGAGGCATTCCGGTTAGAGAGGCTAAAGATGATACAATTAAAGCTGGTGATATGCAAAAATAAGTATACAGATGATAGAATTATGGAGTGCTCTTTCTAAAATTATTATGATTTTGACGTAATTTATGAAATTCCCTGAAACGTTGAGATAGAAACTGAGCCACCAGCTCAATATTTAGTTGTTGCCTTTTTAATGTATGTATCTAATTATCAAAGGTTTATAGCAACATGTTGCTCTTTTTTGTTGTTGCCAAAGCAGCACGTTGCTCTTAATAACCTAAGAGATACAGGAGCCGTTGATCTTAATTATATAGTTCAGCACCACCAGAGTCAAATGTCTTAACACAATACAATTAACACCTTCATTTACATTCCTTGTTAGGTGATCACATATGGGTATTTACTTGCTGCTTTGGAATTCGTTTCCGGAGATTGCAACTTGCAGCTGCATAGAAAGAATACATACGCTACTTCACTAAAAAGTGAAGTATTTCTTTCCTAATTTTTGTGCATTGTGCTCTCTTAAAAAAAAAACCGATGAACAAAAGACACACATGCAACACAGATGAAGATCCTACAATGTTTCTTTGAAGCTAACAAAAGGCAAAAATTTTAGGATAGCTAACTAGATACCCCTTTATTGCTCATGTACTATTTCCGGTCAAATAAGGTGGTCGTGAGGTCGCGGAGCTGGTTCGTGGAGGAAGACGAGTAGATTTTTTGGTTGTGAGGTCGCCGGTCCGTGTAGGACGATGGTAGAGATTGGTGGTCGCGCTGTCGCCGAAGCCGGTTCGTGGAGGACGCCAGTAGAGGTCGCGAGGTCGCCGGTTCGTCAAGGACGACGGTAGAGTTGGCGATCGCGAGATCGCCAGAGCAGAATAGTGGACGAAGAAGAAGAAATTGGGTGGAGAAGCGGAAGAAAGAAGAACGATGAGAGAAAAATTAGGTGAAGAATGGAGGAAAGAAGGAGAAGAATGGCAGAAGAGCTCTTATATTTAGGTTTATTGATCCAAATATTAAACTTTGATCCTTAGTTCTTATGGATTGTTAAGATTAGGGATGGGCACTGAACCGGTTCAGGCCGAACCGGTTCCGGACCGGACCGGAACTGTTTTAAACGGTCCGGTAACTAGGGTTTTTTTTTTTGGCTTAGGTTGGTCTAAAAAAAACTGGACTGGTTTGAACCGGTCCAGAACCGGTTTTGGACTGTTTTTTAAAAAAAACAAGTTCTGGACCGGTTTTGTATGTCGGACCGGTTTTATCAATAAAAATCGGTCCAAAACCAGTCAAAACCAGTCAGAAACCGGTCAAAAACTGGGTTTAAAAAAAAAATCTCGGTCAAAACGTTTTTTTTTTTTTTTACTAAAAAGCGGTTCAAAACCGGTCCGGTCCGGACTGGTTTATTGGACTGGTTTGGTATACCCCTTGGACTGGTTCCAATTTAGGGGTTATAAACCAGTCCAATTTGGACCGGTTCACTCCGGACCGGTTCCAAACGGTCCGGTTCCAGACCAATTCCGAACCAGTCCGGCCGGACCGGTTTTTATGCCCAAGCCTAGTTAAGATAGACCCCGTTTATCTGTTAACTGAATATCCGAATTTTTAGCTCCGAATCCGAACCGTAAATTTCTATCCTCTATTTCTCTCCTACGTGACTCGCCACTTCAGCATGAGACAACAGATCTCAGAGTCACAATAGAAAGGTCCGCAAATTTCGGTAGATAAAATTCATCTTTAAATACGGTGTGAAATTTGATTGAATAAATATAATGATATAATAATAATAATAATAAGTTAAATGAGAAATAAATAAGACGAACAATAAATTGGCACCTTGCTTGTTCCTTGCGGTAAAATATAGTTTTACTGACTAATTTACATTTCATCCTTATTAAATGTAATGTTTTGGAAAAAAATCTAAAAAAAAAAAATAAAAAAATCTGCCTAACCAGGTTTAGATCTCGGTCAGGTATAAATTTGTAATTTATTCTTTGTACAGTTTATATGTTTATTTGGTTATTTGTATAGGTTTACATCGGTCAATAACTCGGAAAGCCAAGTATTGTTACCATCCCACTATTAGTCCAGATGCGACTTAAGCTGAATTTTTTTTTCAATATCTATTATTTATTTATGAATTTTTTTAAATATTTATTTATTTATTTATTTATTGTTACCTATAAAACTGTCATTAACATTTTCTAACCCTAATTTCACAGAATGAGAGAGAGAATAGGAGCAGTGCAGCCAAGAGTTAGGCTGCCATCGCCCCCAGAGCCCTGCTCCGTCATTCCTCCTGTCGCATCCCACCGAGCATGAATCTGCCCCACCAAGCCACCAACGCTGAGCTAACTATCAATGCTAATGGTGAATGACTCGATATTAGACGGATCAAAGTAAATAGAGATGAGTCAAATTAGCAGGATCTTGGTGGCCGTTCGCGACGCCGGAAGGAAATTGTGGCGGTTTTAACGATGGAGGCGGACCGATGTACCCTTGGAGGCCAACATTGGCTGTGACGGATCCATTGAAGGCAGACCGATAGGTATGGGTTACGATAAATGCGTGTAAGTTTCGAAATTCAGTTTTTCATCCAGATAGTCTGTTTTGGATTATCAGCTAGTCCCTGTAATTCCTTTTTCTCGCGGCAAATCATGGGTCGCGGAAGACATGGCATGCCTCTCTCCAATTTGGATTGCAGTATCTTTTTATTTCTTTCTGCTGAGGTTTTTCCACCGGACAACATGGGAGTGTCTCTCCAATTTGGATTGCACTCTCTTTTTCTATCTTTATACGTAGGTTTTTCTATCTCTGACCAGCATCGGCGGCATAACATCAGTTTCAAGGTATTATATTGCTGCGTCTTTAGCTTCTGTACTGAGTAATCTGCAAATTTCAGGAATCAATATGGCTGGAACTCGAATTGAGTCTGTTTGGATTTTGAGGAGCATTTTCCTTCTGCAGATGGTCACTGGCATTCTTGCCTGTGAAGGGACGACCATTATATTACTTGCAAAGTAAGCTTTGGTAACAACATTATGATTATGGTATTGATTTATGAATTTCTTCTGTTTGAATGTTGTTTCCAGTTAATAATTTGGATGCTTCAAATAATAGTTAATTGTTTCCAGGCATATCTCAGTGAAGATGCTAGTGCTGCTGCAAAAGAATTGCTTCCCGATTCTGTGACCATGGCTATCACAACTACATACAGCAGTTGACTACGTTTAATCAACAATCCTATTCTGCAGGGAACTATAAGATTCAAGTCATTATATTCTGGTCTCGAAATATAGATCTCATTTATTTGGGATTTTACTTTAATTTTTCTTTTAATCTTTTCATTTTCAGTACTGAATTCTTCTAACTGATTCGAAATTAGTTGATGAGTAGTATGAATGGCAGTGGTGGGTTTAATCAAGAGTGTCCCATTGTGCAAAAAAAATGCAAGAGTTCTTTTTCCTTGATGATGTTGCGTTTATGACTTTATGTGATATATTTAATATTTAATTCTTTGGTGCTTACTTAGTTTGTTTCAAGGTGAGTTCAATTATTTATATGCATGATAATTTATGGGAGCAGTTAGTTGAGTTAGGAGGGAGCGATTTTCTACTATAGACACCAAACTAAGTCAGTGGACAATCACACTTATCTACATACTCTATCTGATTTCCTAATGGTTTTGGATTGGAGATGATTTAACAATTTACATTATGATGATGCAGCTGTGTTTCTCTTGCCAAGTTTATTCTTATTATTTTTGAATAATGGTTGCAACTATATATTATGGACCTTTCTGATAAGTGAAAATCGTACATGTAAATGTGTGGTGTTCTAACTGATGCTCTTAGTAGTAGGTTTTTGATTATATACTTTGCCAGGACTCCTAATACTAAGCAGTCTCATGCCTATGAATATTGAATGTTTCTATTTAACGCAACATGAGGTATTGCCCTTAACTATTATGTTTTTATAAATGCACTATCACAAATATCGAACTTTATGCCTTCATTTCATTTTGCATTGTTATTTACTCCAAACCATGAGATTGTGTAATTAAGCCAATTGGGAATTTTGACAGGAATGTTTAGTCATTATAATCAATGTGGCTTTTCTCAATAACAGATTACTGGAAAGTTGGTGAACTTCAAGTTAAGCAATCATTTTCCTGGATTCTAAAGTAGTTTTACCTTAGCTAAACTGTGTTATGTCTTCTTATGACTTGTGTGTGAATTACAGGTTTCAAGTTCTTCAGACCAAGGGTAATTAAGGACTAACATTTAGTATAATAGCTTTTGGTTGTTTTTGTTCATATCTGAATTCCTCTTTGGCTTCTGATGAATGTTAACTCTATCTATATTCAAATTTTGCAGGGTTGGTGGTCTCTTATGAATATTCTAGCATTATACACAGTCTGGTGTGGTTTGTATTTTGTTAACTGCTAATATTATATTAACTTTGATATCCTCGATTAGTTACTATCCTAATATGTTGATTTGCTTACTTAAATATTAACTTAATCTGGGGAAAGGACATGAGATTATACCGCACCAGATAAAGGACATGAGATTATACCGCACCAGATAAAGATGCCCATCCATTCTCAATTTGTGGGTACTACTTACATTTATTTTCATAATTCATAAGGGTGGTATTCATTGTCTGTAACATCTTTAAAAAAAATTCTCTGATCATATTAGCTTATTTTTAGTTGCCAGAGTTTAACTTCGTGTATTGATTCCTTATCAATAGAGCAATTGGTATAGGAAGACTAATAATGAGGTTTAAGTGTCTTTCAAGGTTACATTGTTTACCGTGACTAAGTGAAGTGTGGTGGCAGGCAAGAAGCAAACGTCTAAGGGTATCGTATACAGTAAGCCCACAAACTAGAGAGTTACTCAGCTCAAGTTTGTCGAGGGAAATAGCGGGAAGAAGAGTCTGAAGCCTCAAGCTTCTCAACTTTTACCAGATCAATGATGTAAGTTTATTTCTTTTATATTGATGACCAAAGTCTGTATATTAACAAGAGTTAATTTGGTATTGATTTCAGGTTAAGCAAGATGATTTTTTATTGCTGATTTGTTTTTCCTTGCCACTTTAAATGATGACGGTATCTGCATGTTGAGGTTGTTTTAGTAATATACATACCGTATGTATACTTTTTTTTTCTTCTCATGTATACACTGATGATGAGAATATTCAAACTTTAATTAGCACTATTTTGTTATTTATACGTACTTATTAAGTCACCCGCGCGATGCGCGGGAAATGTACATAGTACGTACATGATAATAAATCACTCTGCAAGTGGACAATGATCCAGCTGTACAACCTCATACTTGAGTATCGTCCTGAGAGGTTAGTACTATCCATATATGTCATCTCTTTCTATTAACACAATAATAAATATTCTGTTTTTTTCTACTATGTGAAAGTAGGGGTGTGGGAGAAATGTTAGCCTAAACACTGAGAGTGGTGTTGTATGAAGATAGGCAACATGATATGGAGCAAACATTTGGCTACCTTCTGATTGTCCTATGAATCTTCAGAGGCCACTGTAGGTATCCAGTTCATTGTTGCTACATTTTCTCATTACCTCCCCCTTATGTTTTGAACATTATAATTCAAGAAATGATACTGATTTAAATTTTTTTGGTATTCTTTGGTGCAGCTTCCCCAATAATACTTGAAACTCAAAAAGTTGGTGATATAGTGTGTTACAAAGTCTCTGACTCTTACATTTACCAAAATTTCAGAGAAATGGTAGATGACTTTGTGAAGAGTTACATGGAAAGCCAGACATGTTGGATGCAACCGTATCTACAAGTTGAATCGCCAACTAGCTAGCTTAGAGTATAGTAGGCGCAGTTCGGGTAACCAAACTGAACCTTGTATTGTTACTCTTGGAATTAACATTGTAAATTTAAGCATCTTGGATCGAGATTATTAATAAAAGTGTTTCTAAAACACATTGTGGCGTTTTGAGTTTACATGATATTTATGGAACCTATTAATATAATACCAAAATTGTAAAATATAATTCGATTTCTTTAACTCAGAAAAGTATCTTTAGTATCAATATTGTTTTACATATATGAATCTAAAGGAACTTTTGGAATTGAATGTAATAGTTAATAATCATTTTTAGAATTGGAAGGATTGTAGGTGAATAAATCTATTTAACAAGATTTTTTGTAGTTACTAAATTCGATTTTTTAGAACCATTAATCTAATACTAAAGGTTCTAAATAGAATTTAAATTGGTAGTTACTATATCCGACCTTTTTGAAACCACAAATGCAATACTAAAAGTTCTAAATAGATTTAAAATTGGTAATTACTAAATCCAACTTTTTAGAAACCACAAATCCAATACTAAAGGTTCTAAATAGATTTTAAATTGATAGTTACTAAATCTATATTTTTTGGAACTATAAATGCAATACTAAAAGCTCAAAATAGAGTTTAACTTTTAGTTACTAAATATTACTATTTTGAAATCATTAATCTAATACTAAAGAAGTAGACTTGAATTGTGATGGGTGTTACTAAAGGGTAATATATAGTATCAAAGTTGGTAGGGTTGATATAGAGTCTCATTCAAAGTTCACACTGATTATCGGTGTGTTATTTGCACACAGATTTGAACCCACCCAGATTACACACTGTAATCTTCGGTATGTAAATTATACCCACCGAAATTTTGGTGAGCAATTTCCAAACCATTTACCAACTCTATATTACGCACAGCTTTTTTTTGTTGGCACTGGGTGTGTAAACACATTTACACATCACTTCCACACCTCATTGTCTGTATGTAAACGTATATATTCTTGTAGTGTTAGCCCTGTCACGATGACGAGGGGCCCCGAGCGGTGACACAATGAGATAACTCTGGAGTCCCCGATATTGGTCGGGACTTGCTATCAGAGGATGAGGCCGAGATACGCGGAGCGTGGCCGAGATAGGCGGGATCGTGGCCGAGATAGGCGGGATCGTGGCCGAGATATGCGAGATCGTGGGCTAACTGCCCCAGCGGTTCACCAGGTAACTGAGGTAGCTCTTCTCCTATAAAAGGGCAGAAGTTACCTCAGATCGATACGTTTTTTTACATACTGAGACTCTTGCTTGCCAGTTTTATTGAGATAATCGAGATACTCATTTAAGCATCGGAGAGGGATTCTGGGTCACCGCCCGGTCTATTCCTCTCTTGCAGGATTACGTGGAGCGAAGGAGTTCGGATCACCGTCAAGACCGTACTGGAGTTCCAACTGTGATCCAACATTGGCGCCGTCTGTGGGAATCGCAACGAAAAGCAACAATGACCTCTACTCGTTCAACGGCGGCTGGCAAGCAGAGAAAGCAAGGACAATCTGGTGGTTCCCGTCATCCTGCTGGAACTCTGAATTCAGGGCCACCGGAGCGTGCTGAGGACCAAAATCTCCCTGCTGAGGTCTCCCGAACAGGGGGGCACAACGAAGTCCCCGAGGATACAGCTAGACACCAAGAGAATAGGGAGGAGGATGCTCCTGATGCTCCTCCAAACGCGAATCTGGCAAAGGCTGTGGCAGATGCCATGCCGATGTTCTTGGAGGCCATGGAGGCTCTCCTAGAGCGCAGAGAGGCTGCCAAGAGGCAGGAGGAGGTGCCTCCGCCAAAGGAGGTTCAGAATGTACAGGAGGCCCAACCCAGGAACCAGGGCAAGGGCAAGGAGCCTGCTCAGTCGGAGCGATTTGTGATCGATGGGCCAGGACCGGTGCAGCATAAGACCATTCCCCTTAATGGTCCCATCACCCCTGACCAGGTGGTGAAGATCGTGAACATCTGCATGGGGGACCAGAAGCCGATGATGTCGGAACTGAGGGATCGATCCACTCATCCCTTTGTTCCCCGATTGATAGACACCCTCGCCCCGCCAGGGCTGGGTATCCCCACGATTAAGGAGTATGATGGCGAGGGAGATCCAGTTCGCCATGTCCAGAAGCATCTCATGGCCTGTCTAGGCAGGGCCCCGAACGACGATATTGTGTGTGTGCTGTTCCCAGGTACACTGGGTGAGAGGGCCCTAACGTGGTTCTTCAGCCTGCCCCCAGGATGCATCTCCAGCTGGGCTGACATGCACGACCGTTTTATTCAGCAGTACCAGGGTCGTCGACGCCTCTTAAAAAGCGTGAGATCCCTGGCCCAGGTGGTGCAGAGGCCCGACGAATCGTTGGCACATTATTACCAGCGGTACACTGCTAGTGTGGCGGAGATAGATGAGGAGATATCGGAGGGAGAGACTATTCGCACCTTCCTTCGGAACCTGACAGCCCCCTATGGTTCCGACCTGATGCACAGCGTGGCTGAGAAGGCTGTGTGGAATATGGAAGCGTTGCAGAAGAGGGTGAAGCAACAAATCGACGTGCAAGAGTCGAAGATAGCTGCTGGAGAGCTTGACCCTCCGAAGTCAAATAAAGGGAAGCAGTCGCTCAAGCCGTTGGACAACCATAAGCGGAAGGATAAATCCGAGGGCAGTCGGAGTCGAGGTCGTTCTGATCGAAGGGAGGACAGACGTCCCCCGAGGAAGGACAAGCGGGAGGACTATCACATTCCTCTACAGTTCCATGGCTGAGGTGTTAATGGTGATTGATCGACAGGGTATCTCCAGGTACCCCCCGAAGAAGGAATGAGAGTTTTTGGGATCCCGCACCGATCGTTGTCGGTTCCACCGCGCCAGCGGTCACGACACTAATCATTGTCGGGAGTTGAAGAAGGAGATTGAAAAGCTGATCCAGAAGGGGAAGCTTAAGGAGTTTGTGGCTGAGAGGCGGTGTCGTTCCCGCTCCCGATCTAGATCGCGGTCCCGTTCCCGATCCCGCGATCGGTCCCCGAAAAAGAAGAAGTCGGAGCCAGAGTCTTCTGGTGCCCGTAAGGAGAAGCGGGGCACCATCAATGGGATTCACGGAGGATTTTCCGCAGGAGGTGACACCACAGCCTCTCGGGAGGTCTATGCCTCCAGAATTTCCACTGCTGTGGTGCTAGGTAAGAGGTCCCGATCCTGGACCGCGAAGGAAGAGATGGTGATTTCCTTTTCAGCGGAGGACCTGATAGGTGTGGAGACTCCGCACGATGATGCTTTGGTCGTGACCCTGGATGTGAATGGGTACGAGATGAAGCGAATTTTGATCGGCGGAGGGAGTTCCTCCGATATTCTGTTTATGGACGCGCTGGAGGCCATGGGGAAAACGAAGAAGGATTTGAAGTAGGTGAACTTCCCGATGGTTGGGTTCTCTGGTATTACCTCCTATCCGCTGGGAATGATCACCTTACCAGTGGAGTTCGGTAGCGGGTGGAAAGCGGAGAGGAGAAATGTGGACTTCGTGGTGGTTGAGTCCGCGGGAACTTACAATGCGATTATCGGGAGAACTACCATCAATCCATTGATGGCAGTTGCCTCGACTGTTTACCAGAAGATGAAGTTCCCGACTGACCATGGAGTCGGGGAGGTTAAGGGCGACCAGGTGGCTTCCAGGAAGTGCTATGTTAATGCCACCCGAAGGAGAAGACGGGAGGCTATGACCATCCTCCAGACCGATGCTGATCCCAGAGAGGAGTTTGGGCGTCCCGCCCCTATGGAGGATTTAAAGGAGGTCGAGATTGACGGACCTCAGAGGAAGGTGAAAATTGGGCCTGCCCTGTCGGACGAGAGGGCCCGAGAATTGATTGAGCTGCTGAAGGAGTTCAAGGAGCTGTTTGCCTGGTCCCCGAGTGACATGCCAGGAATCAGCCCCGATGTGATTGTCACGAGTTGAAGATTGATCCCGCGATCAAGCCTATCGCGCAGAAGAGATGTCCGATGGGCGCGGACAAGAAAATTGCGATCCAACATGAGGTGGGCAGGTTGCTCGATGCTGGATTTATCAAGGAGCTCCTATTCCAGACCTGGGTTGCCAACCCGGTTCTGGTGAAGAAGAGCAATGGGAAATGGCGGATGTGTGTTGATTTCCGCGACTTGAATAAGGCTTGCCCGAAGGATTGTTACCCGCTTCCGAGGATCGATCAGTTGGTAGATGCTACGTCGGGACATGAATTACTGAGCTTCATGAATGCTTACTCGGGCTATAATCAGATTAAGATGGCTAAGGAAGATGCCCCCCACATTGCTTTTTATGCTGATAGTGACATCTATCACTACGATGTCATGCCCTTCAGATTGATTAATGCTGGGGAAACTTATCAAATGATGGTGAACAAGCTGTTCGGGGACATGTTGGGGAAAACCATGGAGGCTTACGTGGACGATATGCTGGTGAAGTCCCGACAGGCTGAGGATCATGTTCACAACTTAGCAACGACATTTGAGAGGATGAGGCTTCATCAGATTCGCTTGAACCCGACCAAATGTGCTTTCGGAGTGCACTCGGGGAAGTTTTTGGGCTTTATGGTAAGCCAAAGAGGAATTGAGGTGAACCCCGAGAAGCTGAGGGCAATCGAGGAGATGCAGTCTCCGATAAATCATCGGGAGGTGCAAGTGCTGAATGGCCGACTAGCTGCAATGAATCGCTTCCTTTCCAAGGCAAGTGACCGATTCATGCCGTTTTTTGAAGTTTTGCGGGCCAACAAGAAGTTTGAGTGGACTGCCAAGTGTGAACAGGCGTTCCAGGCACTCAAGCAGCACCTTCGCACCCTCCCGCCATTGGCGAAACCGATCCCAGGCGAGTCGCTCTATCTATATTTGGCTGTTTCTGGGTTTGCTATTAGCTCTGTGTTAGTGAAGATTGTCGAGGGTAATCAAGTCCCCGTGTATTATGTAAGCAAGGCGTTTGCCAAATTTGAAATGAATTATCCCGCTGTTGAGAAGTATCTTTTTGCGTTGATCATTACTGCTCGGAAGCTAAGGCCTTACTTCCATGCGCATGAGACTACTGTGTTGACGAATCAACCTTTGAAGCATTTTTTGAACCGACCTGATGCGTCGGGGAGATTAGTGAAATGGGCAGTCGAGCTTAGTGAGTTCCGCATTCACTTTGCCCCGAGAACGGCTATTAAGGGTCAGGCGTTGGCGGATTTCATAGCAGAGTCTACAGCCCCCGATCTGGAAGAAGCGGGCCCTGTAGAGGGGGCAACCAGAAATGGCAGAGCAACCAGAACAGCCAAATGAGGAATATACTTGGGAAATGTACACGGATGGCTCTTCGAGTTCAGACGGATCAGGAGCAGGGTTCGTATTGATACCACCAGGCGGGGGTGAGCCCCTTCGATATGCTTTGGCCTTAACGTTTAGGGCCACCAACAACGAAGCTGAGTATGAGGCTCTTATTACAGGCGTCAAAATTTCCAAAGGTACGGGAGTTGGTCACTTAAGGGTGAAATGTGACGCGGGCCTGATTGTGAATTAAGTCCAAGGACGATATGAGGCGAAGAGCCCGATGATGAGAAAGTACCTTCGCGAGGTGCAAGTCTTGAAGGAGAGCTTCAAAAGTTTCGACATCGAGGCAATCCTGAGGGAGGAAAACGCGGAAGCAGATGCCTTGAGTAAATTTGCCTTGGGGGCACCCCAAGAGGAAAATCGGAAGGTGCACTTGGAGAAGGTGATCTTATCGACCACCGATCCATCGGAGGTATGTGCCATTGGAGTAGGATCGGAGGAGGAGCCCACGTGGATGACCCCGATAGTCGCGTATCTGACTACGGGGGCAGTCCCCGATGATGGAGTACTAGCTGACAGGATACGTCGGATCGCAGTTAATTATGTGGTGGTGGACAATCAGCTATACATAAAGGGGTGTTTCTCAACTCCTTACTTGAAATGTGTGGATGAGCCCGACACAAGTCGGATCCTTAGGGAGGTGCATGAAGGGGTCGCGGCTTGTCACGAAGGGGCCCGATCCATTATGAGGAAAGTGCTGAATTTGGGCTATTACTGGCCTTCGATGAGCAAGGAGGCGACCTTGTTAGTCCGATCCTGTGACGCGTGCCAGAGGTACGCCCCGAATATCGTGGCTCCGGCTGCTAATCTGATGTCCATCAAGAGTGCTTGGCCCTTCGCGCAGTGGGGTATCGACTTGGTGGGACCCCTCCCACAGGCACAAGGTCAGTGTAAATATTTGCTAGTGGCCATTGATTATTTTTCGAAATGGATAGAAACTAAGGCATTGGCCAAGACGACGGGGAATCAAATCGTCAAGTTTCTCCAAAACCATATCATATCCATATACGGGGTTCCTAAGGTGTTGATTAGCGATAATGGTCCACCCTTTAACGGAAGTGAAGGAGTATCTGGAGGAGCTGAATATCGAGCATCGGACAGCCTCTGTCCATCATGCTCAGACTAATGGACAAGTGGAGTCAGCCAACAAAATCGTGATTGATGGCATGAAGAAAAGGGTCTATGCCTTGAAGGGCAAATGGTTGAACGAGCTGGAAAACGTACTTTGGGCTGTTAGAACTACACCCAAACGATCAACTGGGGAGATTCCGTTTGGCCTTTTTTATGGCACGGAGGCTGTTGCTCCCGTGGAAATAGCTGTGGCGTCCCATCGGATGAGGTATTATGAGCCTTTGACGAATGATGAAATGAGACGTCTGGAACTGGACTTGCTCGAGGAAAAGAGGCGGGATGCTGATGAAGTCCAGGCTCGAATGCGTTTGGCGACGGCTAGATATTACAATCGACGAGTTAAGTCCCGACAGTTCTTCGTCGGAGAGCTGGTTTGGCGTCGGAACGAGTTCACCCTTTTGGATCGGATCAACAAGATGTCACCAAAATGGGAAGGACCTTATAAGGTCGTGGGGATGCCAGCTCCAAACGCGTACAAGTTGGAAGACCTCGATGGCCGTGTATTGAAGAATTCTTTCAGTGGCGAACACTTGAAGAAATGTCATGCTTGATGAAAAGTCGCCTTAAGTGGTGCCCGACGAAAAGTCGCCTTAAGTGGTGCCCGATGTAAAATCGCCTTGAGTGGTGTAAGTTATTTATCGTTTGATTCGATGTAAGCAGATTTTGTGCCATAATGAATAAAGAGTTTGCTTCCGATCAGATTACTCTTAGATTTATTCTAGGTGTTATTAAGTCGCCTTAAGTGGTGCACGGGGTTAAATCGCCTTAAGTGGTGTGGGATAAATCATCTTAAGTGATGTGTTGAAATGCCTTAAGTGGCGAGGTTTCGCCTTAAGTGGCATAGTTAAGTCGCTTTGAGAAGTGCAATGGAAAATCGGAACTAAGATAGTTTGATATTGATGAGGGCTCAAAGGCCCGAGGATGCATTACAAGGAAAGGAAAATTACAAGGACTATGAAGATAGAAAATTTCAGCTTGGTCCTTGTCGGCATCAGCGGGAGCAGGAACCACAAGATCTGTGGCAGAAGGCTCCACAGGTTCAGCTGCTGGAGGGTCGACTATCGGGGGGTCAACTGTCGGAGGATCGGCACTTGGAAGCTCCGCCATGTCTTCAATACCCGTGGGAGTGTTGCCCTCGTCACTCTCCTCTGGGAGGTCGAAATACCTCTTTGCAAAGGGAGCGATAGCCGCAGACTTGTCGAAGTTGATGGCGTCGCCATACTCCAGATGGAGCTCCTCGACCGCGTTGAAGAGGGTGTTCTCCACCTCCGCGGTGCAGAATTTTACCGCGTCAGCTTGGAAGTCCTCAGAGCCCCGATAATCCTCGCGACCCTTGGTCTCAGTTGCGACCAGCTTGGCAGGAACCTCAGCAATCTCCTCCTAAAGAGCCTTCTTCTCAAGGACAAGTTTGTCCCGAGCTTCTGCATCCTTTTGTCGCTCCTGCTGCTCCCGCTTCAGCAGCCCCTCGAAGTCATGAACCTGCTTTTGGAGGTCCCGAGTCTTTCGATCGAGGAGGGCCTGTTCCTTGGCCAGCTTTCCCCTCGGAGGCCGCGAGATCCTCCTCCAGCTTGGCTATAACCGCGGGAGCCCCCTTTGCCGGCTCCTGCTCCAGAGCCTCCTCGAGGGGAAACATTTAGCCGAAGGAGCGGTTGATATCCGCCATCTCCTGTGAAGGAAAGAAGAAAAGGTTAGCATACGAATATTCTGCCTTATTGATGAAGGAGTGAAAATAGGAACCTCACCTCTATCCGACGGATAGCCATTGCATGAACATCCGCGCGAATGTCCTCCCGATCCAAGGGCTCTGCTGCTGTAACGGTCCACCCGCTTTTCCGACTTCGAGGGACGCTTGTCTTCCCTCCGATCAGAGCGGCCTCGACGCCGACTGCTCTCGGGTTTATCCTTCCTCCTGCGATCGTCCGATGGATTGGACGACTGCTTCCCCTTGTTCGATTTCAGAGGATCGAGCTCTCCGACAGCTATCTTCGACTCCTGTACGTCGATTTGCTGCTTCACCCTCTTTTGCAGCGCCTCCTCTCAGCCACGCTGTGCATCAGGTCGGAACCATATGGTGCTGTTAGGTTCCGAATGAACGTGCGGATGGTCTCTCCCTCTGACATCTCCTCATCAACCTCGGCCACGCTGGCAGTGTACCTCTGGTAATAATGCGCCAGCGACTCATCGGGCCTCTGTACCACCTCAGCCAGGGACCTCGCGCTTTTCAGGAGACGCGGACGGCCCTGGTACTGCTGGATGAAACGGTCATGCATCTGGGTCCAGGTAGAGATGCACCCTGGAGGAAGGCTGAAGAACCACGTCAGGGCCCTCTCACCAAGTGTGGCCGGGAACAGAACACACACTATTTCATCATCCTTGGCTCTGCCTAGACAAGCCATAACATGCTTCTGGACATGGCGAACTGGATCTCCTTCGCCATCATACTCCTTGATGGTCTGGATACCAAGTCCTGGCGGGACAATGGTGTCCAGCAATCGGGGAACAAAGGGATAAGTGGATCGATCCCTCAGCTCCGACATCATCTTCTTCTGGTCCCCCATACAGATGTTCACGATCTTTACCACCTGGTCGGGGGTGATAGGACCACTAAGAGGGATGGTCCTAAGCTGCACCGGTCCAGGCCCATCAATCACGAACTGCTCCGACTGAGCGCGCTCCTTGCCCTTGTCCTGGTGCTCGGATTGGGCCTCCTGCCTGTTCCGATTCTCCCTCGGCGGAGGCGGAGGGAACTCTTCCTCCTTCTTCTTGGCAGGCTCCCTTCGGTCCAGGGGAGCCTCCATAGTCTCCAGGAATATCGGCATGGCATCCATCACTGCCTTCGCCAAGTCCACCTTTGTAGGAGAATCCTGGTCCCTCCTCGGGATCTCTTCCCTGTCCTCCAACGAGTTTCGAACGGAATCCTCGTGATCGTCATGATGCCCCCCTGTTTGGGAACCAGCAGGGGGAGGATCATTCCGATCAACACTGCGCTCCGGCAGACCTGAATTCAGAGTCCCAGCAGGATGGCGGGAACCGCCGGATTGCCCTTTTTTCTTCTTTTGCTTGCCAGCCATCGATCGGGTAGAAGCTATCTTTGCTTTTTGTTACGATTCCCACAGACGGCGCCAATTTTGGATCACGGTTGGAACTCCGGCACGTTCTTGACGGAAGTCTGAACTCCTTTGCTCCAAGTAATCCTGCAAAAAGGGATAAACCGGGCGGTGACCCAGAATCCCTCTCCGATGCTTAAATGAGTATCTCGATGTAGGCAAGTATGTATGAAAGTATGAGTGTGTGAGTATGTCTGTCCCGAGGTAATTCCTTCCTTTATATAGGGGAGGAGTTACCCCAGTTACTTGTTGAGATAACTGCTAGGGGCAGTTAGCCCACGTTCCATTTATCTCGGCCACTTGCCCACGTTCCGTCTTTTCAGGCCACTTCCCCACTACGCTGACAGTGGGCGTGTTTCTCGGCCTCATCCTCTGGTGGCAAGTCCCGACGGATGTCGGGGTCTCTAGAGTTATCTCCTTTGGTCACCACTCGGGGCCCCTCGTCATCGGGACAAGGTCAACATCCTCAGGGATTCAACATCGGGGCCTACTCAAAAGCATTTCATCGGGGCCTACTCAAAGAAATTTCATCGGGGCCTACTCAAAGGCATTTCATCGGGGCCTTCCAGCTCATATGTCGGGACCGACCTTGTCGGGACCCCCTCTTATTGGTCTTCTAGGCCTCTTTTGGAGCCCAGTGGCCCTACTTCACCGTTTACTCGTCGTTAATGGGCCTAACGGCTATATCGAAACCCATCAGAATGCAAACGAAAATTCAGCACATCGTATTTTGAAACGATGTGTTCCATCTATCGAGGTCCACTTGCGCGTAGCGCTTTTCACCGAAGCTTTAACCCATGGTTAAATCGTTTCATTTCTGAATCTAATTCAATATAATCCAATCGGTTTCACACATGATCATCATTACTGATTATTTCATTCAATGAAGTACTAACAAATAAGAAATACTAAATCTTTCGATCTAGCTACGCAATCGATGTGTATGTTCAGTTCAGTTTCCCAACTGAGATGACGGAGTACTTGAATCGTTTCGTTTTATTCGACCATTTTTAACTGGCCAAAATTTCGTTTCGGATCGATCCTGTTTAACCGGGTCGATTAATTTTGACAAGTAGATCACATTTCGAATCGAACGGCAACTACTTTATTCAATTAATCCGAATCTCGAAATAACCAATATTTTAGTAACTCAGACGAACGATAAATGACAATGGTAGAGTTCTTGATTAGAAGTTCGCGTATTTGATCCATGATTGTCGCATAGATAGTCGAGAACTTTAAGCCATGTTGAACATCATATCTGAGTAAATTCACGAGTGAATCACATCAAATGATTTGTGTCTGTATAAAACATTTTACAGCTTCATACACATGACCTACGAGGCGGACTTGAGACGCACTTTATCAACATGGTTTAACCCATCAGATTATCGTATAAGACCTTTATGGCCCAGTTCTCTCTATAATATGCAGATCATGGTTGAATTCTTTCGAACCTTGTATGGTGAGCAGAGAAGGTTTCCCTTTTACTGTTGCGGTTACTGTACTTGATTAGGCTCAAGGTCATTGAGTCCTGTCAGTATCAGACAACCATATACATCTGATGGATATACGCCCAATTTGAACCCGTTGACTCCCGAACCGTTGTATTTTTATCGTCCCATTTATGATTGCAAATCGAAACTTCAACCCGGACACTTCGCGAGAACATCGACGGCTCGGACGGGGCCGAAGCGCCCGTCTGACAGAGGCGAACTCACCTAGGTGAGGTCGGGTGGCCACACCCGACCTCCCCTAGGGGAGATCGGGTCAGCCGACCCGATCTCCCCTAGGGGAGATCGGGTTGGCCAACCCGATCTCTCCTAGGAGAGATCGGGTCGGCCAACCCGATCCCTCCTAGGAGGGATGGGGTTGGCCAACCCCACCCTCCCTAGGAGGGGTTGGGTGTCCTCACCCAACCCCTACCCTTGGGGGTCGGATTTCTCCCCCCCCAAGGGCCCCGGCACCACTTTCAGACTCCCACGCTCGGTCCACTCCGTCTGCCTCCTCCGAATCCTAAGGTCTTAATTATGCGTTTAAAGGTTAATTAATTGTGTTTAAAGGCTAACGATGTCATTAAGCCACCTTAATGACACCGTTGCCTATAAATACCCCACCTTCACAACTCATTTGATCATCTTGGCCATTTGGACATTTTAGCTCTGACATCTCTCTAGCTTTATCTCTCTAGAAAAGTACTGACTTAGGCATCGGAGAGGGTTCACCAGGCACCACCCCCCCCTCCTCCGTGTCTGGTATTGCCCCTTCTGCAGGGTAGAAGGAGAGAAGAAGCAAAGGAAGGAAGGAAAGGAGAAGATAGGCTAAGGCAGAACAACTCGGGAACACCGGATCGCACACATCCCCCGTAAGGAGTGAGATCAAAGCCAACACCCCGTTGACCTAGATCTCATAACTTAACACTTGGCGCCGTCTGCGGGCTTCGGACAGAAAGCCTAACTATCACTAGCAAGATGGCAAGCGTATATGTCATCCATGGAGGGTATGGAGCTGGAGGAGAGTCAGCGAATGCCAGAGAAGCATATGTGGCAGAGTTAGGGACTCCTAAGCCAAAAGGAGAACAACCAGAGGAAAAGAGAGAAGACATAATAGAATTCTCAAGAAGAGACATGGAGCATGTGTTACCAGACAACAAGGATGCCCTGGTGATAACAATGAAGATCACCGATATGGACATAGGAAGAATCCTAATAGACAGTGGAAGCTCACCCAACATCATTAGCAAGAAGGTCCTCAACATACTAGGAGTAAGGCCAAGTAGCATAAAACAGGTTTACTCCCCCTTGGTAGGATTTTCAGGAGAGCCAACATACCCACTGGGGGCAGTCACACTACCTGTGACACTGGGCACAAGACAGAGGCAGCTAAAGATTGATGTCCCATTCTTCATCACAGAAGAAATGGAGGAGTACAATGGGGTCCTAGGTACCACTACAATCAACAAGTGGGGTATGGTACCATCAACACTACATCAGAAAATGAAATTCCCCACAGGCCAAGGAATAGGGGAAGTAAAAGGCAACCAGAAGGTAGCAAGGAAATGTGCAAGGATTGCACTAGGCAAAAGAAAGAAAACAAGAGAAGTCCTACTAGTAGATGAGGACCCAAGAGAAGATCATGGAAGACCAGCCCCCATGGAGGAATTAAAAGAGATACTCATAGAAGAACCCGATAGGAAGGCTAAAATTGGGACTGCCTTATCTCAGGAAGAGGAGAACCACTTAGTAGCTTTACTAAGGGAATACAAGGATCTATTCGCCTGGTCACCAAGCGATATGCCAGGGATATCAGAAGAGGTAATCTCACACAAGCTCAATATAGACGCGGCAACGCGACCAACAACACAGAAGGTGAGACCAATGGGAGGAAGCAAAAGGATAGCTATCCAAGAAGAAGTAGAAAAGCTACTAAAGGCAAAGTTCATCAAGGAAATCAGATTCCAGACATGGGTGGCAAACCCAGTACTGGTAAAGAAGCCGGGAGGTAGTTGGAGAATGTGTATTGACTATCGGGACCTAAACAAGGCATGCCCAAAGGACTCATATCCGCTACCAAGAATAGATCAATTAGTGGATGCAACATCAGGTCACCAACTAATGAGCTTCATGGATGCATACTCAGGATACAACCAGATAAAAATGGCCCCCGAGGACGCCCCTCACACAGCATTGTATGCTAATATTGAGATATACCATTACACAGTGATGCCTTTCGGACTCATAAATGCTGGAGCAACATACCAAAGAATGGTCAACAAAATCTTTGGGGACATGATAGGAAGACAATGGAGGCGTATGTGGACGACATGATAGTCAAATCTAAAGAGAAGAAGGACCATGTGGAAAACCTTCGCTCAACGTTTGAGAGGATGAGGCAATACCAAGTCCGTCTAAACCCGAAAAAATGCGCATTTGGGGTGCAATCAGGAAAGTTTTTAGGCTTCATGGTAAGCCAGCGAGGCATAGAGGTAAACCCCGAAAAACTTCAAGCAATTGAAGAAATGCAGTCACCTACGAAGCACAAAGAGGTTCAACGACTGAACGGGAGGCTGGCAGCCCTTAATAGATTCCTATCCAAAATAGGAGACAAAGCATTACCCTTCTTTGAGGTACTAAGGGCAAACAAGAAATTTGAATGGACACCGAGATGTGAGGAAGCCTTCCAGCAACTCAAACAACATCTAAAGACACTACCACCCCTAGCAAAGCCCACACTAGGGGAGCCCCTCTACCTCTACATCTCCGTAAGCAACGTGGCAGTAAGCTCAGTACTAATCAAGGAGGAAAACGCTGCACAATTGCCAGTATACTTCGTAAGCAAAACATTGGCAAAGTATGAGATCAACTACTTGCCAATAGAAAAGTACCTCTATGCACTGATTATATCAGCAAGAAAGTTGAGACCGTATTTCCATGGGCATGAAGTAACAGTCCTCACAGACCAGCCATTGAAACACCTCCTCCAGAGACCAGACACATCGGGAAGACTGACCAAATGGGCAATTGAGCTAAGTGAGTTTCGCATTCATTTTGCCCCAAGAACAGCCATAAAGGGTCAGGCTCTAGCAGATTTTATCGCTGAATTCACTGGAATTAATCCAGACGAAGACTTGGGAGAAATCAAAACTACATGCGAGGCAAGTAGTAGTCAGGAGACACAATCAGAAGAATTATGGGAGATGCATACCGATGGGTCATCCAACGGAGGAGGTTCAGGTGCAGGCCTCTTACTATACCCACCAAACAGCGATACACCTATGCGCTATGCCATGGCACTTACCTTTAAGGCAACAAACAATGAGGCTGAGTACGAAGCACTAATAACTGGCCTGAGAATAGCCAAAGGAGTAGGGGCAAAGCATTTAAGGGTCAAGTGTGATTCTCAACTAGTCGTCAATCAAGTGAAAGGAATCTACACTGCAAAGTCCGAAAACATGCAAAGATACTTACAGCAAGCCAAGGACCTAATAAAGAGCTTCCAAAGCTTCGACATTGAGTCAGTCCCAAGAGAACAAAACCAAGAGGCAGACGCCTTAAGTAAACTAGCCTTAGGGGCAGAAGCAGGCAAAGAGGTTCACTTCATAGAGCAAAGAATGCAATCGGTGATAGAACAAATGGAGGTCCTAGCAATAGATGAGGTAGAAGTCTGGATGACACCAATGCGACAATACATCATGGAAGGAAAGCTCCCAAAAGATAAGGTGGAAGCAATCAAGATTGAAAGGATGGCTAGGAATTACGCAGTGATGGACAATGAACTCTACAAGAAAGGATATTCCACGCCTTTCCTCAAATGCATAGCATACCCAGAAACAGAGAGAGTGCTTGCAGAACTCCATGAGGGAGATGCGGGGTGCCATGAAGGAGCGCGGTCAATAAGCCGAAAGGTCTACAACCTAGGATACTATTGGCCATCAATGAGCAAAGAAGTAGCAGACTTGGTACAAAAATGTGATCACTGCCAAAGGTACTCTAGAAACATAACAGCCCCACCAGCAAAGCTAAGCTCCATCTCAGGAGCTTGGCCTTTCGCGCAATGGGGGATTGATTTGATAGGCCCCCTACCAAAAACAAAAGGTCAGAAGACTTGTATAATTGTGGCAATAGACTACTTCTCCAAGTGGATAGAAGCAAAGGCAATGGGGAAGACAACAGACGACCAAGTCGTCAACTTCATCCAATCTCACATTGTCTCGAGGTACGGGGTGCCAAGAGCATTAATAAGTGACAATGGCCCACAATTCAAGAGCAAGAAATTGCAGTGGTATTGTGAAAGACTGAATATAGACCACCGTTTCGCATCAGTAAAGCACCCTCAGACAAACGGACAGGTAGAATCAGCAAACAAGATAGTGCTAGATGGCCTAAAGAAACGACTCCACGCCACCAAGGGAAGTTGGGTAGATGAGCTGGAAAATTTTCTATGGGCAGTACGGACAACACCAAAAATATCCACAGGAGAAACACCATTTGGCCTGGTGTACGGAACTGAAGCGGTGGCACCAGCAGAAATAGCTGTACAATCACTGAGGACCAAGTACTTTGAGGAGCATGAGAACAACAAAGCAAGACTTTTAGATTTAGACATGGTGGAGGATAAAAGGTGGAATTCAGAAGAAGCACAGACACGAATGCGCCTTGTCTCAGCAAGATACTACAACCGTCAAGTCAAGGAGAGACAATTCCACGTAGGAGAATTGGTACTAAGAAGGAATGAGTTCTCACACTTAGACCAAGTCAGAAAATTATCTCCGAAGTGGGAAGGACCATACAAGATAGCGTCAGTTCCCTACGTAAACGCGTACCGCCTCGAAGATGGGGAGGGGTATATCTCCACAAACACCTTCAGTGGAGAGCACCTAAAGAAATACTATGTATAAGAAGAAAGCACAAGCAAAAGACCATATCCTTAGTTTCATATTTCACATTTTGCTTGTTTTAGCTTTACAAGCTTTTCAAAAACAACTCTTGAGAAGGAGAACTCACGAAGTTACTCCAACTCTACAACTATCTTTGATTTCCTACAAAGGATGTCTTGGTGCACCAAGGCATCCCGAGTGTACAAAAACATGAATGCTCCTAAGAGAGTAGTAGTTATTCAAAAGTATTTCCCAGTGAATGTGATGTTATAATCACCAAGTTATCCTTACACAGATATGACTTCAAGTCAACGACATTCGACGCCCCCAAGAGCGTATCTTGAGAGTAGTATTCATACTACGACCTTCGACGCCCCCAAGAGCGTATCTTGAGAGTAGTATTCATACTACGACCTTCGACGCCCCCAAGAGCGTATCTTGAGAGTAGTTATTACACTACGACCTTCGACGCACCAAGAGCGTATCTTGAGAGTGGTTTCCAAAAACTACGAACCTCGACGCCCCCAAGAGCGTATCTTGAGAGTAGTTATTACACTACGACCTTCGACGCACCAAGAGCGTATCTTGAGAGTGGTTTCCAAAAACTACGAACCTCGACGCCCCCAAGAGCGTATCTTGAGAGTAGTGTTCATACTACAACCTTCGACGCCCCCAAGAGCGTATCTTGAGAGTAGTTATTACACTACGACTTCGACGCACCAAGAGCGTATCTTGAGAGTGGTTTCCAAAAACTACGAATTCGACGCCCCCAGGAGCGTATCTTGAGGTAGATTTGCAACCTACCAGATTCGACGCCCCCAAGAGCGTATCTTGAGGTAGAAAAAACACTACCAGTTCGACGCCCCCAAGAGCGTATCTTGAGGTAGATTTCAAACTACCAGTTCGACGCCCACCAGGAGCGTATCTTTGGTCTAACCTGAGCCCTCCGGGAGCCTATCCTGTGAAACGTTAAGTGCCGTCCGAGAGCCTATCTCGTGAACAGTTTGACACCCGTCAAGAAGGTATCGGTGGACTAACCTGTGCCCTCCGGGAGCCTATCCTGTGAAACGTTAAGTGCCGTCCGAGAGCCTATCTCGTGAACAGTTTGACACCCGTCAAGAAGGTATCGGTGGACTAACCTGTGCCCTCCGGGAGCCTATCCTGTGAAACGTTAAGTGCCGTCCGAGAGCCTGTCTCGTGAACAGATTTCGACGCCCACCAAGAGCGTATCTTTGGTCTAACAGTACAACGTATACCGTGTAAGGGGTATCAGAAGAGATCATCATACCATGCTTAGAAGGATACCATGCTTAGAAGGATACCATGAGAAAGAAATTTCTAAGTAAAGTAATGTGAAGAACAAGTAATATTTTTTCTTTATGAAGTGATAGGTCTGACATGAAGGAAACCACGAAAGAAGGATAAGTAAAGGAAATATACCAAGGGAAGGTTCCATACCCAAAGAGCCATACACAAGGCATAAGGAGGCATCATGAGAAGAGATATAAGCACACGACCATGTATACAATGAGTAGAGACAAGTGTATCAGACAAAGAAGGCAACACTAAGAAGGATGGAGTTTTAAACTCTAAAGACAACCACAACTCACAAACACACGAGACTACCACAAGAAATAAGGGTACTATTCCCTTATCTTCGCAATATGCTTAATAGCAAAGTCTGACAAATCACCAAGTCGAGAGAAAGGAAAGTCAGGAGCAATCATGTGAATACGCTCAAGAACCTTCTTCAAGGAAATACGTTTCGCCACAGAGCAGCGAACATCCATAGCAGCCTGATAAGCGGAAGAGGCCTTATACTCAGCAATGGCACACTCCTTCGCCTCCATACAAAACATTTCCTCCAGAGAGAGTAACTCAGCAGCCCGGAGTGCCTCATCACGATAAGACCTTTGTTTCAACGCCTCAACCTCTTCATTGAGAAGAGCAATGCGACCCTCCAAGTCTCGGCACCGCAAATCAGTGATACGACTATGCTCCAAACAGCTAATAAGACCGGAGTTAAGGGAGACACAAATGTCCTCGTACACCTTCCTCTCCTCAGCAAGATCAATAGCAAGTGTGGATAAATTAACAAGGTCAGCCATACCCTGCAACAAAAACAAAAGATGAGACGGATAGAGCATGAAGAAGAAGTATACCAAAGGATAAAACAGTTAATAACATTACAGGAGCATAACGAGCCAACACATCACGAGCCAACTCATAAGTTGCCTCCAACCCTTTGGAGAGGGACACACGATCAGCAGGAGGAACAGCAGACTGCAGAACACGAACTCCAACCTCAGGAGTTTGCAAAGAAGATTGATTGTCAAAACGAGCCCCACGCCCATAATAAGGCGCCCACTCAGACCCAACAATTCCATCAACAGGTGGACGAGACAACTCCTTCCGACTCAGACGCGGAAGACGAAGTCTACCTATAACAAAGCATAGAGTAAATACCAATATACACTAAGGAAACTCAGTTGCTCAAGAACTCACCAAATAGAGAGGAAGGAAAATACGGCTCCCGGACCTTCGATTGGGGGGCATCAATATAGAAAGAAGATGGCACCCTAACATCACCACCCTTACCTCCAGTTAGAGAACACCTCCCCGCACCATAGAAAGCTGATCTTTTTGCAATCGAAGATCCGGTCCCGGAAGTAACCACTCCCACACGTACTGGCCTCTTACTCCTCATCAATCACCAGAAAGTTCTGCTGACCGGAAAAAACACAGGCTCAGTCCAAGGAAAACAGAAAGCAAACAATGGACAAGAGATACGAACTCATTTCCCTAAAATGATGGATACAAAGTCAAAAGACAAGAATAGAAAGACGACAAGAAAAACCCCACCAGCTAATAGGCAGAGGCAGGGGGCAGGGGGAGATAGTCATAACCCCCAGCATAAGGAGACCCCACCAGCTAATAGGCAGAGGCAGAGGGCAGGGGGAGATAGTCATAACCCCCAGCATAAGGAGACCCCACCAGCTAATAGGCAGAGGCAGGGGGCAGGGGGAGATAGTCATAACCCCCAGCATAAGGAGACCCCATCAGCCAACAGGCAGAGACAGGGGGCAGGGAGAGATAGTCCTAACTCCCAGTATAAGGAGACCCCATCAGCCAACAGGCAGAGGCAGGGGGCAGGGGGAGATAGTCATAACCCCCAGTATAAGGAGACCCCATCAGCCAATAGGCAGAGGCGGGAAGGCAGAGGAAGATAGTTACAAACCCCAGCACAGAGAGACCCACGGGCCAACAAGCAAAGACAAGGGGCAAAAGGAGATAATTATAATCCCAATATGGAGGGCTTCACCCGCCAGTAAGCGGAAACATGAAGGTAAAAAGATAGAAAAATGCCGAATCAAATAGGACTACATTACCATGAAGATATACAAATCAAGAACGAGACAAGTAAGGAAACGATTGAAGGAGAAGCAGAATTAAATCTCTCAAAGGCAATGCTTACACAAAAAGAGAAGACACATACCTCAATGCGACGCGCGCCCCGAGAAACAAGACTGACCAGAAATCCCACCGCCAAAAGGAAAAGAAGAGAAAAGGACAATGAGAATGAGGTAATCACTTCTCCTTTTATAATACAAAGGGTTAGGGTTTTTCAAAGTCGCCAAATCAACACCGTTGATTTTTAGAAAGGAAAATTTTAAGGGACAAGATTCAAAAACTAGTTCCCGTTAACCACGGTTAAACTCGTGCTCACCATAGTTAACATCCCCTAAGGTTTATTTCCTAGTATTCCATACTTAGAGAAATTTTTGGCCAAAATTAAGTTTTTCCTTATTTAGATAGAATCCCGGCACGAAATTGAAGCGTAAGTTATTTAGTTGCATTCGTATCACACCCCTGTGCAAGTTTGTATTTTTTGAGTATACACCTATAGCAGAGATAAGTTTATTACTCCCGCCTCAGACGGACGCGTGCCTAGGCACACGTCCGTGCTACTCTGACGTTTACAATTCCTCTATCTCATTAGACAGGGGGCAGAGTCAGAGGCACGCATCCATGGGTAAGCAGGCATTCAAGCAAAGAAGGTAAAATCCCGGTTTCAAATTGCGCGTGTCATGCCATCCTAAAATAGAGTCAATCAAGGGTTAGGCCATTGGTTGACTCGGGGGCATGTGATGGATATACGCCCAATTTGAACCCGTTGACTCCCGAACCGTTGTATTTTTATCGTCCCATTTATGATTGCAAATCGAAACTTCAACCCGGACACTTCGCGAGAACATCGACGGCTCGGACAGGGCCGAAGCGCCCGTCCGACAGAGGCGAACTCACCTAGGTGAGGTTGGGTGGCCACACCCGACCTCCCCTAGGGGAGATCGGGTTGGCCAACCCGATCTCTCCTAGGAGAGATCGGGTTGGCCAACCCGATCCCTCCTAGGAGGGATGGGGTTGGCCAACCCCACCCTCCCTAGGAGGGGTTGGGTGTCCTCACCCAACCCCTACCCTTGGGGGTCGGATTTCTCCCCCCCCAAGGGCCCCGGCACCACTTTCAGACTCCCACGCTCGGTCCACTCCGTCTGCCTCCTCCGAATCCTAAGGTCTTAATTATGCGTTTAAAGGTTAATTAATTGTGTTTAAAGGCTAACGATGTCATTAAGCCACCTTAATGACACCGTTGCCTATAAATACCCCACCTTCACAACTCATTTGATCATCTTGGCCATTTGGACATTTTAGCTCTGACATCTCTCTAGCTTTATCTCTCTAGAAAAGTACTGACTTAGGCATCGGAGAGGGTTCACCAGGCACCACCCCCCCTCCTCCGTGTCTGGTATTGCCCCTTCTGCAGGGTAGAAGGAGAGAAGAAGCAAAGGAAGGAAGGAAAGGAGAAGATAGGCTAAGGCAGAACAACTCGGGAACACCGGATCGCACACATCCCCCGTAAGGAGTGAGATCAAAGCCAACACCCCGTTGACCTAGATCTCATAACTTAACAACATCTTTTCCATGTTGCCTTTCATTTTGAAGATCCGATGCGGTTTTTACGCCAACATCCATGAAAAGAGAGAAGACCATCACGTTTAACCGAAACGTTTAGCTTTTGCATCCTTGCTTCAACCGAGGCGGATACATAGGGATACTAAGCTGCAACATTGCCTGGTTCCAATTGAAGTCTTCTTCAACCCCCTTTTACCATGGTTGAATGTATCACCACATATGCGCTCAGATCATCAAAGAACCTACTCTCATGCTTGGTGAAACAAATTATTACATTCTTCTCTCATTGTCAAAATCATACAGCATACTTTATTCATCCGTAGTTGTCCTCTCCACTTTTCGGAATCGTAGTAGAGAGTTCAACAAGTATTCCTTTTATTCATCATGATCCACACCATCAATATTGCGAGGAATATCGAATCACACTAATTCAACCAATTCATAGTAACACATCGATGATTATGCAAAATCAGGAAGACAATAACATTTAGAGAAAGAATTGCATACATCAAATATATATTAAAATGGAATCCGAAAAATAACGATTCCTCACTCATCAAAACCAACCGACCACCAGTAAACCAATGGAAGTTGGCTGTGAAAGAGTTCACATTACCGTCGTCTTCTATCTAATAGACCAGTGTTTTAAAACGGTTTTAATCGCAAATTACCGGAACGGGGATTTTAAAACAAGCATAACCGATCTTTGCTTTACCAAGGCCCTTTTTATTTTGGAAAAATATTCCGATGAATTCACTCATGCATATATAATTCTACTATCCACATAAATTATCATATGCCAGTAACATTCATCATACAAATCACACTCATGCTTACGCGTCATGCGTCTAATGTTCCGAGGAACTCATGCTTGCATATATAATTCTACTTCCAAGTAAATTATCAAATGCGGCTACATCCTCAACATTCTAACATACGTGTCAATTATGAAACATTCACATCCATCATACACATTTAGCGACTGGTTTTTTATTTTAAAATAATTTTAAACATTAGGGGTTGATTTGCAATTCATGCTTATATTCAATCACGCAACATTCTAGACATGAATCCTAGGCATTTCCAACCATCATAGCATGTCTATCCTAGTGCGCATTCCATATATTTAACTAGGGATCCGCCCCCAATATGTAATATCTAGCTACCTTGACTCAGTCAAGACAACATTTCTAATCATGCATAGATATATATTGAATAATAAACAATTGCAATTCAGCCACTAATAAATCCAGTTCAAAAAACATGTACATCCGAGAGATCCATCCCCATAATCGAAACACGGCATAAAGGTTATCAACCCTCGAGCACTGTGTAGGCCATTTAAGGTTCAAAACATTTGGATTTTAAAACTTGACCTCCCTATTTTAATTGACTTGAATTCGGTTTTGAAAATTCAGTTCGGTTTAGTCAATTTCGGTCGGTTTGGTCCGGTTCGGTTCGGTCCAGAAAATCCGGTTCGGGTCCGATTCGATTCGGTTCAGTCCAAAAATAATAACAAAAAATCTGGTTTGGTTTGGTTCGGGCTTAATTTTAAAATCTGGTTCGGTCCGAACCGGTCCAATAAATATAGGGTTCGGTTCGGTTCAACACTAAAAACCGGTTTGGTTAGATCCACTTAGTTACCCCGGTCCGACCTGAACCGATTGAGAAAATCCGGTTCGGTTTTAATTCGTCCCGGTTTGACATATTGGACCAACCCAATAATTTAAACCATAAAGGTTGGGCCGAAATGTTTACTTGTGGCCCAAGTTGGGTTTTAAAGTCCAAAAATATTTAACTTAGCCACCAAGTAACATTAACTATATAAAATAATTTCAAATATTAATAATATATATATATATATATATATATATATATATATATATATATATATATATATATATATATATATTTCGGACCTATTATAAACATATATATATTTATTGCCAAGATCCTATCTTTAAGATTAAATCAATCAACAATATATATATATATATGTAAAAATCAGCTACACTATATAAATATATATATTATTTATTGTCAATATCTAAAATAGGGAAACACATATTAACAATATATTTTCTCAATCTTTTAGGTAATTAAAATCTATCAATAATATATTTAACCCTATTAAATATTTAGATATATTGATAGTCATATATATTTATATATATTAATGTGAATCTATCTTAATGTTCCCAATTATAGATATATTCTTACCTAAAATAAGAATAAAATATGGTAAACACTATTATAATTAGTTTCGGCCGAATTTTATTACTTGGTGACTAAGAAATTAAAAATTTTACATTGTAATTCACCTAGGGTTTCGGCCAAAAACACATAATTGGGAACAAGCGGTCAAATTTAAAGATCAAATTTTAATAAGATCTACAATCCAATGTTTGATTTTGATAAATATCACATTTTCTTGAAGATCATGAACATCAAATTTCCTAAGAACATCATGAAAATTTCGGACCTCCCATAAACCCTAAAATTCGAAATTTTAAAACTTTTTCATTTAAAATTTCGGTCCAAATATTAAACTTTCAAGAACACTGATTTATCAAAATCATGAACTCCTAACACAGGCTCTGATACCACTGTTAGATTACAGGGAGTAATCACTGCGGAAACTAAAACCATGGTACATGCTAGTAATCGAAATTACGCAGCGGAAGATTCGCACATACCTCAACAGTAATCTGTAGTCACAGGATCCTTGTCGCAGGGAGTTCACGATCCTCCGGTCAGCACCCGTAGGGGTTCTTGTTAAGGAAGCCCTAAGTGGTATATTCTCCTAAGCAAAGCCAACGATCGATTCTTGGCAAGGGACAGATCTCCGAAGTGTTTGCTCGAAGGCAAATTGGCACTCCCTTGGTGTCTTGTGTGGTTCGGCCGAAGTGGGTGTTTCTGGGGGAAGAATTTTCTCTCAAATCACCACTTAAAGGGAATTGTGATTAACCCTAATAAAACCCCTAACTATCCATTTATATAGGAGGAGTAAATTGGACAAAAGTCCACTTTACCTCCACCTAGTAATTCGGCCGGCCTCCCATGCCAAATGGGATTTGGGTCTTGCCCAATGTCCTAATATGACACGTACCCAATTAACTTAGGTAACATATACATATAATGGGCTTCCATTTACGGAGCCCATCACCATATGCTTACAAAAGGTACTGCCGACTACGGACTGTGCTTTGGGGGTGGTAAACTAGAATTGACTGGGTTCAGTGACGTTGACCATTGTGGCGGTCTGGATGATCATAAGTCCACATCAGGAGGAGTATTTCTCCTTGCTAATGCAGCCATTTCATGGATGAGCAAGAAGCAAACCTGTGTCGCGCTGCCTACGATGGAATCCGAATTCGTAGCCCTCTCAAAGAATGCACACAAAGAATCCTGGCTTAAAAGGCTCTTAACTGCATTGCTTGACGTCGAGGACAAGAGTAAGCCTGTGAAGGTATACTCTAACAGTCAAGCAGCGATTGCAGCAGTTAAGAATCCTAAGTACCATAGTAGGACGAAACACACTGATGTAAAATAAAAATATGGTAAAATTATGGTCGAAGACAAATTAATTACATTAGAATACTTTTCCTTTGAGATTATAGTGGCGAATCCATTGAACAAACCTTTATATAAGGATTCTTTCTAAAAGCACGTTTAAATTCTTGGACTGCGTAGAGTTTAAGAGGCTTGTGTTGTGATGATAACATTTATAGTTTTAAAGTAATATTTGAATAAAAGGAATTTAAATTCGAGTTTATGATCTAGCGACGTCATAATTTTTTAATTACATCGGATTGTACGGTGTATAAACTAGTCGTAGGAGAGGAAATCCTCCTAAATAAAACATGTCGAATGTGGGCCAAGCCTAGTCACACAAGCTCGGTCGTCTTGTCGGAGAGAGGGACCTCTATTATTTCAAGACCAGCTAAGAACCATGGTATTTCCGAAAGATTGACCGGGTTAAGCAAGACGATCATTTGGTTTCGGGGTATCACGACATGATTTAAATCTTGCGTATCGCCGTGACGAACTTCATTCGTCAATATCCACATTATGGGCCAGGTGAAAAATCTACGATAGCGTATGAAATTTCCCACTCCTGACAATATGCAAGTTCATGTTATGCTATCGACGCGCGCTTCATAGTGCGCGTGCCATGTTCGACCACAGTGTCAAGCTCGGTTGTGCTAGGTAGGATCCACGAGATTCGGATGGGCACAAACTTCTTCACCTTGGGCGTGTGATTAATCCTAGGTTCTTTATGAAGAAGCATCCAAAGTATCATCACTGACTCATAACTCATACCTAAGGTCAAGCTCAATGTTCGCTTCCCAGCGTACGAGCGCAGTGCTGAACAAAAAGGCCCAGTGACCACGTATTTGGAAATCATTTGAGTTTGTATAAGGGTATGAGCGATGGGGATGGTCAAGTACACCTGTAATTCTTCGAGTCTTGTATATACTAGGTGGCCACCAACCTGATATTAGTTGAAAGGTTGTGAATACTTGTACGGATGCCTTGGAGAAGTTTTCCTATGTGGAAACTAGGCAATTGGAGAATGATAGTTGACCAAGGATACAACGCGGCACAATATTATGGTTTTCACAAGTTGATTATACATGGGGAATCAACGTTCCGCGTACGCTACAACACTCCTAACAGATGATTAGCAAGATGCCCGTCGTGTCCGCCGATCGCACAGCAAACCTCGTATGAAGTATTCAGATGCAGGGCTGGATCGAAGAACAGATGTTGACGTGTTGGTCGACATCATATTAACATGCACCCTCTCATTCCGGCGAGTAGGAGCTTTTGGCATTTGGATAATGGGCGTTGTGAAAGGGAGCCCATTAATATGAGTCAGTTACCGGTGAAAATTGGGTATTGTTGTTAGATTACGAGGAGTAATTACTACGGATATTATAAGCATGATACATGCTAGTAATCGATATTATGCAGCGGAAGATTCGCACATACCTCAGACGTAGTCCGTAGTCCCAAGATCCTGCAGCAGGGAGTTCACGGTCCTCCGGTCGGCATCCGTAGAGGTTCTTGTTGAGGAAGCCCTACGCGGTATATTCTCCACAACAAAGCCTCTAATCGATTCTTGACAGGGACGGATCTCCGGAGTGTTTGCTCGAAGGCAAATTGGCACACCCTTTGTGGTGGTAGTGGTTCGACCGAATGGTGTTATGGGGAGGAGGGCTTTTCTCTCTAAAATACTCCAAGGAGGGATTAAATATGAACCTAATAAAACCCCTAACACCACATATTTATAGGAGGAGCAAAGTGGACAAAAGTCCACTTTGCCAACATATAAAATTGGGTCGGACTTCATGTATAAGGGAGGCCCGATTTTGGGCCTCTCATGTCAATTGGGATTTGGCTCTAGCCCAATGTCCTAATGTGACATTTACCCAATTGTCTTAGATAACATATACATATAATGAGCTTCCATTTACGACGCCCATCACCATATGCTTACAGCTCCCATTCGCCAGAATGGGAGGGTGCCTGTTAATGTATTATTATCCAACTCAGCATCAACATTTCACTCCTTCGATCTCGCCCTTGCTTCCAAATAGTTCATACGAGGTTTACCGTGCGACCGGCGAACACGACGGGCATCGTGCTACTCATCTATTAGGAGTGTTGTAGCGTCCACGGAACGTTGATTCCCTTTTCTTCAATCAACCTGTTATTAACAATATAGTGTCGCGCTGTATCCTAGGTCAAGTGTTAATTCTCCATTTGCCCAGTTTCCACATAGGAACACTTATCCAAGGCATCCTTACAAGTATTCACAACCTTCAACTAATATCTGGTTGGTGGCCACCTAGTGAATACATGAGTCAGTGAATTAAAGGTGAACTTGAACATCCCCATCGCTCATATCCTTAGTCAAACCCAACTGGTTTCCAAAGGTGTTGTCAATGGGCCTTTTTGTTCAGCACTACGCTGGTACGCCGGGAAGCGAACATTGAGCCTGACCTTATATATGAGTTCTGAGTCCGTGAGGATATTTCGGGTGCCTCTTCATAAGGCTCCCGAGTTCAATCACACGTTCGAGGTGAAGAAGTTTGCGCCCATTGGAATCACAAGGATTCTTATCTAGCACAACCGAGTTGTGACCCCGTGGTAGAACATGGCACGCGCAGTATGAAGCACGCGTCGATAGCATACCTGAAATTTTAAATTGACAGGAATGGGATATGTAAATCATGCTATCGCAGATTCTCATCTGGCCCAGAATGTGGTTTAATGACGAACATAGTTCATCACGGCGATTTGCAAAAACAAATATCATGTCGAGTTACTTCGAGACTAGATAATCGTCTTGCGTAATCAGGTTAAACCCCCTGATTCTTAGCCAGTCTTGATGGCAGAGGCCTCCCTCCACCGTAAGATGACCGTACATGTGTGACTAGGTAAGGCCCACATTCGACATAATTTGGCAGAGGATTAAGTCCCCCTACGACTTAGTTTATAGACCGTAAATCTGATGTATTCAAACATTTTGACGTCGATGGATCATAAACTCGATTGCAATTCTCTCGTTTATTAAAAATGTAACTTTCAATTATCAAAATGCTATCACATATACATGCCACTTTTAAACCCTACACAATCCTAGCAGTTTCACAAACTTTTCGAACATCTCCCTGCGTAGTGGTTTAGTTAATGGGTCTGCAACCAGGT